>OY720443.1:107670408-108074349 GCA_963082915.1 Dolichopus griseipennis | reverse complement strand
GGTAGCCTTGGACTTTTCTTGTAAGATAACAAAAAAAGTATATTAAATTGAAATTAAAACCTTTCGATTTCAATATTAATATAATAACCAAAAACTAAAAAGTTTAACTATTTCGAATTAATATATTCTGTTAGGTCACTTATTTGAGTGAGACATAAAGACATATCGTATTGTAAAAATTTTAAGACATATAATTTCATATAATTTACCATATAATTTTATTTAATATTAATTTTGTTTTCTTCATTGATTTTAAAAATAAAATAGTAATGTAATACATACTACTTTTTCCAGAAATTTCAGGGGGCCGACTGGCCCGAAACGATGCTGTGAATGCAGAAGGAGTCGTCCGCGCTCACGATGCTTATAAAATTTATAAATTTAATTTTATAAAATTTTTAGAAAAAGCAGATATGAAACTATGCATTAAAATTAGAAATTTTATACTCCTCCTAAATGTAAAATCATAAAATACAAAGAATAGGACTTTATTCATTTGAATTTTTTTACTTTTAGGCGTCAGAACACAAGAATGAATAAATACCAAAAACCCAATAAACTAACAGCGTTCAATCCAATGAATGAACGACAAAATTCAATGAAATAACGTCAAAAAACGATCCTTAATGCTTTAGTACATTTTCAGTTTTGGCATTAGTTCATTCTGGCTTTTTATGTGCTTTTCGAATAGCCTTAAGTCACAGCTGGAAACGTAAATTTTTGACAGCTGGAAATGTAAAACACGAAACTATAATATTTAACTGAAAGCTTTCAAAAAGTAATAACTTAATAGGACAAATTAAGTATAATCAATTAAAATTAAAAATATTGATGTGCCTATATGAAATTACGAGAATGTACATAAGTACGTTTATAATAAAATAACACTTAATAATAAGAATCGAATTACTTCTTTTAAAAAAAATTCTAATAAGTATTTCTTAATATTTTTGTTCATTTGTAGGCACTGTAATATATTATTTCAATGTTTTTTTTTATACTTTTATAACATTTATATACATATTTAAATATATATATATATATATATATTATATATATATATATATATATATACATAGATGAACAATATATTGAATTAATTAATTATACCTATATTTTTAAGAAAAAAAAAACGGAATGAAGTAGGTACGTAAAGAAATAAACGTTTTTTTTAATAGTAAAAAATAATTTCGTTCATGCGCTCATCAATTCGATTTCTTATTAAAAATATAAAAATTTCCATCAATTCTTGTGGGAACAATAATATTGTGTAAATTTTTATAAAGTTTAGTAAACTTTAAGGAAAATATTTATTTCCAGTTATTTTTTATAGAGTTATTTATTCCTGCGTACAAATAACGTAATATGTACAAATATGTATGCGCATAGACCATATACTGTCTTATAATTTTAAAAATTTAGCCTTAATTATCAAAATTTAATAATACTTTATTTTTTTTATTCTATAGTTTCAGAGAATTAAATAAGAAAAGCACTGGATACCACAGCAGATAAATAATCTAATGTTTAAAGTTTTTTTTCTTCAAAAACTCTTTTATAATAACAAATTTTATCAATAAGTATCTCGCCCATTTAATTTAAAGTTAAATGATTGCAACCAATTATTTGAATATCAGTAGTTTTGAATTTTAAGTAAGAAATGCTTTAAACAGAATAATAAAATATTGTAGGATACAAAAATATCACTTTTCAACTTATTTTATCTTATTCTTTGAAACTTTCCAAACAATTTCCTTCTCTAACCTTTAGAAAACTTTTTATTAATTTTTAGCACATTTTCAAAAATTTTGAAAAAATGTACCTATAGAGTTTCACTCAATCCGTCCGTCCGTTTGTCCGTATGGATAAGGTATTTGCAAAAGAAATAATTTCATGCAAAAACTTTTTTCTATGGCCTCACTCGTTACGGAGCTACAGCTTCCGAAAGCCAGAAAAAGCTCTATATTTAAATTGTTATAACAAGAGTTCGGTTTATTTTCAATCTGAAATCCATTATGCAAAACTTAATTTGTTCAAAAATTTTGGCCTCACATAGTCACATATCTTCTAAACAGTTCAAACAAGAGTCTTGAAATTTTGGGAGAAGTTAGATCCTCAGTATTTAGTAGGTTAACGTTAACTCGGAATCGTTTAACGAAATTTTAAATAGCCGTCTAAATTATGTTAAAGGTTATGGTTAAATTTAAAAGAGTTTCTTTTGTTTTTTTTTCCGGCACCTCTACAGGTTAACTGTTTAATGTTATAGGACAAACAGCTTGTTTGTCGGAAAAGGGTGAAATATATTCATATTATTACAACTGATAAAATGAATTCCACATACACAATTTAAACATAAGATAGTTGAACGCCCTTATAACATTTAAAAATGTCTTAGATTTTCAATAGATACAGTTCTATTTTGTTTATATTGTTATAATTTTGTATTTCAGTTATATGGTATTCTATATCTGTGAGTTATATTATAAAAATTTTTTTGGTATTTTATAAGATTTACAGATAAAAATTTTTTTGGTATTTTATTCTAAGTATTGATATCACTATTATTCATAATAAATAATTAATTGATAAAATAACTAAATTATAATATTAACATTTATTTTTATATATTTTTTTATTATTTTTATTTTTAATTTGTCATGGAATTCAGTATGCTTCTTAAATCCGAGTATTCCGCACAAGTTTTTTCTTTAAATATATTTACTCAACACCACTTTTTGAAGCAAATTGTGTTTAAATTTTTGTTTTCTGGTTTGAATGATTAAAGATGTCTCTGCATGATGAAGTCAATATCCTTTTAAAAATGAAAAGATATGTCTTCTAAGACACAGTGGAATTCAAATTTTTCGGTTGTGTGTTTTACAACGGTGTGTTATCCAAAAATTTCCTTTTTTTTAATCTTCAAGACGTATAATGAAAAAGAATGAAAAGTGATGAATGAAAAAAAAATTTATATTTCAAGGTTTCCAAGAAATCCTTGAAAAAGGATATATATAAATATCTATTAAAAATTTTTTATATATATACATATATATATTTCTATATTTGGTAAAATCTAAAGAAACATATATACATAGAAACATAAAAAGTTAATTAAATGGGAGCATAGACATGCTTAGCTTGTCGTACATAAATACATATAAATTGGGGTTTCCCGTACGTAAAAGAAAATTCTCTGGTTTTCTTTTAAACGATTTTGCTGCTTGTGAAGTTTCTTGCGTTTATGTTTTGTAAAATAAAAGAAGAAAAAATAATTTGCACGTTTTTAAATTTGATTCTGTTATTCTTTTTGTGTTTATATGTTTCCTATTGTTTGTCTGTTTTTTATCCTTTTTTCTTCATAAATATTTCTATGAAATTTATCATAAGAAAATTGGTATTGTTTTGGTTGATATATTATCTTTCCTTATTTTTAAATTTAGCAAGGTTGTTTAACGCACAGTTAAATGTTTAAGTATGAGATAAAATAGTGTATAATGAGTATATAATGATATAAATTATAAATAGTATATAATGATCGGAATTCCTAACACATTTTTGACAAGTTTATTTTTTTTAACAACTCACACACTTGAAATAAATTTGAATGGCTTTGAAAATTCCTAAATTTTTTATGTTTGAAAATTTCATTATAGTGTAAAACTTACCCTTTCTTCTTCCCGTATCATTTCTGCTATTCCAGGTTTGATTTCTAAATCGTCAACATGGCTGCCTAAACCACCTATTGATGCTAGACTCACTGGATCAAGCCCAGCAGCACCTAATGGAAACGGTGGAATTGATGGTTGAGGTGTACCAGGCGGATGTGGAATTTGTTGCTGTTGTACAGCTGCAGCTGCAACGGCAGCTTGCTGTTGCAAAGCAGCAGCAACCGCATTTGCAACTGGGGATGAAATATCATGGCTATTATCTGGAGTACATGTACCACTATTACCATGTAAATCACTAATATTGCGTGTGCTAATAGGACCAGCACCACCACCATTATTACCGCCAATAATACCACCACAATTGGAACCACTACGGCTTATTACTTCACGTTCATCTCGATTAGAATTACGTTCAATTAAATTGTCATTGCTTCCACTAATAGATAATGATCGATTATTGCTCCGATCCCTTTCTCGTTCACGTTCCCTTTCTCGATCTCTTTCTCTTTCTCGTTCCCGTTCTCTCTCACGTTCAGTACTTAATCGATCTGATAAACTAGTTCTTTCAAGCATACCTAAAGGACTATCCAAATTACGTGAATTATCCATTGATGGCCATCGTGGCCTTTTACGAGTTGCATTCATTCGACTTTCTATCATTAATTCATGTGTGATTCCACTTGGAAGTTGTTGTCTAAGCTGTTGTTGTTGTTGATGTTGTTGCTGTTGTTGTATATGTTTCTGTTGTTGCTGTAAACTAATTTCTAAACTAGCCAAATCCCAATCACGTGTCATTCGAGCCTTTTTTAATGCAAGGTCTGAATTAAAGTCTATTTTAGGGCTATTATTTGGAATATATTTTTCAAAATCAGTTTTTCTTAAGTATTGATTTTCTCTATCCATATCTCTTTCTCTGCCTCTATCTCTATCCTTTTCTCTATCCTTATCTCTGTCCTTTTCTCTTTCTTTTTCAGATAACATGTCTCTGTCTCGCATCATTATTTCACGTTCTCTATCCAAATTTGGTGTACCAATACGTTCTGTTGTTGCAGATTCTTTAATAATTATTTCTTGATTGTATTCTTTTGTAATTTGTGCTGTTGTATTATTTTTTAATTTATTTCGATTAAGAGTGAAATCATTTGACTTATTAATAGTTCTATCAAAATTAATAATATCTGTTGTATCCATTGGAATTGGAGATGGGGTATTGCTTGTTGGGACTTCATTATTAACATCAGCTAAACCTCGAATTTTTAACATTTCAGCTACTTTTAATAAGGGTCCGATTTGATCCTGACTTACATTAATTTCACCCTTATACATAAAATCTACAATTGCTTTTAATTCACTGTATTTAACATCTCGCATTATTATTATTGGATGTTGACAAGGATTGTCAAAAAATAAAGCTTGGAAATATGGGCTACATGCTGATAAAATCATTTTATGCGCTTTTATCGATTGACCATCACAAGCTAATGTGACATCAACAAATGATTCATTTTGCAAAAGTTCATCAAAAACACTGGTAAGATTACTTTGATAATTATTCCATCGTAAACAAAACTGTTGTGATGATACTCCACCAGCATTTGAGGTTGTACTCTGTTGTATTGAACCACTTGATAATTTAGCTTCTAAACCAGATATTGCTGAAGTGCATTTTGATGTAATTGAGGTTTGTTGAATATTGTGTTGTTGTATAGGCGTTAAAGATTTTTTGTTTGCTTCATTACTTAAAGTTTCTGCTATTGAATCAATATTTTTGTCAATTATTGTTGTTTTTATATATTGTGTTTGTTTTGTTTCGTCCGGAGACATATTATCATCTGAGTGTGTAGAAGATGTAGATGATGATGATGATCCTGACCCAGTTGAGGATGCAGATGATGTTGCAATTGTTGTTGCCGTAGTTTGTCTTAAATTTCTATTTAAATTATCTGGTGGTGTGGTAGCTTTTAGAAAGGGTGATGCCGGTGATGATATTGATTGTGATGATGGTGATGGTAACTTAAAATGAGGAGCAGATGAAGGTCTATCACCTAATTGTTGTTGTGATTTATCAATTGTTAAAGATGATTCAATTGATGATTTTGCTGTAGATAGTATGTCCGGTGACATATTTCTACAAGATATTGTTGCTATTGGTGGTGGGGATGTTTTGGATGACATTTTCTTATAGAAATTTATTTAGTAGTAAAAAAATGTTAATTTATATTTTTTTGCTTATGCGTAATTGATAAGTTATTTTTATTGTTTATTGATTAATACTAAGATTAACATTTTTTTTTGATTTGAATTTTTTTTTTATTTAATTAGTTTTTTAATTTCTTAAAACATTCAGAATAATTTAAACTTTTTTAAAGCGGACGTTTATTTGTGGTTTAAAAATATGTTAAAAAATTATACTGTGTTTTAATTATTTATATATTTTAAAATTTTTTACTCTTGTTAATTAATTAATGATATTTATTAATTTATGATATAATAATTAACTTCCTTTTTAAATAATTGTTTGTCAATTATACTTTAATGAAACATTTTCGTCAAAGTTTTCTTTTTTATTTTATGAGATACACTTAATTTGCATCTCTTTTGAATAATTCAACCTTATTTTTAAAATTTAAAATCAAATAATTTAAAAATAAATAATACAACAATTTTTAATAATTAATTAATATTTCTTTATTTATTAGTTTCACAATTTAATTTTTTTAATATTATTTCACTTGTTTTTATTTATTTTTTTATTGAAATATATAAATATTTAATTAATTAATTATATTTTTATATCTTTTATGTATATATTTATTTTTTATAAATTTCTTACATTTATTTTTTTTTTACTTATTACAATTTATTCTTTATATTTGATTATATTAATTTATATTGTTTTCTTATTGTTATTGTTTTCAAATTTCATATTCATTTTATCATTAAATAAATTAATTTTAATTGCACTTTCATTTTATTCAAATGCACGTCATATTTATTAATAATATTCCCTTCTAATTTTAAAACAAATTCATATAATAATTTTATGTAATTATCTTAATTCATCAGCAATAATTAAATATACACTAAATAAATAAAAATTTGTGCTATTTTACTGTTATTATACATACAATTTATATTTGTTATATCCCAATGTTACATTGTTTTATTATATGTATATGGTATATATAATTATACATATTAACAATAATATTTAATATATATTAAATATATAAGAATATGTATTGTAAATTACCGATAGTTATTAAAGTTGTTGAGATATATGGGTAGAATTATATACACTGTAATTTTTAGACACAGTGGTTAATTTCGTGAAAAGTAGTTAGACACTTCACTACTTCAATAAAAAAAAAAAACCCGGTCTGAAAGATATTAGATTATAAATTTAGGAAACGTGTTTAATGTGCAGATAAATTGAAACTTCAAAATTTTCTTTGAAAAAATTTGGTAAATATTATAATTTATAAAATTCGTCCTAATATAATGAATTAAAAACTTATGTTCTTAATTGACAAATGTTGTTCTATACTGAGTTGTTTAAGTTTTCTATGTTAGAACGATACTGTGAAAAGAATTCAATCTTAAAATACGATCGGTTGTTAGATATAGTTAACTTTCATTAGATATTATTAATGAAGGTTAATTCTAAAGTTTTGGATTCAAATAATTAAAAAACAGTCCTTTATAATATTAGCAGCTTTTAGAAATCAATTATTAGAAAATTTTATTGTACCTAGGTACCAAAAATCTTTAATATAAAATTTTTAATTATCATCTTTTTTTGTTATAATATACCTATATTATTTTATAATATATATGTATTTAATTTGAAATTATTAATACGTATATGTATATTAAATCAAAAAATAAAAAAAAAATCATAAATTGACAGGTAGGTACGTTCATTCTTTATATTTTATCTAAAATAATAAATAACTGTATATAATTTTGAACTCTTACTATAAATTTTTTAATTTTTCACTTAATTATAATTTTTTATTAAATATTATTAATACCATTAGACAATAAGAAATAAATTTTTATTACAAATTAAATTTATCTTTTATATGTTGTTAATTACTTCTTTCGTTTTATTTATATTTTGAAAACATAATAATGAATTCTTGTTATTAATACATAATAATAATAAAAATCTCGCGCCGCCTGATGGGAGAAAGAATAAAATATAAAAACGACTGTTCACAACGAGACCATCCAAAGACTGACTGGCTTCAATTCAGAGGAAAAACTTTTTTTACAAATCAATTTTTTATTTCTCTGTTTTTATTTTATTTTTATGTTATATTTTTAAATTGGGATTTTCGAAATCCCCCAATCTGAGTGTTTTTTTATTTATTCATTTATTCTTTATTTTCTTTCTTATATTTATTATCATTATTGTTATTATTTTTATATTTATTAATAAAATATTTCTCCGATATTCAGATATTCTATCAATGTATCTATGGCTATTGAGTTGTATGTTTTATATATATGTATTAAAAATATTTGTGTAGGTATTAAAATATAATACTTTGTTTGAACTTATTTTATTTTTGTTTTCAGTATTATACTGTGATAAAAATAAATTACGAATGTGTGTATGTGTACACTGTATAACTTAAAAAAAAAATAAGCTGAGCGAAATACTAATAAAAACAAAAAGCAACACCGTTCGTTTTATATTATTAAAAAAAATTAGAAAACCAATGCGCAGCGCACATGTTATATTTTTATATTGAATAAAAAAAAAATAAAATACAATAAAGGCAAAGCGTGTTTGTTTCTCTCTGTTTTCTTCCAGCAAACAAGATACACATAAACTAAACAATATATTATAAATTAAATATTACACATATATAGCTGGGAGAAAATTTCATTTTGAACCTTATTATTCTTCTGTATTTCTCAATTCTCAACTAAATCAAACTTCATTGAAGCAAAGTCTTATATGTATGTATATCTTAAATTAAATAGAGAGAAAAAAATTTTACTTTTACAATAATTTATTAAAAAAAAGGAAATTTTTGCAATTCTTCACATTTTTACATTACTTTATTTTACTAACCACCGTTCATCATTCACTTCACAGTTCACACACAAGTCACAACACAACACAATTTCACGAATCACGATTATTTACCAGTTTTACAAATGAAGAAAAAAAATGAGAGAAAAATAAGAGTATGCTTTTTCTCTTTTATCCAATTCAATTTAAAATATGTTTCTCTTTTGTATTTTGTTGTGCTTGCTATTCATAAAATTTTTAATAAAATATTATGGACAATGGTCTTATGGTTTAGTTTTTTTTTAATAAAAACATAATATATATAACTATAGGAAGAAATGTTTATCTTAAGATATATTTTTTGTTATTCGCAACATTGTAGGGGGTTAAAAATAAGTTTTTTTTGGTGCTTATTTTTTTTTTTACTCTTTTGGATATCTTACTCATTGTAAAATAATTTAAAACTTAGAGGAATTTTTATTTGTTTTGTTATGTAATTTATATATTATGGTTTTATAGACTATAGTATAGATACCAACTAAGTATGTATGTATATACTACTGTTTATGTTTTTATTTATTTTGAACGTGCTAACAGTCGAGTCAGATAAGAATTATAATAAAGTCCTACCTTGCAGTGCACATAGTACAAAACTTAGGTGTATGGTGAACACTTGCATCAGACTTTGAAAGTTGTAACTTAGAAGTTGTTAACTATGTTATGTTCCTTAAAAATATTAATTCGAACAAAAAAATAAAATTTTAAATAAATCTAAAAAAATGGAAAAATATATATAAATTTCTTATTGGAAAACATTTGATTATGAGATAGTTGCGTTTTTTAAACATAAAATTATTAATAAGAGGTACCTACCTACTATTCCTATGCAAAATTCGTATTTGTAAAGATATATACATATGAACATACATTTGTATAGGTACATAGATAGGAGCTATAGCTGCTAGGTACTAGTTTTTTTTCTACATTTTTATATTTATTTTATCCAAAATTTAGTTTCATTTTCAAGTTAATTCAAATTTGATTAATATGAAATGTAAATTATTTTTTTTTATTTTATTTTAATTAATATAGGTAGGTATGTACCTATTTTGATAAAATCAAAAATAAATAAAATTTTAAAATTTTTTTAAATTTTGTTAAACCAAATTATTAGGTACATGAAATTATTTAATGGAATAAAATCGAATAATATAATAATTAGAGATATCAATAATACCTATGTAGGTAAGTTTGTTTAAAAAGTATTTTACCATTATTTTAAAAATTAATTTACATTTTTTCAATAGATAGGTGGTACCAATTAATTTTTTAATTAAAATTATAAATAAAAAAAGTAGGTACCTATTTAAGATTAAAATAAATAATTACCTTTGATTTTCACAAAAAAAAATCCTCCTCTGTTAGAATGGGTTGATATATGTACATATGTATGTATGTATTTATCTTTAAATTACTTTTTATCTATAGATAGGCACTAATTATATTTTTTTGTATTTAAATTTTAAACAATTTATAATTATTATACCTATAAATGTGTATCTATATAAATATATGTAAATGTTATATAATTATAAACATATGCAACATATGTACCTACCTATGTATGTTTATCTAATTTGTCATGCTTGAATACAAAATTTTTGCAAACCTCCAATGAAATCGTTGCTTTTAATATATCAAATATAAATAATATAAATGGTACCTACCTATAAGTATCTATATAGGTATAAAATTTAAATATTTAAACAAAGGGAAAAAAATTTTTAGCACTATTTATGTATTTATATTTACATATGTATGTATACCTATTCCAACTTAATTTGGAGATATAACATAATATAGTATATACATAAGATACGTAAAATGTAGGTACATTAGGTAGGTAGGTATATTAAAAATATATTTATATAAATAATATTGAAAAATACAGGTACAATAGTATGTATACTAAATAATATAAATTATATCATGTTTTCCCTCTATATTAGATAATCTATAATTATTATAATTTAATAAATACAAATGTACCTAAATAGATTTAACTTAAATTTTTTGTGTAAGTACCTACCTAGGTATTATTAATAAAAAACAATGAAAAAAATCCATAAGTACCTATTATCTTATTAAAAAATTATAATGTTAGCAGGAAATAAAAAATATAAACTATTTTTAGTTAGTAAATTATTAGCCTCACTTCGTAGCTTCAGGAACCCAATGGCTTATACGATATAGTCTATTGTTACTTTTGCTGCCATTCATTATTTTTACTAATCCCTACCTATTAAAAATAAAATCTAAACTAAAAAATTATTCAATCAATTAAAAAATTCTCACATAAAAACACAATAACTTAAAAAAATATACCTTCCCCACCTAATAAAATACTCTCATCATTTGATTCAATTTTTTATTTTATTATTTTATCTAAACATTTGCAATAATATCATTATTAATCATCATCTCCACAATATTATATCATTACAATAATATAAAATGTGAAAAAGTTAATTTTCTTTGTCTCTGAATGGTAAAATTAATAATTCTCCCATTTTCTTTAGTGTTGGTGTAATTTTTTCATTTGAAATAAAAAGTAAAATAAAAATATATATACATGTATTCAACTATATAAAAAAAAGTAAAACTACGTACAAAATAAACATTTTTACAACGCTCTAAATTTGTAACAAAAAAAATATATAACAAATAATTTACATATGAATATATACATATTCAAAAAAATTTCACCAATACAAAAACAATAAAAGAAAAAACCGACAAATATAAATCAAGTGTACTAAGCAAAATATAAAAATAATAGAAGAAAAAAACAATATATGTATATTGATAAAATGTAAACGCCCCTCCCCAATTTCCTTATACAATTTGTATCTTTATTTTAAAATCGCGCAGCTCATTCTTACATAGGCACTGAACAAAAAATTTTGCTTGAGACTTAAAAACAAAAAACATTTTTGCATTAAATGGAAACTGACCACAAAATAATGAACTGGTAGGCGGCTCCTATTCAAATGAAAACAAAAAAAGAAAATTAAAAAAAATAAAATTAAACATAAGAATTAAAATTAAATAATATAGGTAGTTTTTATTCTAAATAATGGTACTAAATAATAATGAATGTAAAAATTATACATAATATTTTTATTAATTACTGGGTCTAAATTACTTAAACTTATGCTTAAGAGAAAACTCTCATTATATACATATTTATTTAATTGTTTATAATTATATATTATAATTTAATTACATATTTATTTAAATGATTTTCTATAGAAATAGTACTGGCGTATATATGATGATCTTTATGACATATTAATTTAAAAGTGTTAAAGAGATTTATGATTCATGATATTTATATACATATATTAAGCTACTAAGTCATATTCACGATCTATTGCATTGAATTAAAGACGAGGAAAATTATTGTTTTTTAAAAGTAGATAATGCAAATTTTTTCAAGATGTTTTAAAAAATGTTTTTAAATTGGGTATGTATTTATACTAACTAGAACTTTTCTAATATTTTTTTTTCCAATTTAACCCATCTAATAATTGGAAAAATTTTGCGTACATCCACACATATTTTCGTACATTATTATAGCATATGTACATAAATAATAATAACAAATGGAGGAAAAATGTTGAATTTTCATGAAAAAACGGATATTGAAAAATTTTGTTTTCGAAGATTCATTTTATATTTTTCAAAAAAAAAAGAAAAAAACAAATAAAAAAATATTTATACTGAGAAAAATTCAAAGAGTAATATTTTTAATATATTCTCTTCTACATTTAGAAATTTTTTTTAATTTCTACTTGTGTTTGAGTTCCCTCCTTTACAATAACAAAATAATTGTTAGTATGTGGGAAATTATTTGACCATTTGCGTAGTCAAATTCGCCGCCTTTGATGTGGAAGGTCTCGAGTCTCGCCTTTGATGTGGGACCCCGTTCAGATCATATCTAATAAAATAATATCATAGGATTGCAAAATATCGTAATATAAAATATGATTTAATAAAAATATAAATAGTTCTTGCTAAGGAATAATAGATGGCACAAAGTCAAAATTTATGCATTCATATATGTCGAATTTAAAAACTGAAGCCTAGTCTAAAAAGACTTCTTGAATGCCCTATATTCCTTAAAGAAGTGGAAAAGGAATGAATGTGGGAAATTAGATTAGAAATGACTATAGGCAAATTATAGAAAACAACAAAAAAAAATTAAAAACAGCTCGTATATTTTTTAAGTATTTTTGTTTCTTAAGATGGTTAGCTGGTAGAATGTGAGGAATATTTTTATTCTTTTTTTTGAATAGTTGAATTATCTTCTTTCTCAAGTCTTACATACTCACATATTTTCACATTTAGAAAATGTACATTTACTAGTTAGTATAAAATCCTTAAAAAATCCTTATACAATTATATATATATATATAATTACACTATATATACAATTATAAAGTTTTATAAATGATGAATGTATGTGAAAAACCAAACCATTTAAGAAGCAGACCAAAAAATTATTTGATTTCATGTTTGTTACTACTTTATATATTCATACTTTGTTATGTTTCTTATGTGTAAAATTTTATTTGTGTAAGGTACCTATCTTTAAAAAAAAACTTCAAAACTGTTTTGTTTTATTTTGACTTTTCATATAAAAAAGAAAAGTAGAAAAAAAAAATAGTTATAATGGTCATGTAGAAGCAAGAAAAAAGAATAAAGGATAATTTTATTAAAAATATTAAAATTTCTTAATATTTAATTTATTTAATTCTTAAAATATAAATGGTTCAATGAAATGTTAAATTGTAAATCAAAGCTTAATTATTATATATTAATTTTATATTTTTTAATTCATATATTTATTTTAGGGATTCTAAGGTTTAAGTAGTATCCGCGTAGGACCAAATGACTATATCTAAAAGATAGCTGGTGTTGCCAGCTTTCAAAAAGTATAAAGGTTTAATGGCGCATATTATCCTTTAAGGACGAAAAGGACATTTGAAAGTATCCTTGTTTTTTTAGTTTATTTTATAAAAACCATTATATCTAGCGATATGTTTGGTATGTATATATTCAATCAAAGCTATTAATTAAGACCATGGTCTGGAAAAATTTTTAAAGTTTATTTGATGACGATAGGTGCTGCCGTTTCGGAGATATTGTTGTTCAAAGTTGAAAATTTTTGAAAAAAAAAAAAAATTTTCAACATCTTTCCCTAAAACTCATATTTTTCAAATTGGCCAAGAAACTCCAAAATATTTTTACATCGTTGAAAAGCTCTTATTTTTTGCTATAATTTGTGCATATTTAGTGTCTGCCTGTATTAAAGCGTTTAGAAGATATAAGCATTTATGAAACAAAAAATTATTTATTTTGTAATTTTTTTTTGTATAAAAAAATTTTTTTGCCTTTTACAAAGTAAAAGTGTATTTAAGACAAATATAGTTTTTTTTAATTTTTTGTTTTTTTTTTCAAAAATAAAATTGTGTACTTTTTATTATTTTTCTTAAAACTAACTTAAAAAAAATAAAAATATGTTATAAGCTTTTTCCAGAGTATTTATATTTATGTATATGTGAGATTCTGAATTAGGAGAGATTCAAAATTGGGATTGCTCCCTTTTACAGAATATTTATTATATGTGCGTGTATGAGATACTGATTGGTATTATTTTTCGAATAAAATAGGTATGAATGCAAAATCTAGCTTCGATAATTGAGTTAGGGTTCGGCGGTGGCAGCTTTCGTAATAAAAATATAATATTTTTTAACATATTTTATTCCAGTTTATTAAAAAATTTTAAAACATGCTAATTACACTTATTTATTAATTTCTATTTTTTTTTTCACTTTTTTTACTATAGAACTAGAATTTGTATCAATTTTACTATATGGTTTTATTTCTTAAATTTTAGAAAAAGATACGGTTTTATTTCGCATTTGAATTGGAAATAAAGCCATACGCGAAAAAATGTGCGATATGGCTTTGTTTTGTATGGCGTTATTTCACGGCGCCTTACAAAACACTATATTTGTCTTACATTATTTTGTAAAAGGCGTAACATTGTTATAAAATATTTTTCTAGAAGTTAATTTTTTTTTAAATCAAGCTAAAATATAACTATTATAAATTTATTTATGTTTTTAAATATCCTTTATGTCCTCAAAAGCTGAAATGCTCCATTCACAATACATATTTTTTAACGAAAGCGGCAAAAATAATTGAGGTACAATGTGATCATACGCTGACCTGAAATTTACATCACAAGAAATTGTTACTTCGTAAAAGGTACATTCCTAGTTTCATATAGAAAAAGGTAAAACAAAACCAATTTCGTCTAAAAAAATGCTTATATCTTCTAACTTCTACAATATAGACATAAAGTTTCCTTGTACGAATTATAGGACAGAACAATGCTTTTCCAATATTGGGAAGATTTGTTGCTCAAATTTTAAGATATTTGACTCAAATTTAGAGATTGATCAAAGATTTGAGAAGGATTTAATTTTTTTTCAGAATATATAAGCCTGTGCCTTTTTCAAAGTAAATATTTCTTTAACAAGTTTGTTTTAAGAAAAATAAGAAAAAAAGAATAAACATATTTTTATTAAATATAACGTTATTTTATTTTAATTTTTGAAAAAAAAAACAAAAAATTATAAAAAAACATATATATAATTTGTAAAAGGCAATACATTTTTTTTTATACAAAAAAAAATTACAAAATAAATAATTTTCTGTTTCATAAATGCTTATATCGTCTAAACGCTTTAATACAGGCATACACTATGTATGCACAAATTATAGCAAAAAATAAGAGCTTTCCAACAATGTAAAAATATTTAGGGGGTTTCTTGGCCAAATTTTTAAAAGTATGAGATTTAGAGAAAGATGTTGAATATTTTTTTTTCGTTTATCAAATAAACGTTAAAATATTCTCCTGACCGTGATCTTAAATAATACCTTTCATTGAATATATATATATATATACCGAAAAGATAGCTAGATATAACGGTTTATATAAAATAGACTAAAATAACAATGATACTTTTAAATGTCCTTTTCGTCCTTAAAGGATAATATGCGCCATTAAACCTATATATTTTTTGAAAGCTAGCAACACCAGCTATCTTTTAGATATAGTCATTTGGTCCTACGCGGATACTACTTAAACCTTAGAAAAGCCAATTGAAAGTATTATACACGGACATTGAGGAAAATTTTATGCATAAACAAAGATCGAACTAGGTTTTATCATTTATTAAGTTATTATAATAATATTAAATTCCAAGAATCATTTTCTAATAAAAAATTTGATAGTATTTATTTTTTTATATCTAAAGTTTGTACAGATCATTTTAGAAAACCTTGAAATAAGAAAAGTAAAATTAAAAAAAAGAAAATCTTATCTGTAATTAGATTTTTAATAAGTTAAATAAATTAAAATTACTAGACTTGTGATAGTTGTGTGAATTGTGACTTTGTTAATTTTTTTTTTTTATATATTTATATATTTTTTTGATCTTCTTCTTGCTAGTTTGTCCACCATGTAATGTTCTAATGACAATAAAATTTAGAAAATATGTTATAGGAAGATGTTATTGTGTAATAAAATATTTATACTGCAAAATATACCCCTTTTAGGAGTATGGGGCATTCCCCTATATAGAATAAGTCTATTCAGAATAAGCTTCAGTTTCTTTAATCGTTATATTCACTACGCCATTATTCCGCTGTAGCTACTGTATAAGATTATAAAAACATAAATATATATTTTGTGCGCCATTTATCCATGCATCTTGCACAAGATTTATAATTATATGTATATTAATAAAACCTTATTTTGTATAACGATATAATTATACAATTAGATATGATATATCTCATTGTATAATTATAGTTTGAAACCGAAACCTTCCACATTGAAGGTCGACGTCTTAACCACAAGGCCATTGGCTACAAAATATCTATATAGTAGCCAAGAATTGCATATTGGAATTAAAAAAACATTCTAAACCAATCTTAATCAATTTAAAAAAAAAACAATTATGTTGAAATTTTTAGCACCATATCTTGATGGGAATAATGACACAAAATATGTTCTGAACAGTGTTACAAAATGTAAAATTTAATAGATTTTATATAATTCCTTGTTATACCCAACACATAAATTAGGTTCAGGGGTTTGTTAACTTCGTAAAAGCAATCTAGATATAGAAAAGTGTATATATTTATGTTAGCCAAATAATTTAATAATATTAACGTTATCTTGATAAATTTTATACTGTAATTTACTAACGACGAAAGTAAAACGGGTATTTCAAATTGGCAAGATTGGCCCATGGGTTTGGATTTGGTTTAGTTTTCGGATAACTTAGTAAGCGAACGCAGCGAATGAGCAAAGTTAGCCTCATTTTACGAATAATTTCGTAATTTTTTCTCATTTTTATATGAGAAAAAGAGAAAATGTATTTTTCGGAAGATATTTTAAAATTTTGACCGCTAACAAAAATGTATCATGCATAATTCATGTCGTGACATGAGCCATTTATGATGTCATGGTCAGATATTTTAAAATAATATACCCAATTTAAGTTTCTTATGTTGAAAATCAAAATCTAATATACGAGAATATAAATGAAGGAAACTTGTTTGTTTGTTTGTCCAGGATTCACGTGAAAAACACTGATCCGACTGTTAAAAAATTTTAAAGGAATAATTCTGAGAGCCCGGGGGGTGACATAGGCTATGTCACATTTTTATAAGTCAACAGGTTGCGGCTCCAGAGCCGTTTTAAACTTTTTCGTTTTTTTGATGCCGAGTCAAAACGGTTTAACCGATTGACTTGAAATTTTGTACAAATTTGCCTGTTAGCTAACGGAAATAGTTGTATAAGGTTGGTTTGGAATATATTAACACATTTCAGCCCGGCGTGCTTCCAAAAATTTTTGTGTCCAATTTTACAGGTTGATTTTGCAGTCCAAAAAAGAGGCTGCAAAAAGTTTTAGTTAAGTTCGATTAACTCATTTTCCACGACGACGCCATGAAGTTTTCTATAAAATTTATTTGCTTAAACGATTAAATTAATTTTATTAAAAATTTTGTACCACCATTTTATTTATAGAAGCTCACCGGGTTAATTTGGTTTTGACCTGTTTACGCGTTTTGCACAAAGATTCAATGAAATTTTCAAATTTTTGGTATTAACGCAAGGTAATCTTTATTCCAAAAGCTCACTTAATTAATAAGACTAATTTTTTTGCTCAAATAGTTCAAAAGCTAAATGAGATAAACCAATATTGCACATGGTGTACATAATTTTAAAATGTAATAAAGCAATTTTTTTAAAACGATTTTTTTAGGATTATTATGGCAATTTTTTAACAAATTTATCAAATTTCGACAAAACAATTTTTTAAACATTCATTACTTTCAAAAATTGGTCGTAAATACCTACAAAAGTTTTTTTATGATTAGTATATACATAAGTATATACATGTACGCATACAAAATTTAAAGTAAATTGGTCAAACCGTTTCTACTTAAAAATAAAGTAACGTAAAAATCTGTAAAAAGCTGCTGTGCCGCAATGGGTTAACGGAACTCAACAAACCTTTTTCTGAGACTTTGACCAAGCAATAGAGTGAACTACATTCTCAAAGAGGAACACATATACAAAATTTGAAGTCAATCGGTTAAACCATTTCTAATTTATAGCAAAATAACGAAAAAACCTATAAAAAGCTGTTGGGCCACAATGGGCTAACGGAACTCCACAAATTTTTTTTTGAGGCATTCTTTTAACCAAAGCAGTACTTTGAAAAATTGGCCGAAAATTGCTTTTTAAAAATTTGCATGCACCCGGGCAACGCCTGGGTTTTTATAGGTTACCAGTAATAAAAATAAAGGGGGGATTGCATTGCATACGGTTGAGATCGAACCAAGGGTTCGGATCCTAGAAATTTTTGATCGAATTTAGACCAAACGAGCATAATTCCGAAACCAATGAAGATAGAAAATCCAAATTTGGTATCAGAGTGTTTCTTCCTAATCCCTTATAAATTCTTCTCGAAATTTGGAACCAATTGGAGCAGTGAGTCGGGGACCATCCACACAGTTCCGAAGACCTTGAAACAAATTTAGTAACTTGAAACAAATTTAAACGCTTCAAATTTGGTACAACGGTGTTCTTTACTATTTCCTGCGTGTCCCCCTAATTTATGATCAATTGGAGTGGTGGTTCAAGTGCCTCCTTAGTCCTCCTTGCTTCCAAAATTATAGCTTATCGTCGAAATTAATAAAGTTGAAAAATTTTAATTATTAAATATATTAATGCTTTGATTATCTTTTTATCACAAAATTTAATAACTCAAATTTTACAAATTTGAAAAATATATTAAATGTCAAAAGTATCTGACAATTTTCAATTTGAATTTTTAACAATTTTTATTTAAAAAAAATATTGTTCTGCCCATTTTATTTTTATACCCGAATGACTATATAGTCCAAGGGTATAATAAATTTGCCATTACGTTTGTAACGCAGAGAAGGAGGGGGGGGGGGGTAGTTATAGACTCAAGTGTATGGATCGGATCAGAATCGAAAAATAAATCGATTTAGCTATGTATGTCCGTCCGTCCGTCCGTCCGTTCATCCGTCCGTCCGTCATCACGATAACTCAAAAAGTAAAGGAGCTAGGATTATGAAATTTCACAAAATCGTTTTTATGCAAAAACCGGAATCGCTATTTAAATCCAACCTTTTTGGTCCACGGGTTCGAGTACCTGCCATACAACTTCTAATTTTATATGAGCATTACTCTATACCTATGAAAGCTGCGTGTCTGAAATTTTGCCAAAAATAATTTAGTATAATGGCCAAAGTTACTGCAAAATTTGGTTGGTCTACTGCAGAGGGTTCGAGTAGCTGCCATACAACTCCTTCTTTTATATGAGCTTTACACTACACCTGATGAAGCTGGGTGTCTGAAATTTTGCCAAAAATAGTTTAGTGTAATGGCCAAAGTTACTGCAAAATTTAGTTGGTCTACTGCTGAGGGTTCGAGTAGCTGCCATACAACTCCTTTTTTTATGTGAGGATTATACTACACCAAATGAAGCTGGGTATCTGAAATTTTGCCAAAAATAGTTTAGTGTAATGGCCAAAGTTACTGCAAAATTTGGTTGATCTACTACAAAGGGTTCGAGTAGCTGCCATACAACTCCTTTTATATGAGCATTACTCTACAATCTACACCTAATAAAGCTGAATGTTTGAAATTTTGTCAAAAGTAATTAACCGGATGATATAATGTATATGTTACGGTAATACGGGTCTCCCCGAGTTGACACAGTCTACTCTACTACACTCTTCCTCGTTTTTCTTCTAAAATTATGATATTTAATATTTTGTTATATTTTTGAAACATTTTTTAAACTTAATAATTATTTCAAATTATTTACTTAATTCCTTGTTATTTTATACGTTAAAGTTTTATTATATTTTTAAATCAGAATATCTCAACGTTCTTTCAAAAAATGAAAAATACTAAAAAAAAGAAAAATAAATATATTTAAGTTTTTGCTACGTTAACCAAACACTCACAACACAGCTCAAAATGCAAACCAAAGACTCCGCCAACAAAAATCTAATTTTTTTGATTTTCTTCCAACCGACTTTTCAACGTTCAAAATGGTCTTTCTACTTGCCCATACACGATACAACTTCGCAAGTACGCGCATCAAGTTGAAAACCCGGTCCATCGTGTAGGGAATACCATATTCCTTAAAAAATCATTTAGAAACTGTTAAATTCTGTATTACGCAGATTAAGCTTTGATTTTAGGAATAGATACACAAAAAACGAGGAAGAGTGAAGAAGAGTAGACTCCGTCAACTCTGGGATAGCCGATGACCGTAATATAAACATTATATCATCCGGCCATTATAATAAACTATTTTTAGCAAAATTTCAGACACCGAGATGTGTTAGGTGTAAAGTAATGCTCATATAAAAGAAGAAGTAGTATGGCAGCTACTCGAACCAACTGCAGTAAACCAACCAAATTTTGCCAAAACTTTAGCCATAACACGAAACTATTTTTGGCAAAATTTTAGACACCCAGCTTCAATAAATATAGAGTAATGCTCATATAAAAAAAGAAGTTGAATGGCAGGTACTCGAACCCGTGGATAAAAAATGGCTGGATTTCAAAAATGATGGCGGCTATTACATAAAAACGAAAATTTCAAAACTCTAGCTTTTTTATTTTTTGAGTTATCGTGTGGGCGGACGGACGTACGGACTACAGACAGACATGCATAGGTAAATCGATTTATTTTTCGATTCTGATCCGATCCATACGGTTGAGTCTATATCTACCCATTCTCCTTCTCTGCGTCACAAACGTAATGGCAAATTTATTATACCCTTTGACTTATAGTCATACGGGTATAAAAATTGAGTTATATAATTTCTAGTTGTATCTTAAAAATTTTAAAATTGCAGTTGCAGTTGTTTAGTCTACTTTTTGTATGTTTTGAATTTTTTAAAATGTAGGTAGGTTCAAATCCCTTGTAAAATTTTTTTATTTAAGTACTTGTTTAAATTTTAATCGATAAATTTGTTTGTTAATAAAAGAATTAATTTTTTTTTGGTAGTATGCGTTTCCTCCTAAAGGCGTACATTGGGTTGGGATTTGAATTTTGAGATTACTTTATTTACTTTGCTTAGTTTCAAAACAAAGTGAAAAAGCATAAACTGGGTTTTTACCTTAAATTCAGATTTTCACTGAAAGTAATGAAGACTTACTAGATATCCTGTGAGGCATTGTCTCAATTTTTATTAACAAAATTTTTAATATTTTTATAAAATTTTGAGAAAATATTCTGTGAGTTTTAAAATGAACTAATTCAAAAACATTTAAATTAATTTTAATTAATAAAAATTTTTATTTTCGTAAAAAATTAATAAAATATTTTTGACCTGCCAAATTATGATAAGTTTGTATTATTTATTTTCTAAAATAAAACACATACAACCAAATATTAATAATTTATGTTTTTATAATGGAACACATCTAGCAAAACACATTTTGTTTGTTACATCTCAGTTTTCTGGACAAATATATAAATTTGTTACAAGGTAGTTCTGCCCTGTTGTAATTGTATTCTTGAATTCAAATCTTGAATTTGAAATGAATTATGGAGGTGATTTGAGGACCTACTACCCGACTTCCAAGGCCGAATAAGCATATCTTGAAATTTAATAAAAAAAATTGAAATATGGTACAACAGTTTTCTGTTACGATATTATGTTAGTTAAAACTGCATAGGATAGCTGCCAAATGCCTCCCTTAACATACTTTCGGAAGTAATAAAGTCATAAAATTGAAATTCCAAAGTAGTTTCGTCCTGTTTTTATATTCCAGAATTCTGTAGTTTAATTGAAGTGAGGGTTAATGTAACTGTTAATTTTTTAGGTACCCTACTCGGTTTGATCGAGTTACTGTTGTTTCTTTACTTGTTTTTTTGTTAATTAACCTATATTTTGATTAAAGTTAAGTAGTGACTTTGAAATTATTCATCATTTTCAAAATTTGTATTTCATAATACTTTTCTGTATACAAACTAAAACCTAAATAAAATGTTAAAATAGTTTGTTTTAAATATTATTAAAAAATTAAATCATTGTAAGTTGTAATTAGAATTTATAACTTTAATTAAATAAATTTATAACCAATCGATTTTAAATAATTAGCGGATGTATCTCAATATTTTAAAACTATGCCGATTATCTCTTTATAAATTTATTTTTTTTTATAATATGTACTTTTGGATTTAATATGGTATCAGATAGAAAAAGATTTTAAAAGCAAACGCGTGACGTGTTAGTTTTGTAATTTTTTAATAACAGATTAAAATAAATATTATTTTAATTGCATAAAAATATATATGTATATATATTAATAATTATGTATATACGTTATTTACATAAATTTATTAATGTTTACACCATATATTTTCAAATATTATAGTTACAAAATTTATTGAAATATAAAAAATTAAATTGCTATTTAGTGTTTTTACTATGGTATCTAATAAGAAAATTCCAAAGAATTTCAATTTCATGAAAAAAAATGCAGCCGCGCCAAAATTGAATCTCATTCAACAAAGTTAAAATTATATGGCACTTATATTTTATGTATTATTACTTCTGTTTTGTTTTAGAATTTGGTATTAAAAGTTAAGTATTATACTTATTAATTAGTAATTGGAAAAAATTGAACAAAAACTATAATTTTTAAAATAATGAAAAATTTAAAAAATTTTTTTACGGAATGAAAAAAGTCTTAACGCAGCATAGCTACAAACATTATTTTGTTTGATTAAAATGTTTTCATATTACTTTAATAAAAAAATTATTTTTAATCAATCAAAATAGAAGTTTAGAGTTACAGTTAGAATTAGAGAATATTTTCTTTGCTATAAATACTTGTTAACAATTTAAAAAAAAAACAGTTTCACAATTTTTAAAATTGCATTTCTATTGCGTGTAGGATTGCTTTTTTCTTTCTAGTTAAGGCATAACGTTGACTATATATAATGTGGGGATTCTAGGGTTTAAGTAGTATCCGCGTAGGACCAAATGACTATATCTAAAACAAAGCTGGTGTTACCAGCTTTCAAAAAATATATAGGTTTAATGGCGCATATTATCCTTTAAGGACGAAAAGGACCTTTGAAAGTATCCTTGTTATTTTAGTCCATTTTATAAAAACCGTTATATCTCGCGATCTGTCCTACGCGGATACTACTCAAACCTTAGAATAGCCTATAATATATTTACATAATTGGACGAAGTATTTGAAGGTTGCATAAGAAATTAAAAAAAATGGATTTTCTACCTCAAAGTAGTGATAATAGATTTAATTAATATCATCACAAAACGGGACTTTATATTTCCAAGATTGCGATTTTTACCTATACCGTTACATTTTTACCGTAAGTCAATGAACTAGAACCATTCCTTGCAATATTGTAGAACATTATACTGCTTTTAATATAAATCTTTTTTTCTTTAATCGATGCTACAGTTTCTGAGATATTGCGAATTTAAGGTGAGAATAAAAAATAAAAACTTTACATATAAAATTTCAAGGATACTCTGAATTTATTATAATACTGCTAAAAAACCTGTTCGCACCATTTGCATATATTAAGAATAGAATAAGGTTAATCAATTAATAAATAATTAATCAAGCGCAATTAAGTTTATATCTTTTATTAACTTATTATATTCATAGAAATTTAATAAAATGTCTGACACTTATAACGTAATGTCTGACAATTAAATGGTTTTTTCAACCATAGTATAAATTCTTAATCCAGCAAATAAATTTAGTAAAAGTATAGCCTTTAAACCTATGGGGTGATCAGTTTATCAAAAAAAAGTTGAGCAAAAATTTTAAAATAATCGTGAAAAGTTTATCAAAAAAATTTATTTCAACTGAATTGGTTAAATATTTTCATAAAATATAATTTAACGAAATTATTTTTTTTATGTATTCACAATGTGTATTATATAAGATTGTTATATTTATATTTCAATAAAAAGAATTCCGCAGAATAGTATTTCAAGCGCTACTTTGAGTTTCAGTTTGTTTATATTTCTTATTGACATATATATACCTTTTTTAAATTAACACAAGTAAAGAAACAGTCAGTCGGTGCAACCGACTTAGAAAATGGTTCAAATTTAATGAGATATCCATAAGTCATTTTAAAACCATAAGTGCTAATATTAGTTTGATCGTAAGACATAGCTAACCAAATTAACTTTACAATACGAAAAACATTTCTTAATTATTTTATCTATTCAAAAATATTACAAATTCTTACTAATTTATCTATTTAAAAATATTTAAAAAACAAAAAACTTGTAATTAATGAAAATATATTTATTTCAATTCAATTACAAAAGTGAAAAAATTTGAATTATTAAATTTTGTGATAAAAAGCTAATCAAAGCATAATATATTTAATAATTCAAATTTTTCAAAATTGCAATTATTTTAAATTGTTAGTTTATGTACCCATTAGAAAAGGTTATAAACGCAAAATCAATAAATGTATTTCTAAAATACAAATTTAGAACTTTCCATATAATTCATTTAAATATAAAAATAAATTAAACATAAATTCAGCAAGTACCTTTGAATAGCTTAAGTATCGTACACAATGTCGATACTTAATTATTTATCACCTATGGTAATAATTCAATAAAATATATGATATAATAAAAATTAAAAAAAAAGGAATTTAATCGTTTGTTAAAAAAAAGTTAATTTTTAATTTATAAAATATTATACAAAATATGTTTCATGGTTTAAATTCTTAGCCTTTTAAAAATATAAAAATGTTAGATAAAAACGTATATAGGAAAGAACCCTTGTGTATCAAATTTAAAGTTTCTATCTTCATGAATTTCGAAGGTAAGCTTTTTAATTTTGGGATTTCTTAGGAGGCACCTGCATCACCACTACAATTAAGTCTAAATTTCGGGGACACATAGGAAATAGGAAATATATTCTTTGGCTTCGAAATTATACTCGTTTGGCCTCAAATCAATCAAAAGTTTCTAGAATCTGAACTCATTGTCCGAATTTGACCAGAACCAATTCGCTTTCATTACTAGTACTTACTTTCATTACTAGTAACCTAAAGTTTAAATTTCATCAAAATAGCGACATTATTTTTTGAGTTATACTGCTTTTAAGATGTATGTTCCATAGCCCTTGAACTTTTCAAAGGTTCCAGAACCCGAAACCATGGTACGATTTCGCCCATATTGTCAAAACTAGTCATACTTTCAATACTAGTTAACCCTTGTACACAATTAGAACGTTCTATCTTAATTTTAAGTTACTATTTTTATTAATTTCGATGATAAGCTTTTAAACCTTTGGAGGTCTAAAAGGGGTTCTGAACCACCACTACGATTGATTCAAAATTAGGGGGACGCGCAGGAAATAGTAAAGAACACCCATATGCGAAATTTGAAGCTTCTACATTTGTTTGAAGTTACTATCTTTATTAATTTTGAAAATATGCTTTAAGGTCTTCGAACCTGTGTGGCTGGTCCTCGACCCACTTCTGCAATGGGGCCCAAATTTCAAGGACACTAAGGAAATAGAAAGAGACACCCTGATACCAAATTTGGGGAGGTTCTATCTTTATTAGTTTCGGAATTATGTTCTTTTGCCCTAAATTCGATCAAAAAGTTCTAAGTTCTGAACCCATTGTCCAATCTTCACCGTACGCAATCGCCGCCGTAGTTTCATTACCAATACCCTACAGCACAAATTTCCTGAAGGTAGCGCCATTAGTTGTTGAGTTATCCTAATTTTTTTTATATGTTTGTTAGTCCTTAGAATGGGGTTCCCCGAACGGGATAGCGATGCGTATTATGTTGTTGCTTCCTGTTAACAACACTCAGCCTCTCGCTATTCAATTCCTACTCTCACCTTCACGTGGTGGAACCTGTTAACCTGAGTAACCAGTATGAAAGATTGGGTAACCAACCCCAGTGTAGTAACCTGGTCAGGGACCGACGAGAGAGGAAGAAGGTGCTGCCTTGTATCTTTTACTATGGGATTGGTTTCCCAAAGGCTAGAAGACGAAAACTTCGATATCAAATGACCTGGTCCTCCAGGTTGGGGGTCGATCGTTGGTTTAACAGGCCACATCGTAAAGCAACATTGTTACGAGAAACACAACTCAGCCTCGGATAACAGAATTTGAACAAACGGCACGAATCTCGGCACGAAAAAGGAAAAATGATTTGATACTAGGCACATGGAATATTAGAACTATGCTACGGTCAGGTATGATGCACGAAATCGCTCAGCAACAGCATGACTATAAAATTGACATCTTGGCGCTGCAAGAAATTAGATGGAAAGGAAATGGTGCTGTACATAAGAGAAATTTCTCTTTATACTTTAGTGGAAACGTCAATAGAAGTGGTCTATATGGAACAGGCTTTATGATTACAAAGCGCCTAAAAGAAACGGTACTAGGTTTTACAACAGTTACTGACCGTATATGCCTTCTAAGAATTAAGGGAAAATTCAATAATATTACTTTAATATCCGCATACGCACCAACAGAAGAAGCGGATGAAACAGAGAAAGATATATTTTACAACGACTTAGAACAAATATGTAGCAGCGTCGGTAGCTATGATACAACGATCATTCTTGGGGATTTCAACGCCAAAATAGGTAAAGAAACGTTCACAGAAAACATAGCAGGAAAACACTCTCTGCATCATGTCACATCACAAAATGGATTAAAATTATGCGAATTTGCAAATAGCACAAATATGTATATAAGTAGTACACATTTTCCACACAAAGACATACACAAAGGTACGTGGAAAGTACCAGGATCACAAAGGGTTAACCAAATTGACCATATACTTATAAATAAAAGAAGGCTCTCAACCATAATTGACTCGCATACATGCAGAGGGGCAAATGTCGATAGCGATCATTATCTGGTTAAAACAATCCTACGCCAGAGAATCTCCAACGTTGCAAAAAACCGAGGATTAAAAAGAATAAAGTGGAACGATGAAAAATTAAAAGACATAGGAAATCTAGCGGCATACCAACGCAAAATCGCATCAGTAATAAGAGAAAGCCAGGCAGAACAAACGACGAACAGTATTGAGAGCAATTGGCAAATTTTAGAAAAGGCAATAACACAAGCAGCAACCGAATGTATTGGTCAAAAGCAAGTTGCTAGAAATGCGGAATGGTTTGACGAAGATTGTAAAAGAGCGATTGAAAGAAAGAATAACGCAAGGCAAAAATGTCTAGAAAGAAACACTAGGAGTAATAGAAATGCTTACATTGAATTAAGAAAAGAAGCCACAAAACTCTGCAGAAAGAAGAAAAAATTCCATCTTAAAGCTAAAGTGGAGAGTATAGCTGAGAACTTTCATCGAAATGATATGAGGAAATTCTTTAACGGCATTAAACAGCAAAAAAACGGCTTCCAACCGAAACTAATAAACTGTAAAGATAAACCGGCGCCACCCTTGCAGAAGAAGAATCAATAGTCACTCGTTGGAGAGAATACTTTTCAGAGCTACTTAATACGCAGGAAGGGGATACAAGCAATATTGTAACACCAAGAAACATCAGTGAGCAAACTGAGCAACAACGTTACTTAATTGAAGCTCCATCGTTAGATGAAGTAAAAGACGCCATACAAAATCTTAAAAACTATAAAGCCCCCGGCGAAGATGGAATAACAGCCGAATTGATAAAAAAAATTGGTGAGGAAAACATTTTAACGCTGCACCAGCTGATGGAACAAATATGGCAGGAGGAATGTATGCCAACAGGATGGCTTACGGGCTTAATAGTACCCATCCATAAAAAAGGTGACAAACTGAATTGCGAGAACTACCGCGGAATTACATTACTGAATGTATGCTACAAGGTGCTTTCAATTATTCTCTCGAAAAAATTAAAGGAAAAAGCTGAGCTAATATTGGATGAATATCAGTGTGGATTTAGACCAAACCGGTCAACAACTGATCAAGTGTTCCTACTAAAGCAAACTATAGATAAATGCTATGAATTCAACACAGATTTACACCTACTGTTTTTGGATTTTAAACAGGCGTTCGACTGCATTGAAAGAAGCAAAATTCCAAACTCTTTGCATAACTTGGGTATACCGACGAAACTAATAAATCTCACCATGATGACACTAAACAATACCATGGGTAAGGTCTTATTACAGCGAAATATATCCGAGTCTTTTAGAATTAAATCAGGAGTAAGACAGGGAGATACACTATCGACAACAATCTTCAACTTGATGCTACATCATGCGGTCAGAGATCTATATAGAGGAGGTCACATATTCTGCAGATCAGAATTGTTTTATGCGTATGCTGATGATATAGTAATAATATCAAAAAACAAGAACGATATGATGCGCATGTTCACATCCATAGAAGGAGCTGCAAAAGCTATTGGACTGCGAATAAACCAACCAAAAACACAATATCTGAAGGTATCAAGAAGTGAAAGCAGAAGACAACCCGAAAGCATTACCATCGGGGATTACCAATTTCAAGGTACTGCAAGTTTTAAGTATTTGGGTGTGATAATAAAAAATGACAACAGTATGCAAGATTGTATAACTGACAGATTAGTGGCTGCAAACAAATGCTACTACGCGCATCTCAAATTATTTAAATCTAGATTACTCACCAGAAAATCCAAGCTCAGTATATACAAAACAACCGTGCGACCAGTACTTACTTACGGTTGTGAAGCTTGGACCCCTACGGTCACTGAAGAGAAAAGTTTGCGAGTATTTGAACGCAAAATATTAAGAAAAATCTACGGGCCTAGAATAACAGAGGACGGGGAATATTTTCAAAGGTCAAATGAAGAGCTGGACCGTATAATCGAGGGGAAAGATGTAGTCAGGTTCTAAAAAGCGCAACGCATTCGGTGGGCTGGACATATAATGAGGATGGAAGAAACACGGCCCCAGAAACAAATACTTCAGTATCGCCCACTTATAAATCGACCACAGGGAAGACCTCGTCTGAGATGGCTGGACAGTGTAGAAAAGGATTTACTAACACTAAATGTACAAAACTGGAAGATAAAAGCAAGAGACAGAAATATCTGGAGACTAGTTGTGCAAGAGGCTCAAGCTCACCCCGAGCTGTAACGCCAGTTGATGATGATGATGAGTCCTTAGAATGATCAATAGGTCCAGAATCCGAATCCTTGTGCCGATTTCGCCCATATATAATCCCCACTGTTCTTTAAGTCCTAGTAACCTACAGTTAAAATTTCATCAATTACTTTTTGAACTATCGTGCCTACGGACGGACGGACGGACATGGCTAAATCGACTCAGGAGGTCACGCTGATCACAAATATATATATACTTTTCCATATCTAGCTCGCTTCCTTTAGGTGGTTATAAACACCATACCAAAGTTAATATACCCCTTTGCCTATTCTATAGGTGTAGGATAGAAAGAAGAATTTTTATTTTGATTGCAATTTTTGTTTTTTTATGCAATTTTCTTTTTTGATAGCAAGTATTAATTATAAAGAAGTTTTTATAAAGAAGTTATTTAAATATATAACTTTATATTTATCTAAAATATATACTATCGTACGGTTATAATAATACAAATGTTTAGATACATAGTTGTTTTGTTATGAATTAAATATTATATTTTTAAATTTTTATGAATTAAACTAAAAAGTTTAGGTTAAGTGAATTATATGAATTATTTTAATAAAATTAAATTGTTTTAAATAAATATAAGTAAATGTATAAAAACAAATATCAAATTTTATTTTGTATCGATAATTTAATATAAACTTCAATCTATTTTAGATATTTTTTTACTATATAAACCTAATTTTTGTTTTATTATTTGATAATGTTAAAAACTTGAAAATAAAACTAACAACCTAAATTAAAAAAAAAACCAAATCCTAAAAGAATCTTCAGTCTGATTGAGTTATTTTAGAAGAATAATTTATTAATTACTTACAAATATAAATATAAAAAATAAAATACAAATGGGTTACATTAAAAAAAAAAACTTGTATTTGAGAAAGAAATACTTGCTATCAAAAAAGATAAACTTGCATTAAAAACAAAAATACTTGCAATTAAAGTAGAAATCCTTCTTTTTAATTTAAAAAAGGTATATAAATTAACTGGTTTAAATAGTTAAACTGTCAAACCTTTTTCATAAAACATAAAAAATTAAATTGTTTTCGAAAAAATTATCGACTGTTAGTTTATTTTCATTGGAACTTCAACAATAAACATTTAACAATCCTTACATATGTAACATATGAATAGGAATTTGCTCGGAATTATACAGAGGTTAATTAGTATTATATTATATTAATAATAGTATCTTAGTTATATTGATATCATTATAGTGTTATATTAATTTCCAGTTTAAGAAGGTTTAACTATTTTGCATTTTAATAGTTTGGTAAATCAATATCTTCGGTAATTGATTAAAATTCTTACTAAAAATGAGTAAAGTGGTCCAAATTGTTATTCACTTAATGAATAAAACTTTTAACAATATTTGACACTTTTCCACCAGATAGAGATGTAATGCTTTTCAAATTCCGCCAATAAAACAAAACTTAAACGAAATAAAAAACAATATGTTTAAAAAAATTCAAAAAAGTTTAAATTACTAAAAATTAATAATTTAAAATTTAAATCAAAAAAAATAGAATTTGTTAATTCACTTTTAAAATTTTCATCGGCTTTGTAAAAATAATTTTAAAAAATTCTGTAATGGGATTTGTTTTAACTGTTGGCATATGCCGCTTATAAATTGATTTTACAATACTTAAAGCAGCATGACATATTTTTAATTAAACACATTTGTTGTATAAGTATATAAAAATAATTTTCACAATTGCTATTGCTTTATATACATAATATAATAAAAATTTTATTTTATGATACTTCTAAATTAGGTATCCATTATTGCGCTCTCTCACAATTACCATTAACTGAAAAAGACTTAAAGAAAAGTAGACAATCTCTTTTTTGTTTTAATGTTCGAATAGGTAAATATAAAGCTAATCTAATTAATTACCGTATTTTCAGATTTAATTTCTTAATTATCAACTTTAAAATTATTTAACACTGAAGGTGTAAATTGGATAATTATATTTTTATAGTCTGTATGCTATTTACTGATTTAATTCTATTTTTATAAAGTTTTTCTCGCCTTTAACCATTTTTTTTAAAATTAAAATACTAATTAAGTGATCACATGGTTACATAGTCCAAACAAAAGTAAAATATATAACATAAGATTTTGAAAAAAACAGGAACGACCTACAATTTTTCTATTTAAAAATTGTTTTAACTTTTTTTTCATGTTTTGAATATAAAATGTTTACTACTTTCAGAAATATGTAATTTGATTTTTATATTCCATTGGGATTTCAATTGAAAAATTCAATTAATGATCAAATAATGGAGTAGACGTGAAAAAAAAGAAAAAAATCAATTAAGAGTAAAACTTATGTTCGGAAGTTTTTCAAGGAAATCTTTTAGTTATTGTTCATATTTAAAGTTTATTTTGTATAAAATTCGTAAAAGTTCAAAGATCAGGATTCAGTTTTTTTTTATCAAATTTTGAGACTTATATAAAAGACACAATCGAAGTTTTGCATCTGTTCATATAACCTTTGATTTCATTAAAATTAAATTATAATAGTTTTTTCTGAAACAATCCTTTTTTTTAAAGCAAAATGTTTTTTTTACATATTTAATAAATTTATTTAAAGATTTGTAATCTTCTCAAATGCATATGTTCTAAGAATGGTTTCAAAAGATCCAAAACACATAAGAAAAAAAAAATATAAGAAATTTGTAGACGTAAAAAAAATTTTTTTAAAATTCAACTGAAAAGAAACTAAATAAAAAACATAATTCAATAAAATTATTTAAATAATTACCAGCAATAACAAAAATCACAAGAACTGAAAAAAAAACTACAGCGTAATTTCATAATACATGCTTTTATACCATAATTTTTTTTAAATTAATAATATAATTTTACATACAAAAATTAAAAAAAACAAGTGATGAAAAAAAACCAAGGGTTTTTGAAAAAGCACATTTTCAAATTTATATTGTATTACAAACTGAGTTTAACTTTGGAAATATTTATTTGAAAATAGTTACTGCTTAGTGCTTACTTATAAAATTTACTGCTAACAGTAAAGTTTTTATTTTAAAGTTGTTATAACTCTTCAATGGGGAAGGTTGCCAAGTTTCTCAAGGATCTAACTTCATCTAACTCCCCCCCCCCCCCCCCTCCTTTTTTTAGGTTCTAGGAATTAAATTGTGAATCCCACAAAAATTTGGAATTTTACTTAGAATTATACAATCTAAGCAAAAATGGATAAAACTGAGAGACACTTTCTTCAATTTAAGGAACCGCTTTTAAATTTAAGAAAAACCTTTAACATAATGTTAAAATATAATATTGGGCCTTTAAATTTTGCATATTAGTAAAAAAAAAATTGGACAGGTATTCAAGTTACAGGTGCTTAAAAATAGCAAAATTTAAATTTTCGAGCCCTTATAGCTCCTAAACAGGGGGCTCGACAAAAAAATTTTGTTAACCGACTCCTACTAATATTTGAGCATATTACTTCTCCCAAAATTTCAGAACCGTATCTTAAACCGTTTAGGAGATATAAGGGACCAACATTTTTGCAAAAATTGAGTTTTATATAATGGTAAATTTTAGTACCGTATGGCAATTCTAGGCATTTGAGCAAGATATTTTTGTAAAGCGTATAAAAGCAGCTCTCTTCTACCGTTTTTCGATTGAAAATAAACCTAACAGAACTCTTGTTATATCAATTTAAATATAGGGCTTTTTTGGAATTTGCAGGGGCTGTAGCTTCGTCACCCTTCAAAATTAAGAAAAACCTTTAACACATGTTGAAATATAATTATACAGCTTTGAATTTTGTATATCACTAAAACAAAATTTGGACAGGTATTCAAGTTACAGGTGTTTAAAAATAGCAAAATTTCAATTTTCGAGCCCTTATAGCCCCTAAAAATGGGGCTGGACAAAAAAAATTTGTTAACCGACTCCTACTAATTTCTGAGTATATAACTTCTCCCAAAAATTTCAAGACCCTAGCTTGAACCGTTCAGAAGATATGTGTGGCCAAAAATTTTGCAAAAATTGAGTTTTGTGTAATGTTAAATTTTAGTACCGTATGGCAATCTTAAACATTTTTCTTTTAAATATTTATTAAGTCTATGAAATAAGCTATCGTTTGCCGTTTTCAGATTGAAAATATATCTAACAGAACTCTTGTTATAACAATTTAAATATAGGGCTTTTTCCAAGTTTGGGGGGCTGTAGCCCCGTAACAGGTGGGGCTACAGCCCCAAAAAATTCTTCTACGAAATTATTTTTTTTGCAAAAACTACCCATGGTTAAAATTTCTTTACTCTATTTTAAACGGTGTAAAAGTTTTTGTAAACATACGGACGGATGGACGGACAGAGTGAAGCTATATAGGCACATTTTTACAAAATTTTTTGAAAATGTGCTAAAAATTAATGTAAAAAATAAAAGAAGGCAACTGAATGATCTTTTGACCAATAAAAAACATGTTAATAAAGTATTATAATTTTTTTTATCTTTATTTATAGAATGTTGCACTTTTTCAAAAATATTATAAGCATTATAAATTTCGAATAAGTTTTTTATGCGTGAGTTAAAAGAAGTTTCTTTAATTAAGTTAAATTTCAGTTCAAAGTAAACCAAATTTTCGTTGGTGCCCTTTTTTTTTATAAATTTTGATTGTCCAGTTAGAAATGAAACGTTAAGCAAATTGTACGTCTATAGGAATTCGAAGTTTGATATTCTAACTTAACTTGGCTTAACCATTTTATTAATTACAGCTTTACAAAGATTTTAAAGTATCGTGAACCCCTTAATAGAAAAATGTAGTCAAGATATTCGAGTATTTTCTATACATTCGAAACACATATTTGAATTTGACTAAAATCATTCAGAATTTATAAAACGAAATTTAAAAAATATTTTTCTTTATAAAAAATAAAGAAAACGAAATCTAAAAAATCATTGTTTGCATTCTAACTTTAAATCTAAACCTCAGTAAAGTAATAAGCAAATAAAAAATGGCAAAAAAGCAAACAAAAACATCTATTGATCCACCAATAATTATTTAAAATTTGCTTTTATCTTATATTTTTTTAAATCTTAATAGTCTCATAGAAGTAAGATTTTAAATGCATATTCACAACATTGAAAAATATTTATACAGCCACTGTTAATACAGGGTGGACCTAAAGTAATGCTTGTGTGTAAAAATTTAATAGCTTCTTTGGTTATTTTTATTATACCCGTATGACTTTTAGTCAAAAGGGTATACTAAATTTGCTATTACGTTTGTGATGCAGAGAAGTAGGGGAGGTAGATATATACTCAAGTGTATGGATCGGATCAGAATCGAAAAATAAATCGATTTAGCTATGTATGTCCGTCCGTCCGTCATTACGATAACTCAAAAAATAAAAGAGTCAGAATTTTGAAATTTTTACAAATTCGTTTTTATGCAATAGCCGCCATCGCTATTTAAATCCAGCCATTTTGGTCCACGGGTTCGAGCACCTGCCATACAACCCCTAATTTTATATGGAAGCTGGGTGTCTGAAATTTTGCCAAAATAGTTTTGTTTGATGGTCAAAGTTTCTGCAAAATTTGGTTGGTCTACTGCAAAGGGTTCAAGTAGCTGCCATACAACTCCTTCATTTATATTAGCATTACACTACACTAAATGATGGTGGGTGTTTGAAATTTTGCCAAAAATAGTTTAGTGCAATGGCTAAAGTTACTGCAAAATTTGGTTGGTCTACAGCATTGGGTTCGAGTAGATGCCATACAACTCCTTCTTATATATGAGCATTACTCTACACCTAATAAAGCTGAATGTTTGAGATTTTGCCAAAAGTAATTAACCGGATAATATAATGTATATGTTACAGTCATATGGGTATCCCAGAGTTGACACAGTCTACTCTACTACACTCTTCCTCGTTTTCTATTGTTTTCGTTTTTAAAATATAATATGAACTTTGCATGATTTAAATACCAATTATGAAAAATAATGTAAGATGACCACCAATGCAAAATTCGCATTGGGAAAGTATACCTTGGTCCGTTGCTCGTTGGTGTAATTTATCATGTTGCTATAACAAGCTTCGATTAATAAAAACCAAAAAAAAAATTTAAAAAAAAATACAAACGAAAAAGTTATTAAATTTTAAAAAACCCGGGTGTCTTTTGGCACATTCTGTAGTAATTTTTTTATTATATTTCTTTAATTTATAAGGTAACAAAGCAAAGAAAAAACAATAACAATAATAAAATAAAATTGGTTGAAGTTATCCCATTAAATTATTGCGTACAACAGAAGCAACACAAAATAACACACGATTATCGATTATTACAATATTTTATATAAGAGAGGAACAACAAAAGCTAATCATTGCAATTATTGTTATGATGACGGACTTATGAAAGAGAAGGCATCAAATCGGTTTTGAATATAAAATTTTGGTTTGTTTTTATATTCCTAAATATAAAAAAAGTTTGCAATCAATATTTTGGTTACTAAAGAGAATATATTAAATAAGCTGTACAAAATAATTTTTTGTTAGTTTTTAATATTAGTTACAATATCCTTAGTGTTTCTTGAAATGCTTATACCTGTGTATATGTAATTAATTTTTTTTTAATCGCTTTGCTAATACCTAAAAAGTATTATTTTGATTTTATGAATTAAAATATAAAAAATAATCTAATAATATATCAAGATGTATTCGATTATAATTTTCATTCATGAATAAAAAACAAAACTAAATCAAATTAATATATATTATATTTCTATGATTATTTGAATTGCGTTAATTAACAAAATGTAATACTTATATTCGAATCTAGTCAAAAATAAATTCTTGAACACTAAATATTTTAGATTAATTATTTCATATCTATAGGTAATTTTGTTGTTGTTTTTTTCTGGTAATCAAAACCTAAGTTTAATAAAATTGACTTTTGGGTAATAATTATAACCTTATGACTGTATTGTTTCAAATTTTAACAATAAAACATGTTGTAAACACTTTTAATACAATATTTGATTAAGCTTAATAAAAATTTAAAGTTAAAATATTGTTATATTTTAGATGAAATGTAGAATTTTAATATTAATCAAAAAATTTACTAATGAACTTAATCAAATCATTTAATTATAGAATTTAAATTGAATTTTAGATTTTTTTAAAAATTATGTTTGGAGCTAGGCCTCTCACCGGGTTTTTAATTTTGGGTGATGTTATTGAAAAAATTAACATAAAAAGTACACATGGTAAATTGGGCCGCAGGTTAACGGAACTCAACAAAATTTTTTAAGGCATTTCTTTTGAGTCAAAGCATAATACTTCGCAAAATTAGAAATAATTCGTTTTCAAATTTTTTTTTATATTAATTGTCTTGCCAATATAGGTTAACAAATTCTAAGACTGTTAAAATAGTCAATTTCATTGTCAAACAGTAACACGTAACAAAATTTGAAGTCAATCCGATAAACCTTTTTTTATTTTAGAAATATGACGAAAAAATCTTTTAAAAGTTGTAGTAAAATGATAATTTTTTTAGGCCCTAAGAAATAAGTACTTCGAAAATTTGGAGTATAAATTTTCATAATAACCGGCGGCATTTTTGGAGTCCACACGCTATAAACATGCAAATAAACAAACATTCGCTTTTATATGCATAGATTAATAATTATTTATTTGTAACTTATTATACTAAAGCTATATTTTTTCCGCCCATCACTCCTTTCATTCATCAAGTCTATTCAGGCTACGCTTCGGTTTCTTTAATCGCTATATTTTATAACATTGTAAATATAAGTATTATTATATTTTACAATATCTTTTTATTAGATATGATCTGGCCGGTGTTTGAACACGCGACCTCCCATTTGAAACGTCGACATATTAACAATTTAGCTATAGGTCAGAAGCTCTTTTGAAGCGGAATTATTAATAAAATAATTAAATAATATTTATTTATAAAAATAATTTAAATTGAAAAATGTTACAAGTCTTTTAAGTGTAAATAACAAAAGTATATAGAATATTATATTTAAATAATTATTAATCTATGCATATAAAAGCGAATGTTTGAATGAGAATGTTTCGAGGATAACCTACCATAGCTTCGGGGATTATTTTATAGTTCAAAATGAACCAAAAATTCTAATGCTGATGGAAGCAAAATTTATTAGTTTGGCAGATATTATTATATGAAGTTTTATTTTAATTTATTAATCAACTATCTCCATACTTGTTGGAGACTATTGATAACAGTGCTTGAATGAGGGCACAAGCACTGTGGTTTAAAGGTATATGTTGCAAATTTAAATTTTTATTATCATTGATTTTATTATAATAAAATTGATAATATAATTGATAATATACGAAAATAATCATTCATTATGATTATTTTAAAATATAACTTAAAAAGAGATTGAAACGAATTTAATTAAAGAAGTCTCTTTCCGAATTACAAAATTCGTGCGTTAGCAGTAATATTAAAACACAAATAACGAATTTTATTTTAAATTTAATATCTTTAACTGATCGTAAACGTCCAGCATATATAAATTTTGTATAAATAAGTTAAAACCAATTAAAGAAACATAATACCCTACACCTGATTGGCTAAAATTTAATTAAAAACTCATAAGTCATTTTAAAACCATAAAATAGTTATTAGTTGTATCGTAAGACATAATTAATGAAATTAATTTGATGGTAATAAAAACTTTTTCTAATTAATTTATCTACTTAAAAACATAAAAAAACAAAAGAACTCAATGTATTTATAAAATGCAATTACATAATTACAAATTTAGAAAGTTTTATACAATAAAATCAAATTTTACACACATGCAGCAATTACTTCTCTTCAGATTTTTAGCACATTTTCAAAAAATTTTGTAAAAATGTGCCTATATAGCTTCACTTTGTCCGTCCGTCCGTCCTTATGTTTACAAAAACTTTTACACCGTTTGAAATAGAGTAAAGAAATTTTAACCATGAGTAGTTTTTGCAAAAAAAATAATTTCGTAGAAGAATTGTTTTCTGTAGCCCCACCTGCTACGGGGCTACAGCCCCCCAAAGTTGGAAACAGCCCTATATTTAAATTGTTATAACAAGAGTTCTGTTACATATATTTTCAATCTGAAAACGGCAAACGATAGCTGGTTTTATAAACTTTATAAATTTTTAAAAGGCAAACGTTTGGCAACACTAAACATTTACTAAATTAAATACGGTACTAAAATTTAACATTACACAAAACTCAATTTTTGAAAAATTTTTGGCCACACATATCTTCTGAACGGTACAAGCTAGTTAAATACTCAGGAATTAGTAGGAGACGGTTAACAAAATTTTTTTGTTAAGCCCCCTATTTAGGAGCTATAAGGGCTCGAAAATTGAAATTTTGCTATTTTTAAACACCTGTAACTTGAATAAATGTCTAAATATTTTAGATATATACAAAATGCAAAGTTCTACAATTATATTTCAACATATGTTAAAGGCTTTTCTTAATTTTAAAGAGTGACGAAACTACAACCCCCGCAAATTCCAAAAAAGCCCTTTATTTAAATTGATATAACAAGGGTTTTGTTAGGTTTATTTGCAATCGAAAATCGGTAGAAGAGAGCTGCTTTTATAGTTTTCACAAAAATACATCGCTAAAAATGTATAGAGTTGCCATACGGTACTAAAATTTGCCATTATGCAAAACTCAATTTTTAAAAAATTTTTGGCCATACATACCTTCTAAACGGTTTACTCAAAAATTAGTAAGAGTCGATTAACAAAATTTTTATGTCCCGTCCCCTGTTTAGGAGCTATAAGGGCTCGAAAATTGAAATGTTGCTATTTTTAAACACCTGTAACTTGAATAATTGTCAAAAATTTGTTTTACAAGTACACACAATTTAAAGCTGCAGTATTATATTTCAACATATGTTAAAGGCTTTTCTTAATTTTTTAAGGGGTTCTTTAAATTGTAGAAATCGTCTCTTAGTTTTAACAATTTTTGCTTAGATAATAAAATTTGGGGTGAAATTTCAAATTTTGGTGGAGCTCAATTGATTTCCTATAACCAGAAAAATTGGAAGGGTGGGGACAGGAGGGGATAGGCAGATCCTCGAGAATCATCATACGTTTGCTTAGCAAAAATGTGGGAACCTTCCCAATTGAAGTACTATTTAGAACTTAAAAATTAAAATTTTAATGTTTTTATAAAACAATAACTTATTCACTAGTGTACGACTGTGCGAGTATGTTTTTCCAAAATTAAACGTTAGCGTTGAAGCTCCAACATTATATTTCGCAATAGGTAACAGGTTTTCTTGAGAGCATTGGGATTAAATTCTAAGTATCTATTGATTTCGCTATTATTCATAATCAATAAATTCATGAAATAACTAAATTATAATATCATTTATTTTTAAATATAGTCAGTTAGAAATCGTATATAATTTTGAAAATATGCTTTTGAAAACCCTCGGTTGTTTCCATCACTTGTTTCCTATTTCCTGTATGCCCCCGTAATTTAGACTTAATTGTATTGGTGGTTCAGGTGCATCTTTCTAAGATAAAAATTTCAAATTTGATACACTATTTCCTATTTCCGCTCTTATTTAACACTTTTATGTTTTTAAAAGGCTAAGCATTTTACTATAAAACATATTATGTATATATTTTATAAATTAAAACAAAATATTTTTTTAAAAAACGAATAAATTTTTTCATATATTTAAATATTGTTTGAATTATTACCATAGGTAATATATAATTAAGAAATTGTGTACGATACTTAAGTTGTTCAAAGGTACTTTCTGCATGTATGAAAAATTTATTTTTATATTTAAATGAATTATATGAAAAGTTCTGAATTTGTCAGTGTATTTAAGAAATACATTTATTATATATTTTGTTTTTATAAGCTTTTCTAATAGGTACATAGTTTAAGAATTTATGTTATTAATTTTGAAAAATTTGAATTATTAAATTTTGTGATAAAAAGCTATTCAGATTTTTCCAATTTTGTAACTGAATGTATTCAACATTTATTTCAAGTTTTTTTGTTTTTTAAATTTTTTAAATAGATAAATTAGTAAGAATTTTAAATATTTTTGACTTTATAAAATAATTAGTAAATTTTTTGAGTGTTAGAAAGGTAATTTGGTTAGCTATGCTTTATGATCAAACTAATAAAAGCTTTTATGGTTTAAAAATGGCTTATGGACTTCTTATTAAATTTATAAGAAATAGGTGTAGGGTATTTCTAAGTCGGTTGCTCCGACTTACTGATTCTTTACTTGTAATTTATTAATTTTAATAAGTTAAGCTACTTTTAATTCAGGGTGGGCCAAAATTTACGGTGCTTAAAAATTTTATAGCTTCTTTGGTTATTATTATTTTATATTGTGTTCTTTTTTAAAATATAATATAAACTTCGCATGATTTAAATTGAAACTTCGCCATACCAAATAATCTGGAGCAGTTAAAATTGAATCCTGAATTTCTTGACATAATTTCAAATTCCCCTTAGAAAAGTAATTGTGGTATGGGCCGTATGAGTGGTTGCTCCATACTTTTCGATCAAATTGTAGGAAGCTATACAGGGCAAACAAAATTATTAATCATAGTACGATACCTTTCGTCATTTAAGGTTACAGCATTATCAACTTTATTCCTAAAGAAGTATGGGACCTTATAACTCCTTGTCATGCTGTTTATTTTTAATGAGTGTAATTGCCGCCGATAAACAACTCTGCAGTACTGTAAACTCTAAAATCGCATATTTTGCTTATTCATTTAGAAGGAAATGTTTTTCATTACTTATAATTAAATTGTTCAGTAAATCTGTGACACTAATATGCGTTGGAACTCAAAGTAAATTTTAAGAAATATTATTTTGTAATAAAATATATTTTTCTTTCATATTAAATGTAAACTAAAAAATTAATGCTTTGTTAAGCTTTTTATTACATTATTACTACATCAATTTTAATAATTCAAGTATATGTACTAATTTAACAGATTCAAAAATGTAAAAAATCCAATATAAGATACTATGACAAAAATAAAATTTTTTTTTAAAAAATATAAAAATAAATTCTATAAACATGCAGCAAATCCTTTTAGTAGGCATTGAAAAGAATTTAAGTATCTCACACAATTAATTGGTTATAAATTTATTATGTATCATAATTATTATGATTGCAATATTTATAATAAATCCGATATTAATGGTATAAATTGAGATCGAAGTTATAGAAATTTTAATTTATATTTTAAATATGTATTCAATCAATATCAAGCAATTCAAATAAATATTCAAGTTTTGCGAAAATATTTAGTAATGTTTTTGAAATATAAATACGTATACATTTTTATTGTAATTGAATATTTTTGAGAATAGTTCATTTAAATAACTGATATTATAAAAATTTAAAAGATGAAATTTAGTTGTTTATTAAAAAAATATTTTAGTCATTTATTTATAAAATGCTTTATATTAAAATTTAATTACCTTCTTAACCTTATAAAAATATAAATGTATTAAATAAGAAAGAAAATAGAACAGAACACTCTTGTACTAAATTTCAGGTTTCTTTCATTATTAATTTCGATGATTTGCTTGTTAAGTCTTTGGAAGAGTGTGGGAGGTACCTGAACAACCACTCCAATCAACCCGCAACGTTTTCCATTATTTTACGATTTTTCCAAAAGACAGCAAGATCTTGTATCAAATACCAAGTCTTTATCTTTATTATTTTGAAGATATGCTTGTTAGATCTCGGATGGTGCGTGGGAGATACCCGAACCCACATTTCATTAACATGATAAAAATGGTAAAAAAACCCTTATACCAGTAATTTGAAGGTTTTATCTGTTTTGGAGTCTTTTTTCGTGACTTCTTGCAAAATTTTGAATTTCTTTGTCTAAAAATTCTATTTGCATATCTCTATGTAGATCACAGTTCCTGATGAACCAGAGCGCGTTCACAATATTTCTTAAAACTTTATTCTGGAACCTCTGAATAACATCTCTATTACTCTTTTTGCTGCATCCCCATAGCTGGATGCCATATGACTATACTGGTTTCAATATTTGTTTATAGAGCAGAAGTTTGTTTTGTATTGTCAAGGTAGAATGCGTACCTATGAGCCAGTACATTTTCCTATAACGGATTTGTAGCTCTTCTTTCTTGTTTTTGATGTGGGCTTTCCAGCGAAGCTTCGCATCTAATGTCATACCAAGATATTTTGCAGTATTTGAATAAGGTATTTCTTGACCATTTATATATACTGGTTTATGGTCAATTTTTTTATTTATGAAATCCACATGAATTGACTTAGCTTCATTTAATTTTAGCCTCCATCTATAATTTTGGAAAATTTGAAGCTTCTGTAATAATTTAAAGTACTATCTTTATAATTTCGAAGATATGCTTTTTGGTCTTCGGAGTTATGAAGGTGGTACCCGAACCACTAATCCATTGATTTCGGAATTATTCTCGTTTGACCTCAATTTGATCAAAAGCATCTATTATCCGAACCCATATTCCGATTTCGACCATAAGGAACCAACGCAATACTTTCATTACTAGTAATCTGGAGTTTAAATTCATCAAGAAAGATCGATTAGTTTTTGAGTTATCGTGACTATGGACGACAGACATCGTGAAATCGACTCAGGAGATGACGCTGATCACAAATATGTATACTTTTCCATATCCAGCTTGCTTTCCTTTCAGTGGGTACAAATATCACACAAAATAAAATATCCACTTTTATCTATTTCATAGGTGTAGGGTATAATAAAAATATGAAAATATATGAATAAGGAAATGCAAATTATGATCTTAATAAAAAATAAAAATATATGTAACTTAAAAGATAATATCAACAAATTAATGTTAAATAAAAGTTAAATTGAAATTTTATAATTAAATTTTCTTATTCTGTTTTTAAGTTAAATTCTTAGGTGTTTTTGTACAGTGTTGATCTGCAAAAGTTACTGAAAAAACGGAAATTGAAAATTTTTCTCAATATTTGCTTTCTTATGTTAACCTAATTGAATTATCTTGTATTTAAATAAAAATTATATTAAAATAAATTAATATATGATTGGCGCCACTAATTCTTCATTATCCAAAATCCTTCCATATCCCCAGCCAAAAACAAGGAAAGGAGCCAGGAATGAAAAATATCTTAAACTATTCGAGGCTTACATACAGAAGCAGAAAACTGGAGCAAAAGAGGTCACTACATCAAAACAAATCAAATTCAAATTAAATTATAATGAATACAACTAGTTATGCAATCCCATCAACCAACAATACATTCCAAAGACGGTGACCAGCCATTTTACAATGGTATTTGGCAGGTTTTGAGAACAACAAAGGATTTCTGAAAATGCTGCTGAGTGAGTACAAACCCTTGGTGGTAGCGCTACAGGAAGCTCATATATCACACTATGATCCGGTAGAACTCTGGAAGAACTGTTAATATAATAAAAAACATTACAATAGAAACGGAATTACCAAACATAAAACGCAAGATAACAATAGCCACACAGGAAAAGGAATATCAGGGCCAAACTTTACAACATTCAGCAGCAGCTGGCAGCCAAATATCTCATATTAGGGGACCATAAACATGTAGACAAACAATAAGAAAGGAAACGAAGTGGGGGAGTGGTTTGAAGCAAATCAACATCTTCGACTCCTGAATGATAGAAATTCAACCATTTGATCTCTCAGGAGCTGATAGGCAGTTTGCAGTGTGTTCCAAGCGTAAGACATTGTTAGCCCAAAAGGCGTAGATCATAATCCTTCATTGTTGAACATCAAGGGAACTACCAACGACAAGTACAACAATGCACCATAGAAGAAAGAAGTACAGAAAAAAGAATGCAGAATTGGAAAAATTTCAGATAGAAGTGGACGAGCAACTCGATTTGATCAACCCGAACATGGAGGCGGAAAACCTCACCAAGTCTCGCAAAAACCGAGGTTTTAAACCTAGAAGTGCAGAGATAATCATCAAAACGGATAAAAATGTGGTATACGATGGTTGGAGTATTGCGGAAATATTTGCGGCACACTACCAGGATGAAACTATTAGATACGAGAGCCACACAAACAAAAAGGTAATGTCCAAGCTCTCAGAGAGAAGCATCTCTGCCATCTATAACGATAAGGCCTTTCTTACTGGAAGCGAGTTTGCCGTAATTCATTTAGCGACGTTATATACTGTAAGCGTTGTAGTTGTCCAAAGCGTTGTAGGACACTGATCATGCACAAGCTAATTTTAAATGCACTGAAAGAAAATATCATACCATCCACCAAATAAAGTTAGAGCAAAGCAAGAGCTTTTATAGAGCAAACGCACACTTATTTAAGGACCTAAATCAGGCAAGCGCATCTCTAACCGAACTGGAACCCGATGAGTAAGTGAAGTGCTAATCACTGGCAATACATAATAAAAACGGCAGGTCCGATGAAAATTATAGAGTGCTCTTCAGGAAACTTACGAAAAAACTTCGGACTTCAAATAAAATCTACACAGATGCATCTAAAGATCAAGACAAAGTGGGTTACGCTGCAGAGAAAGCAAACAATCAGTGACAAGACGGCGCACTCGTTGGTTTTCGAAGGCAAAATGGAGGCCATATTTAAAGCATTGGAAATAGAAGCTGGAAACGAAGGAAGGTCGGTTATTTACACGAGCACAGTAAAGGCCTTTAAAAGTCCTCATAGAAAATCTCATGAGATAAAGTGGACAAGACACTTTCTAGTAGAGAATATAAAAGGCAACCAAGAGTTGGAAAGAGCGGCAAAAGCAGCAATTCAGTTAAACAATGAAGTAAGTACTCCGGCAACTGAATTTGAACCGAAAAATTACTGAGAAAAATATTCCCGCAAATAAAAGATTGGCAGATTCCGAAGACAGCTAAAAGATCCTTAAGGGTAAAGCTCATCAGGCTAAGATAAAGAAAAACCTTGCTTGGCCGTCTTTACAACAAAACAACAGCAGCCAACTGTAGCATTTGTCAACAAAGGCTCACTATGAAACACATATTTGGTGATAAATAAAATTATTTTTCAATCCTCGTAAAATCGATTTTGATTATAGGCTTTTATAAAATTTTCCTTATTGATTCTACTTTTTTGAACAAAACTTTTTATATAAATAGTAATAATAATAAAACATTAAAAATATGGCTTTATATATAAAACGACAGGTCCGATGAAAATTACAGAGTGCTCTTCAGGTAACTTACGAAAAAACTTCGGACTTCAAATGAAATCTACACACATGCATCTAAAGATCAAGACAAAGTGGGTTACGCTGCACTATTTCTTATTAATTTGTAAATTATAACTATTTCTTATTAATTTGTATCTCTCCCAGTCCTCCAATACAATACCCAAAAACGCCTTTTGATAAACGACAAAATTTTTTTTATTTTAATTTTTATTATATCATATATTTGATTAGTCCAGAGCCATCGCCTCAGAGGCTAGATGACGAATGGTAGCCTCGCCGAAGTTTGTAGGTTGGACCTCAGTGACGGCTAGGTCCAACTTCTTTTTGCGCAAAATGTGACAAACCGTCCCAAACTCCCTTATCTTGTAGGATGTGGCCCAGCACTGTCTCCGGAGAGAACCGCGGTACTACCTCCCTCAGCTGCATCCGCTCTCGAGCCCATCTCTGACAGATGAAGAAAGGTTGCTCACCGTCATCGTACATTTGGCAATATATGCACACTGCTCAACCCATTTTCCCCATCTTGTGCAGATAGGCCCGAAAGTATCCATGCCCACTCAGAGTGAAGTAGTAATCTACCTCCCCATGCCGCCACTCCACCCATGGAGTAACCTCCCCAATAAGCCGCCTCGTCCATAACCCTTGTTTCTCCAGTTTCCACTTCATTGTCTCTGGATTTCCCTCAGAACAGCTGGCTCCGAGACAGTCTTGTAAGCGGATGCAACTCGCAACACAGCCACCCTTTGTACCCAACCCAGCCTTATCCGGTAGGACTTCTCGTGAATGGAGAAGCTCTATCCCGTTTGTACACTCGCGCAGGTCGCTGGGGTTGTAGTCCGCATATCCATGGGGGCAGGGTTTTTAAGTGCCCCAATTTTCTGGGTTACAATTTTATAACCCATACCCCATGGGTCCGAGTTAATATCATCTCTCAGTACTTCCCAGCATCTCGTCTTACTGTGATTGATGGCACGTTGTAATTGTCGCTTCTTCTCCTTGTGGTCCGAGGACCTTAGTCTAATCTCCTCCTCCGTTCTAGCTCTCTTAGCCTTTCTCCTCAGTCGGAGGTAATCTCTCCGAAGGTCAGCTATTTCGTCTGTCCACCAGAACATTGGCTGTTTTGCACGGGGAATTCGCCTCCGCGGCATTGAGCGGACAAAGGCTAGGGTGATTGCACGCAGAGTGGCGCCAGTCATCGGCGCTGCCAGGTCAAGGCTTGCAGGCTGCTCCCCGACGTGCATTTGGACACCCACGCGCATGAACGCTAGAAATACCACCCCGTCAATTCTCACAATGTTCAAGCGCCGTGGTCTGCTACAAATTGTTCCTTGAAACTGTCTCCTCTCAACAGACCACGAACACAATGTACTGATGGTCACTGCTCGTGTATTCCTAAATTACATGCCAGCCGCGAATCAGTGCCGCGAAGCGGTCACAGGCAAAGGATATGTCGGGAATGGTTTCTGAATATCCCGGTTGACGAAAAGTAGATGCTGAGCCCACGTTCAGAATGATTAAACCCGTTCTGGATGCCAACTCCAGCACCTCATTTCTCCTCGAATCAGAGTAAGGCATTCCCTATTCCAATGCCTTGAAATCATCACCAATCACCACGTGATCCGTCGGGTCTAAAACCATATCCTCAAGTTCCGCCAACTTCGCTAGGAATTCCACTATGGGTTCGTTGTTCACTAGTGAACAGTATGTCAGAACCCTTATCCCGGACAAGCTGATGTAGGAGTTCATCTGCCACTCGGCTCTAATTCAGGTTTGCCTGGAGGACGTTTATCATTTCCCTGCCGCTTTGGCCTTTGTCAGAGTATCTCTGAATACCTTGCATAACCCTGTAACCAGAGCATGACCCAGATTTTTCTGTTGCACGCCCGCTTCGGCACAGAGTATGCAATGGGCCTTCTCTTTACAGGTCTTAGCGACACGCCCCTCCTTTCCGCAGTGGAAGCAGGTTTTGCTTCTATCAGGGTCCCTGCAAGAGCCAGACTCGTGATGGAAACTAGGACTCTTACAATAGCGTTTGACCTCGGTCCTTCCCTGCTTTAGCAGCTTTATGGCAGCTTATTCGGGGAGGTCCACGATGTCCGCCATTTGGGGCCTCAAATTTGGTGCAGTGAGACCAACCCTTAATCCTGCAACAACCCTTCTCAATGCCTGCTCCACTTCAGCTCGCTCGGTCCCTCACTTCCACAGACTTAAAAAAAAGCCTCGATAAACAGACTTGGCACAATAATAAAGCCCAACAAATTAAAGCAAAATTTACCTAATATTAACAGACCTATTTTTAAATATTAGAACTAGTCTTAGAGACTAAAAATTAATTTTGTGCTAACTGTTTATGATCTACTTTAAGACCTCCGTTAAGATGATCTGAATTTCTCGATAATTCTGGAGGTCTCCTTCTTTTTAGCCTTTTAACATCTGAATATTTAAGGAGTTTTGACGCTGCTATGTTTATTTGATCTTCTAATCTTCTAATAGTTTTATGTTTTGTTGCATATTTTTCAATTTCATCGCTAACATTAGGAATCTCTAAGACCCCGTGTAATTTGGAATTTCGTAGAGAGTCCTCACAATGTCACGTAGCATATTGTTTTGAAATGTTTGAATTCTCTGAATATGTGCTTGTGTGGCGCATCCCCAATGTTGTATTTCGTACAACCAGATTGGCTTAATTATTTGGTTATATAACAAAATTTTGTACTCTATTGGCAATCTAGATTTTTAACCTAGAAGCCGGTACATTTCTAATTCTATTTTTTATAGACATGCTCTATCCAATTCAGCTTGAGATTTAATGTCATTCCTACATATTTGGCATGGTTTTCATGGGAACTGGCACTTCTGGTTTTTTTAAACTCTTTGTTGTTTTTCACCTTGAGTAATTTTTATATTTTTTAACTGATAAATTCTCAATATTTTTTCACATGATTTGTTTTTTATTTCAACAATTTTTATTTTAACTTTCTGCGATATTCTTATCAGCTTGTTCACTTGTTTCTTACCGCTTCGCCCAGCTCTTTTCTTTGCTTTAATTTCATTTAATATATTTCTAGGATAATTAAATCTTGCTGCTATGTGTTTACATTTTTTTGCATTATTCAATGCAGAATTTGAACAATTTTATTAAGGTTTTCAATTGTCAAATCTAATTGATCTTTAGTTGAAACTTTTATCTCTTAGATTTATATTATTTTCTATCTTTTGAAAATAGCATAGCCAGTTTGTTGAATTATTATCAAGTGTAGGCTTATTTTGTTTCTTAACAATTTTTCCATTCAAGTTTAGTACGACAGCCGAGTGGTCTGAATCTATATCCTGATTATTTTCTTTAAGGTAAGCGGTATTTTTTTCATTTAAAAAAATCCAATAGAACAAGAGTTTTATTTGTATTAGTAGACCTATAAGTTGGTTCGTATGTAGAATGAAAATGGCAACCCAACTCTCTAATTGCTTTTCTTAGCTCTCTTCTTTTCTTTGAGGTAAATCGTGAATCGCAATCGATATGTTTTGCATTTTAGTAACCACCAAAAATGAACCTGTCTCCAATTAGGATTACATTTTTGATTTTGTAATTAGGAGGACAATATAAAGCGTCGATGTTAAAATCGTGCTTAAGGGACTTAACACGTATTACAGAGAGTTTAAGTTCATCAGGATTGTACCCTTCATTATGTAGTTAAAGAGTTTTTCACCATTTTAAAGAAATTTTCTCGGAGTACCACTATTGCTTTTATTAAAATAATTTTCTAAATTGTTTGTTTGGAAGACACTTATAATATATTTTTTTTATCTTTTTATATATATATATATTTTTTTTTTTCTTAAATTTTGTACTTAAATTTTAAATTTTATATTCTTTATAGTATTTTCCTTCTTTTTACATTTTCTTATTATAGTTTTTCTTTTTTATATAATTCTTAATATTCTAAACTTTGAAATTTTGTTTTATTTTTTCTTTGTTATAACATTATTTTTCTTTTTAATATTAAATTTTGTTGTTACTTTTTTATACACATCACCCCTCTGTATAACTGATATTAATTAACGTTTGGAATTTTAATTTAATGAAGTGGGTTTAAAACTATTTTCCTGTAAAATAAAAAATCCACTAAACTCTCAATAACTTTTTTCATTTATTAAATATATATTTAAATTATGAAATTTTTGTATTAAAAATCTTTGTATAGTATTTAATTTACACTAAGTAATTTTTGAACTTTAAATATTTTTTAGATTGTAAGAATAGAGTTTTAAGATAATGTGAAAAGTATTTGAGAATGAAATAATAAATAAAAAAAAAAAAAAAAAAAAATAAAATCTGTTTATTCTTGTAGAGAATTCGTTCATTGATTTTAACATATTTTGCATCATCTGCATTAAAATGTTATAATCAGCTTGAGTTTTAGGTTTTATAATGCTATTTGTACGATGTTTAGCCATATTCTTTACATTAGTGCGCTTTATTATTTTTTTAGCTGAGTTTTTTAATGTAACATTGTTCGATTGTTGCATTAAAAGGTTTTTTTGCTCTGGTTTGTGATACTTCTGCAAACGATAAAACGTCGATAACCCTACTAGGTTTGAAACTTATAGAGTTAGGATTAGGTGATTTCGACGCACCTTCTATGATATGTTTTGGATTATTTTTTTTTTCTTTCTTTTGTAATTCCTTTGTAACCAAGCAACCTCTATGATTTTCGGTGTATGCCTGAAGGCAGGTAGCAAACTTCGGACTAACATTTATATCTTTGTCACAATTTGTTGATATATGTGAACTAGCTCATTTTACACATATAGCTAGACACTGACAGAATATTTTGTGACCATAAAAGTTTTTACACTGAGGAGTCAGATTTGTGTTTCTCAAAGCTTCAATTTTCACTCTCATGTGTAAAATAAACTCTATTTTATAAATTTTATCAATTTTCTGAGTATTATTATTATTAATATATTTGTCTAGAATGAGGTGTAACAAACGCATTCAATTAAATGTGTTTTGTTGGATATGTGCAATTATAAAAATATAAAATATTAATGTTTAGTTGAATGAGTTTAATTTTAGAAAATAAAGTATCATAAATTATCATAAGCAGGCCAAAAAATATTTTATTAATTTTAAATAAAAAACAAAAAAACGAAATAAAAAAAATTTTTTAAATGTTCATGAATTAGTTCATTTACGTTATTAAAACTCACAGAACATTTTCTGGAAATTTTATATAAAAAGAAAAACATTTAGATAATAAAAATTAAGACTATGCTTCACAGAAAAATTTGTGGAGTAAGTTTCATTATTTTCAGTGCAAATCTGAAGTAATGGTGAAAGCCTAATGTACGCTTTGTTACATTGCTTGTTTTGCTTTGAAATAAGTCAAGCAATGTAATCAAAGCAATTTCAAAGTTCCCTCTTCCCTCTATCATTTCTCTATCTTTCCATCTTTCCATCATCAATCTTTCCCTCATAATTCCTTTTAATTTTTTTTGCTATTTAAAAACGGTTAAAAATGGAAAACAAAAATGGTGTAGAGGTAGAAAGATACCTGAGCTCGATGCACCATAGAAGTCAAACAAAATAGATTTTTATACCCTACACCTATAGAATAGGTAAAAGGGTATATTAACTTTGGTATGGTGTTTATAACCACCTAAAGGAAGCGAGCTAGATATAGAAAAGTATATATATTTGTGATCAGCGTGACCTCCTGAGTCGATATAGCCATGTCCGTCCGTCCGTCCGTCCGTAGGCACGATAACTCAAAAAATAATAGAGCTATCTTGATGAAATTTTAATTGGAGGTTACTAGGACTGAAAGTACGGCGGGGATTGCACATGGGCGAAATCGGCCCATTGGTTCGGACTCTGGACCTTTTAATCGATCGAAGGGCTAACGATCATATATAAAAAATCACTATAACTCAACAACTAATGATGCTTTCTTCATCAAATTTGTGCTGCAGGTTACTAGTAATGAAACTACTTCGGTGATTGCGTAAGTTCGGAATTGGATCAAGGGTTCGGAACCTAGAACTTTTTGATCGAATTTAGGCCAAACGAGCATAATTCCGAAACCAAAGAAGATAGAACCTCCAAATTTTGTATCAGGGTGTCCCTTCCTATTTTCCTAATGTCTTTGAAATTTGGGCCCCATTAGAGTAGTGGGTCGGGGACCAGCCACACATTTCCGAAGACCTTAAAGAATATCTATAAAATTAATAAAGATAACAACTTAAAAAAATGTAGAAGCTTTAAATTTGGCACAAGGGTGTTCTTTACTATCCCTTGCGTGTCCCCCTAATTTGGGATCAATTGAAGTGGTGGTTCAGTATCCCTCTTAGACCCTCTTAAGTATTAAGAGCTTATAATCGAAATTATTAAAAATAGTAACTTAAAATTAAGATAGAACGTTCAAATTGTGTACAAGGGTTAACTAGTGCTTAAAGTTAAACGTGGACTGCATAAGGGCGAAATCAGCCCAAGGGTTCGGATTCTGGACCTTTTAATCAGTTTCAAGGCAAACGAACATATATAAATAATCACGATAACTCAACAACTAATGAGGCTATCTTCATGAAATTTGTGCTGTAGGTTATTGATAATGAAACTACGGCGGCGATTGCGTACGGTGAGGATTGGACAATGGGTTCGGAACTTAGAACTTTTTGATCGAATTTAGGCCAAACTAGCATAATTCCGAAACCAATGAAGATAGAACCTCCAAAATTGGTTTCAGGGTGTCGCTTTCGATTTCCTTAGTGTCCTTGAAATTTGAGCCCAATTGGAGTACTGGGTGTGGACCAGCCACTCAGTTACTAGTAATGAAAGTACCATTGGAATTGGTTCTGGTCGAGTTTGTCAATGAGTTCGGATTCTAGAAGCTTTTGATCGATTTGAGGCCGAACGAGTACAATTTCGAAGCCAAAGAATAGAAATCATATCATATGTGTTCCCGAAATTTAGACTTAATTGTAGTGGTTCAGTTTTCTTCAAAGGAACTTGCTGCATTTATGTAAAATTTATTTTTATATTTAAATGAATTGTATGAAAAGGTGTAAATTAGTAATTGTATTTTAGAAATAAATTTATTGCATATTTTGCGTATAAGCTTTTCTATTAGGTATATTAACTAGCCATTTAAAATAATTGCAATTTTGAAAAATTTGGGTTATTATATATATTATGCTTTGATCAGATTTTTATCAAAAAATTTAATAACTAGAATTTTTTCATTTTGTAATTGAAGTGGAATAAATATATTTTCATTTATAACAAGTTTTTTTGTTTTTTAATATTTTTAAATAAATAAATTAGTAAGAATTTGTAATATTTTTTAAGAGATAGTGTAATTAGAAAATGTTTTTAGTATTATAAAGTTAATTTGGTTAGCTATGTCTTACAATCAAATTAATAACAGCTTTTATGGCGTTAAAATGACTTATGGATATGTCATTAAATTTGAACCAAATAGGTGTAGGGTATTTCTAAGGGTGCATTTATGTTGGAGCTGCGATAAGTGATAAGAGCGTCGATAAGAGCATAGCGAAGAAAACTATATGCATAATTTAAATAGAAGTGTTTATGTTGGAGCATCGCTTTGATCATCGATAAGCGATAAGAGCATAGAAAACTCTTTATTCAGTTTTCTACGCTCTTATCGATGATCAAAACTTTTAAATAAATGTTTTGCTCTCGTTTTTGTTATTGTAATTTTTTAAATAAATGTTATTTTCGTTTGTTTATTTTTTTTTTAATACAAACTCTCAAGGAGGTGCAAATATACATTTAATAATGTAATAAAATAAAAATTTTTTTTTATTGTTAATAAAATATTTTTTGTTTAATTTTTTTTTGTATAATTTTTTTTTAATTTTTTATAATTATAAAATAACTTTTTAAAATATATAATTTAATTTTTTTTTCAATTTAATATTTTTTTATTATTACTTCCACCTTTCAATAAATAAACAATTATAATTATGCTTTATTATATTTAATTCTTAACAGTTTTTTTAATTTAATTTTTTTATTATTTTTTTCATTTTAAAAATATTACCAGACAAATTTAAAACAACCATACAAAATATTATTTTTTTAATCTAAAACAATCATAAATAATATTATTTTTTTATTCTACATCGCTTATATCGAAGCTCCAATATAAACACTGCATAAGAGCATAGCTTTTTCTGTGCTCTTATCGATGTTCTTATCGACGCTCTTATCACTTATCGCAGCTCCAACATAAACGCACCCTAAGTCGGTTGCACCGACTGATTGTTTCTTTACTTGTTTTTCAACTTAATTAGGTATAATAAAAAAAATTCAAAATAAAATGTATAACACATTACGAAGGTACGTACATGTAAATAGGTACATTATTAAGCATGTTGAGTAGGTACATTATAGAATTTTGGCACAAACAATTATTTCGATGTGAATCTAAACAAAGGTTGTGAAACAATAAACCCATGTATAGCAACCTTTTTTAAAAATATGTATACAACAAATTAATAAATAGAGAAATAGATCATTATTGAAACAAAATAATTCTATAAAAAAAATAAAAATAAAAAATCTTTTATTAACAAACAAATTTATCGCATTTAATTTTAAAAATTAAAAATTTTAGCAAGAACGCACTTAAATAAAAAAATATATTAATTGAAATTAAAAAATATTTCACCAAGAAGGGATTTGAACTAACAACCCCAACATTTTATTCAATTCAAAAAAAAAAACAAAACGTAGATTATTATAACATATTCATCTTTAAGTTTTTAAGATACAACAAGAAATTATATGAGTCATTTTTTTTTTGTGTATCTATTACTAGAATCGAAGCATAATCTACATAATACAAATTGTAACGTTTGCTATTTTATTTAAGAATATGGTATTAATAAACAATATATGTATATATAGGTATATAATGAGATAAGAAAAAGTTCTTAATTAGAAAAAGTTTTCTTTTAATTGACCTTCCGTCATTCCGTGACGGGCCAACAGCTAGTATTCAAATATTAACTTTAGTTTCCCACGTTTTGGGGTATTTTTCTGGCCGTCATCATTAGACAAATTTTTTGTTAATTTTGAACAGAGTTTATTTTCAATTATTTGTGGTGATCTTTCCACTTACCCGCCTTTTTAAAATGGTCGTTTGCGTTGAACGTTTATATATTTTTAACCACTGGCGACCTAACTAGTTCCTTTGCTGCTAGTCAGCCTTTACCGACTTGTCTCTACCGTCTTTTTGGTAGATATCTCTACCATATATATATATATATCTTTATTTGTATACATTAATTTGTATTTTTATATTTTGTATTCTATTCTTACTAACAGTTATTTTAACTGCGGCCCTTGGGGAACCAATGCAGTCATGAGTTCTGTTGATTCTGGATCAGACGCTTCTGGGGTTTTCGTTGGATTTAATAGAACTCCAACCCAAGCTTTCCATACTGCGGGTTTTTCTTATCCCTAACCCGCCGTAATTGAAAGAAAAATAAAAATTAATATTAATATTAGTCTAGTGTAGTCTGAGCATTTCACTACACCTAATAAAGCTGTATGTTTGAAATTTTGCTAAAAGTAATTAACCGTATTATATGATGTAATGTTTATATTAGGGTCATACGGGTATCCCAGAGTTGACACAGTCTACTTTACTACACTCTTCCTCGTTTTTAACTAATTTTATTACATTTCGTTAAAAAAATTAAGAGCTTATTTTTTTTTGAATCATCTAGGTATGATTTAAATGTTAGATTCGAAATCTTGTTTCAATTATTTAAATGTCGAGGGCTGCCCCTGAACCCCCGCTAACTAAATTATTGAAGCTATATTTTACATCGAACACTAAAATATAAAGAATTGTATGACAATTCTCATACCTATTTCATCCCAAAAATGTGGAAAAGCAGGCAATCCTGATTTTGAATCCAACTCTAAAATCCATCCTAATTCAGAGCTTTACTTTATATATATGTATAAATACTAGCTGTTGGCCCGTCACAGAATGACGGAAAGTCAATTGAAAGAAAAACTTTTTCTAATAAGAATTATTTCTAATTTCATTATTGCGATTTTATTTAAGAATATGGTATTAATAAACAATATATGTATATATAGGTATATAATGAGATAAGAAAAAGTTCTTAATTAGAAAAAGTTTTCTTTTAATTGACCTTCCGTCATTCTGTGACGGGCCAACAGCTAGTTTTCAAATATTAACTTTAGTTTCTTCCTTTTTTTTTGATTTTATTTTAGCTCTTGTTTTATAACTTCAGGATGGAATGAAGGATGCAAGTTCTTAACCATAACTTTAATTGGCCTGGTCAACTTTTTTCATAAGTATCCCATTCTATTCGCTTTCTTTTTCAAAATTAATCTTTAGTTAATGGTTATTCATCATGTTGACTTAGGTAATAGTTAATTAGTACATAATTCAGTATTATTTTAACTTTCTCTACTGATTTTCCCACGTTTTGGGGTATTTTTCTGGCCGTCATCATTAGACAAATTTTTTGTTAATTTTGAACAGAGTTTATTTTCAATTATTTGTGGTGATCTTTCCACTTACCCGCCTTTTTAAAATGGTCGTTTGCATTGAACGTTTATATATTTTTAACCACTGGCGACCTAACTAGTTCCTTTGCTGCTAGTCAGCCTTTACCGACTTGTCTCTACCGTCTTTTTGGTAGATATCTCTACCATATATATATATATATCTTTATTTGTATACATTAATTTGTATTTTTATATTTTGTATTCTATTCTTACTAACAGTTATTTTAACTGCGGCCCTTGGGGAACCAATGCAGTCATGAGTTCTGTTGATTCTGGATCAGACGCTTCTGGGGTTTTCGTTGGATTTAATAGAACTCCAACCCAAGCTTTCCATACTGCGGGTTTTTCTTATCCCTAACCCGCCGTAATTGAAAGAAAAATAAAAATTAATATTAATATTAGTCTAGTGTAGTCTGAGCATTTCACTACACCTAATAAAGCTGTATGTTTGAAATTTTGCTAAAAGTAATTAACCGTATTATATGATGTAATGTTTATATTAGGGTCATACGGGTATCCCAGAGTTGACACAGTCTACTTTACTACACTCTTCCTCGTTTTTAACTAATTTTATTACATTTCGTTAAAAAAATTAAGAGCTTATTTTTTTTTGAATCATCTAGGTATGATTTAAATGTTAGATTCGAAATCTTGTTTCAATTATTTAAATGTCGAGGGCTGCCCCTGAACCCCCGCTAACTAAATTATTGAAGCTATATTTTACATCGAACACTAAAATATAAAGAATTGTATGACAATTCTCATACCTATTTCATCCCAAAAATGTGGAAAAGCAGGCAATCCTGATTTTGAATCCAACTCTAAAATCCATCCTAATTCAGAGCTTTACTTTATATATATGTATAAATACTAGCTGTTGGCCCGTCACAGAATGACGGAAAGTCAATTGAAAGAAAAACTTTTTCTAATAAGAATTATTTCTAATTTCATTATTGCGATTTTATTTAAGAATATGGTATTAATAAACAATATATGTATATATAGGTATATAATGAGATAAGAAAAAGTTCTTAATTAGAAAAAGTTTTCTTTTAATTGACCTTCCGTCATTCTGTGACGGGCCAACAGCTAGTTTTCAAATATTAACTTTAGTTTCTTCCTTTTTTTTTGATTTTATTTTAGCTCTTGTTTTATAACTTCAGGATGGAATGAAGGATGCAAGTTCTTAACCATAACTTTAATTGGCCTGGTCAACTTTTTTCATAAGTATCCCATTCTATTCGCTTTCTTTTTCAAAATTAATCTTTAGTTAATGGTTATTCATCATGTTGACTTAGGTAATAGTTAATTAGTACATAATTCAGTATTATTTTAACTTTCTCTACTGATTTTCCCACGTTTTGGGGTATTTTTCTGGCCGTCATCATTAGACAAATTTTTTGTTAATTTTGAACAGAGTTTATTTTCAATTATTTGTGGTGATCTTTCCACTTACCCGCCTTTTTAAAATGGTCGTTTGCATTGAACGTTTATATATTTTTAACCACTGGCGACCTAACTAGTTCCTTTGCTGCTAGTCAGCCTTTACCGACTTGTCTCTACCGTCTTTTTGGTAGATATCTCTACCATATATATATATATATCTTTATTTGTATACATTATTTTGTATTTTTATATTTTGTATTCTATTCTTACTAACAGTTATTTTAACTGCGGCCCTTGGGGAACCAATGCAGTCATGAGTTCTGTTGATTCTGGATCAGACGCTTCTGGGGTTTTCGTTGGATTTAATAGAACTCCAACCCAAGCTTTCCATACTGCGGGTTTTTCTTATCCCTAACCCGCCGTAATTGAAAGAAAAATAAAAATTAATATTAATATTAGTCTAGTGTAGTATGAGCATTTCACTACACCTAATAAAGCTGTATGTTTGAAATTTTGCTAAAAGTAATTAACCGTATTATATGATGTAATGTTTATATTAGGGTCATACGGGTATCCCAGAGTTGACACAGTCTACTCTACTACACTCCTCCTCGTTTTTAACTAATTTTATTACATTTCGTTAAAAAAATTAAGAGCTTATTTTTTTTTGAATCATCTAGGTATGATTTAAATGTTAGATTCGAAATCTTGTTTCAATTATTTAAATGTCGAGGGCTGCCCCTGAACCTCCGCTAACTAAATTATTGAAGCTATATTTTACATCGAACACTAAAATATAAAGAATTGTATGACAATTCTCATACCTATTTCATCCCAAAAATGTGGAAAAGCAGGCAATCCTGATTTTGAATCCAACTCTAAAATCCATGGTAATTCAGAGCTTTACTTTATATATATATATAAATACTAGCTGTTGGCCCGTCACAGAATGACGGAAAGTCAATTGAAAGAAAAACTTTTTCTAATAAGAATTATTTCTAATTTCATTATATACATGTACATATATTGCATATCAATATTATTTTCTTAAATAAAGTCGAAACTGTTACATTTTGTAATACGTAGATTATATTTCGATTCTAGTAATTGATACACAAAAAAAATGACTTATATAACTTCTTGTTGTTTCTTAAAAATTTGAAGATGAATAATAAGTTATGTAGTCTACCTTTTGTATGTTTTAAATTTGATAAAATTTCGGGGTCGTTAGTTCAAATCCCTTCTTGGTGAATTTTTTTTTTTAATTTCAATTAGTTTTTTTTTTATTCAATTACGTACTTGTTTAAATTTTAAATTTTTAAATTTAAATTCGACAAAATTGTTTGTTAAAAGATTTGAAATTTTTTTATAGGTTTATTTTGTTTCAATAATGATCTATTTCTCCATCTATTAACTTTATGTAGACATATTTTTAAAATGTTACTCATCATCATCATCAGTAGCGCTACAGTCCTGTGTGTACCTTTGCTTCCTTCACAATTCTTCTCCAGATATCTCTATCTCTCACAGCATCTCTCCAATTTCTGACTTCGATTGTGTTTAAGTCTTCATTCACATCGTCCAACCATCTTTTCCGTGGTCGCCCTCTAGCATTTGTACCACTCAGTTGCCCATTTAATAATTTTTTTTTCATACGGTTGTCGTCCATTCTTTGTACATGGCCTATCCATCTAATTCTTTGCGATTTTATAAATTTCACAATGTCCGCATTATTAATTATATCATTCAGTTCTGCATTTGTTCTAATTCTATAATTATTTTCGTCTATTCTAATAGTTCCATAGACTTTTCTCAGTATTTTTCTTTCAAATATTCTTAAGGCGTTTTCATCTTGCATCGTCATAGTCCAGCTTTCTGAACCATATGTCACAACAGGCCTTATAATAGATTTATATATTGTCATTTTCGCCTTCCTTGATAAGATTCTTGATCTTAACATTTTTGCATTAGCAAAATAACATTTGTATCCTGCTTGTATTTTTTCTTGAATGCAGGTGCTCGTTAGGTTATTGCTACTTATCTGGGCACCTAAGTAACAAAATTGCTTCACCCCTTCAAAATTATAGTCTCCTATTTGGATATTTTGCCGGCTTCTACTTGTTTCCCTTCTGGACATTGCCATGAATTTAGTTTTATTTTCATTGATTTTAAGTCCTACTTTTTCAGCGTTCTGTTCTCAGATAATGAAATTCTCTCTCAAATCACCTTCTCTTTTAGCAATCAGGGCTATGTCATCAGCGTATGCATTTATTTGCATCGATTTTGTCAAGATGGTTTTGTTTTTCTTGACACGTTCCATCACCGATTCCAATGTCATATTAAAAAGCAGCGTTGATAACGAGTCTCCTTGTCTTACTCCACTATTTATTATAAATTCTTCCGAGGTGTTATTATTTATACTGACTTTGGCTTTAGTATTTCTTAAGCTAAGTTGTACAAGTCTTATTAATTTATGTGGTACCCCAAATTTTTCTAATGCTTCGAAAATAGTGCTTCTATTTATTTTGTCAAATGCTTGCATGAAATCAATAAATATCATGTATAAATCAGTCTTGAATTCGTAGCATTTTTCCATAGCTTGTCTTATTGCAAATATAGAATCACAGGTTGAACGATTTGGTCGAAAGCCCGATTGGTACTCCCCTAGTCTTTCTTCTGCATATACATTGAGCCTTGCATGTAACATATTTGAAAATATCTTGTAGGCTACATTGAGTAGCGTTATTGGTCTATAGTTTTTACATGCTAATTTGTCGCCCTTCTTATAGACAGGGTTGATGATTCCGACATTCCAAGATGCTGGCATTACCTCATCTTCCCATACTTTAGTAATTAATTTATACATTTTTTCAAGTAGCTCTGAGCCACCATATTTGAAGAGTTCGGCTGTTATTGAATCTTCTCCTGGGGCTTTTCCATTATGAATTTTATATATTGCATTTTTTACTTCCTCTCGAGAGGGTTTTGCAGTGAGTGGCTGTGCTGTTACGTAACTTACGTAGGTGTCATTATCTATATTTTGTTGTTCTCCATTCAGTACTTCCTTCAAGTATTCAGCCCATCTTCGGAGTACCTTACTTTCTTCGCTTATTATCTCACCGTTTTCATCTTTGCAAATATTTATTCTAGGTTTGAAGGTCGAGTTTTGTGCTTTTAGTTCTCTGAAGAAGCTTTTGCTTTCGTTTTTAACACTGTGCTCTTCTAATTCTTTGATTTTGTTTTCCATTGCTATTTTCTTCTTCTTTTTACATAACTTTTTCGCTGTCCGCCGTAGTTCTTCGTAATTTTTTACACTGATTCTAGTTTTTCTTTGTAGTATTACTTTCCTTGCCTCATTTTTCCTCCTAATTAAATCTTCACATTCTAGGTCATACCACTCGTTTCTTACAGTTTGTTTTAGGCCGATAGTTTCTTGCGCGGACTGGTGAATTGCCTTTTGTATCAGCTCCCATTTTTTGTTAACGTCACTAGTTTCTTCAGTTTCTTCGATATTATTTAATCTTCTGGACACATTTTCAATATATTGCTCTCTTGCTTCATTTTCTGTCAAATTTCCTACGTTCCATTTTTGTCCTCTTATACCGCGGTTTACTAGTATATTTGATATTCGTTGTCTTACTGTAGATTGCACCAGGAAATGGTCCGAGTCACAGTTTGGTCCTCGACAAGCCTTTACATCTATTATTGAAGATGCATGTTTTTTCGATACCAATATATGATCAATTTGATTTATTTAAATGATTTTTTTAAAATGTTACTAAGCTTTGTATATTGTTTCATAACCTTTGTTTAGATTCAAATCGAAATACTTGTATGTTGCCAACATTCTACAATGACCTACTCAACATGTTTAATTATGTACCTATTTTTATGGACATAAAATTGAATTATGAATTGAGTTTTGCATTATCAAATGCAAATTAATTTTTTGATTTTTTTTATTATACCTACCTAATTAAGTAAAAAAAATATATTTGCTTTGATTACTAAGGTGCAGTTCTTTTGGCTTTATTTCAGGGATGAGATGAGGGAAGCTTTGAAATTGCTTTGTAACATTGCTTGCTTCATTTACTTTCCAAATCAAAAAGCAAGCAACTCAACAAAGCGTACATTTGCCTTTCGCCATTATTTCAGTTTTTAACTGAAACTATTGAAGACTTACTACAAATTCATGTGAAGCATAGTCTTAGTTTTTAATACCAAAATGATTTACTATTTATTTAAAATTCCCAGAAAATCTTCTGTGATTTTTAAAACTGAAATTAATTTTTTCATAAAGTAAAAAAATTTTTTGTTTGTTTATTTTTTTTTATTAAAAATTAATAAAATATTTTTTGGCCTGCTTACGATAATTTATGATATTTTATTTTCTAAAATAAAACACATTCAACAAAACATTAATATTTTATTTTTTAATACTTGAACACATCCAACAAAACACATTTAATTGAATGCGTTTGTTACACCGCATTCTAGACAAATATATTAATAATAATAATAATAATAATAATAATAATTCTGGAAAAGAGTATTATTCTGTTTTTGAATGAAATTAGAAATTTGAAATAAAATGAAATTTACTTTATTTTAATTTGTCATATTGATGTAAAACAGAAATTTAAAAATTTTTATCTTTTTGGCTTTACTTCAAATATAACAATGAAATAAAGTCAATTGGCTTTATGTTAGGGAACCAATTTCAGTTTAAATAGAAAGATGGGAAAATTGGGTATAGAAATTTGAAAAACTTGTAAAAAAATATACATTTTCTTTTAAGTTTTCAACTAGAATCACATAATATATTATATCTAAAGATTCAAAATGACACATGTATCAGTTTTTGATTATGCAAATAACAAAAGCATTTCTGGAACCGAAAAAGTAAAAAACAAACAAAAAAAAAACAAAAATTTAGTAAAAAATTTTTTATCCTGAATACTAGATAGAAAGAAAACTCTTCGCAACAAATGAATATATATACATATTACATATACAAAATGTAATAAATACAACAATTATTATAAGAATTTATTAGAAAATAAGGTTTTAAAATGACCTGGGCGATATTTCCTATATATTTTTTCTATTTCTAAAATACATATTTCGAATTTTTAACATCAAAATTGTTGTTTACTGAAGCTTAAAATTGTGTATTTTATTTCAAAAGCACATATATTACTATTGCTACCTATATAATAACTATATCTATTTTGTTATAGATATACATTCATTTAAATGTGAATATTAGTACGAGTATAAAGTTCCTACTTGTATGATAATTCGTAAGTATATAATACCTTTATTAATCCTAAAAAACTTACGTGCGTACACATACATATGTATGTTTAAAAGAAAATTGACTAGTGAAGAAATTCAACGGACTAGGTATACAACTGAGAATATTTTTACAATTTTAGCTATAATAGCAGCTATAGCAATAATTATATCATTCTTATTTTAGGTTGCATCGTATTAGCCCACGAGGAAGGAAACAAAAAACTTTAGCTTGGACTTAAGTAAAAGTATATTTATTAGTCAAGGTGCGTTTCAGCGTATAAATATATATTTCAATACATACTCTTTTTATACCCTACACCTATAGAATAGGTAAAAGGGTATATTAACTTTGGTATGGTGTTTGTAACCACCTAAAGGAAGCCAGCTAGATATAGAAAAGTATATATATTTGTGATCAGCGTGACCTCCTGAGTCGATATAGCCATGTCCGTCCGTCCGTCCGTCCGTAGGCACGATAACTCAAAAAATAATAGAGCTATCTTGATGAAATTTTAACTGGAGGTTAATAGGACTGAAAGTACGGCGGGGATTGCACATGGGCGAAATCGGCCCATTGGTTCGGATTCTGGAACTTTTAATCGATCGAAGGGCTAACGATCATATATAAAAAATCACTATAACTCAACAACTAATGATGCTTTCTTCATCAAATTTGTGCTGTAGGTTACTAGTAATGAAACTACTTCGGGGATTGTTTAAATTCGGAATTGGACCAAGGGTTCGGAACCTAGAACTTTTTGATCGAATTTAGGCCAAACGAGCATAATTCCGAAACCAAAGAAGATAGAACCTCCAAAGTTTTTATCAGGGTGTCCCTTCCTATTTTCCTAATGTCTTTGAAATTTGGGCCCCATTGGAGTAGTGGGTCGGGGACCAGCCACACATTTCCGAAGATCTTAAAGCATATCTATAAAATTAATAAAGGTAACAACTTAAAAAAATGTAGAAGCTTCAAATTTGGCACAAGGGTGTTCTTTACTATCCCTTGCGTGTCCCCCTAATTTTGGATCAATTGAAGTGGTGGTTAAGTATCCCTCTTAGACCCTCTTAAGTATTAAGAGCTTATAATCGAAATTATTAAAAATAGTAACTTAAAATTAAGATAGAACGTTCAAATTGTGTACAAGGGTTAACTAGTGCTTAAAGTTAAACGTGGACTGCATAAGGGCGAAATCAGCCCAAGGGTTCGGATTCTGGACCTTTTAATCGGTTTCAGGGCTAACGAACATATATAAATAATCACGATAACTCAACAACTAATGAGGCTATCTTCATGAAATTTGTGCTGTAGGTTATTGGTAATGAAACTACGGCGGCGATTGCGTATATTGAGGATTGGACAATGGGTTCGGAACTTAGAACTTTTTGATCGAATTTAGGCCAAACTAGCATAATTCCGAAACCAATGAAGATAGAACCTCCAAATTTGGTTTCAGGGTGTCGCTTTCGATTTCCTTAGTGTCCTTGAAATTTGAGCCCAATTGGAGTACTGGGTGTGGACCAGCCACTCAGTTCCAAGGACCTTAAAGCATGTTTTCGAAATTAATAAAGATAGTAACTTGAAACAAATGTAGAAGCTTCAAATTTGGTACATGGCTGTTCTTTACTATATCCTGCGTGTCCCTCTAATTTTGTACCTTTCTTAGACCCCCCAATGTGTAAAAGTTTATCATCGAAATTAATAAAACTAGTAACTTAAAATTAAGATAGAACGTTCCAATTGTGTACAAGGGTTAACTAGTATTTAAAGTATGACGGGGACTGCATACGGGCGAAATCGTAACATGGTTTCGTGTTCTGCAACCTTTGAAAAGTTCAAGGGCTAACAAACATATATCTTAAAAACACCATAACTCAAAAAATAATGCCGCTTTTTTGATGAAATTTAAACTTTAGGTTACTAGTAATGAAAGTACCATTGGAATTGGTTCTGGTCGAGTTTGGTCAATGAGTTCGGATTCTAGAAGCTTTTAATCGATTTGAGGCCGAACGAGTACAATTTCGAAGCCAAAGAATAGAAATCATATCATATGTGTTCCCGAAATTTAGACTTAATTGTAGTGGTTCAGCTTTCTTCAAAGGAACTTGCTGCATTTATGTAAAATTTATTTTTATATTTAAATGAATTGTATGAAAAGGTGTAAATTAGTAATTGTATTTTAGAAATAAATTTATTGCATATTTTGCGTATAAGCTTTTCTATTAGGTATATTAACTAGCCATTTAAAATAATTGCAATTTTGAAAAATTTGGGTTATTATATATATTATGCTTTGATCAGATTTTTATCAAAAAATTTAATAACTAGAATTTTTTCATTTTGTAATTGAAGTGGAATAAATATATTTTCATTTATAACAAGTTTTTTTGTTTTTTAATATTTTTAAATAAATAAATTAGTAAGAATTTGTAATATTTTTTAAGAGATAGTGTAATTAGAAAATGTTTTTAGTATTATAAAGTTAATTTGGTTAGCTATGTCTTACAATCAAATTAATAACAGCTTTTATGGCGTTAAAATGACTTATGGATATGTCATTAAATTTGAACCAAATAGGTGTAGGGTATTTCTAAGTCGGTTGCACCGACTGATTGTTTCTTTACTTGTTATGAATACAAGATGAAATACATGAAAATAATGTAAACAAATTTTTATTAACCACCATTCTAAGATACGAACCTGCCTAAACAACATTCTGGGATACAAACTGCATAAAATAACGAAGAAAACAAACAAAAAAACATTCTCATATTGGACCTCGCAGTACAACAATTTGCCTATACTTTTATAGTATAACACTTTATAAATGTTTTTAATGTGTATAATAAAATGTAGAAAATGTAAGAAAATAATTTTTGAAAAAGATCCAGTATTTCAAATACTCAATGTTTAAAGTGCTTATATGAATGTTTTTATGTTGACTATACTAAATTGTGGGTACATTTCTTATATAATAGTTTCCAAATCTTATGGGGTGAGAATTTTATCTAGGAATTGAATAATTTTCTTTTAGTTATTTTGGAGTTTTTCGTTTGCATATTTACCGTTCTGTTTTAACGCAATTGGTACATTAATCTGGGGTAGAGCATCGCTATAGCTTTATGTATTTAAAACCATTATAATAATAAGTCTGTCTTTTAAATCAAGCAAAATCGACCCAAAAAATATGTTTATCGTTTAGAGAAAAGTAATTAAACGATGATTTTCTTTTGGAAAAGCAAAATATATAATAGGAAAGCAAAATATATAATATTGCAGAAGAATTTATTTATTTTTTTTTATTTTTATGTTTGTTATACATCAATAAGAATGTATGATTATATAGATAATATACAAATTCAGAAAAGTTTTGATAATATGTTGTTCGACTTTATATTTAATTTTAAAAAAAAAGGAGAGGCCTGACTTGAAAAAAAAATTTTAACCCATAAATAATATGTGTTGTTTAAGATTAAGAGTAATACGTTCTCCTATTATATTTTTCGGATTTTTGATAAGAAAAAAAATCAATACTTTAAGTAAAGGTTAGTAAAATATAAATCTACTTTAAACTAAAATGGATTTAATTTTTTCAGACCATCAGAATGGGTATCAAAATCGAGAAAAAAATAGATCCTCAAAAATGTTTATTTTAAACTGTTATACAATTCGTATTTTTCGACTAAAAATATAGCTTGACTTATTTTCCAATAATTTCGAATTTAAGTTGAAACAAGTGAGGGGAAAAAACCAAGGGTATTTAAAAAGCACATTTTTAAAATTATATACGGTTTCTTACTGAGTATTTTATCATGTATTTTTATAAAAATATATATTATGATAATATTATAATTTTGTTATTTCATTAATAATTAATTATATGACTAATAGTGAATTACTTAGAATATAACCCCAATGATCTCAAGAAAACCTGTTAATAAGTGCAAAATATAATGTTGGAGCTTCAATGTTAACGTTTAATTTTGGAAAAACTTACAATGGTGAATAAGTTATTGTTTTATAAGAACATAAAAGTTTTAATTTTGAAGACCTAGTAGCCCTTCAATTGGGAAGGTTCCCAAATTTTTGCTTAGCAAACTTATGATGGATCTGCCCACCCCCTCCTGTCCTCACCCTTCCATTTTTTTCGGTTCTAGGAAATCAATTTTGAACTCCAACAAAATTTGGAATTTTACCTAGAATATTATTATCAAACCAAAAATGGTTAAGACAAAGAACAATTTCTTCAATTTAAAGAAACCCTTTCAAATTTAAGAAAAACCTTTAACGTATGTTGAAATATGATGCTGCAGCTATAAATTTTGCATATTTGTAAAAAAAAATTTGAACAGGTGTTAAAGTTACAGGTGGTTGAAAATAGCAAAATTTCAATTTTCGAGCCCTTATAGCTCCTAAACAGGGGGCGTGACAAAAAAATTTTGTTAACCGACTCCTACTAATTTTGGAGGACCTAACTTCTCCCAAAATTTCAAGACCCTAGGTTGAACCGTTTAGAAGATATATGGGGCCAAAAATTTTGCAAAAGTTGAGTTTAGCTTAATGGTAAATTTTGGTACCGTATGGTAACCCTATACATTTAAGCCTTATATTTTTGTAAAGCTTATAAAACCAGCTATCTTTTGCCGTTTTCAGATTGAAAATACACTTAACAAAACTCATGTTATAATAATTTAAAAATAGGGCTTTTTCCAACTTTGAAGGGCTGTAGCTCCGTAACGGGTGGGGCTACAGAAAAAAATTCTTCTACGAAATTATTTTTTTTGTAATATCTACCCGTGGTTAAAATTTCTTTACTCTATTTCAAACGGTGTAAAAGTTTTTGTAAACATACGGACGGACGGACAAAGTCAAAATTAAGAAAAACCTTTGACACTTATTGAAACCTTCGTTTTGCAGCTTTCAATTTTGTATACAAATAAAAAAAAATTTTAACTGGTATTCAAGTTATAGGTGTTTAAAAGCTAAATTTTTAGCAAAATTTCAATTTTCGACCCCTTACAGCTCCTAAAGAGGGGGCGTGACAAAAAAATTTTGTTGACTGACTCTTACTTATTTCTAAGGATCTAACTTCTCCCAAAATTTCAAGTTTCTAGATTTAGCCGTTCCGAAGTTATGAGGGACCAAAAATTTTGTAAAACTTAGTTTTGAATAACGGTAAATTTTAGTACCGTATGGTAACCCTATACAATTGGTTTTTAAAAATTTGTAAAGCTTATAAGAACAGCTGTCTGTTACAGTTTTCAGTTTGGAAATATACCTTATAGAACTCTAATTATAACTGTTTAAATATGGGGCTTTTTTCGACTTTGTGGAGCTGTAGCTGCGTAACGGGGGGGGCTACAAAAAAAAGTTTTAACATTAAATTATTTTTATTGCAAAACCTACCCATTTCTGATATTTTTTAGTCAATCGTAGGTAAAAAGGGACGGACGGACGGACGGACGGACGGACGGACAGAGTGAAGCTATATAGGCACATTTTTACAAAATTTTTTGAAAATGTGCTAAAAAGGTTATAAGCAGTAAATAATTTTGAACAAAAAAAAATGCCAATTTAAAATTTAGAAATATGGTAGTATTTCAAATGTAATATGTTACGTCATCACACAGATGCGTTTTTAAAAAAAAAGAAATTATAGAAATTTCTATCTAGAAAATTTTTTAAGTTTTTGAATACACTTTACAGAATTGTTTAATATAAGGTCTGGAAACGGAGTTGTTAAATTCCAATTTATTAAAACAAATTAATTTAAGTCCTTTACTATAGCTATATAGTGGCAATGAAACTGAATAAGAATAAATTCAATTTTATAATGAAAAATTGACACCAAACTTGTTTTTATTCACGAAAGTTGGAGAGATTTAAAGGTTGAGACGCAAATTTAATTCGCGTGGGTTAAGAACGGCAGATTATTTATTTGTAAAATTGTACTAGTAAAATAATTACAATCCTGCAGGGTAAATTAAATGTTAAATTTAAATAATAAATATCATGAACTGCCGCTTAATACACATGTAATTTGAAATATCTTTAAAACTTGCAATATGAATTTGAAAGAAACTGGGAAGAGTGTAGTAGATTAGACCGTGTCAAATCTAGGATACCCGAATGACCGTGATATAAACATTATATCATCCGGTTAATTACTTTTGGTAAAATTTCAAACATGCAGCTTTATTAAGTGTAATGGAATACTCACATAAAAGAAGGAGTTGTATGGCAGCTACTCGAACCCTCTTCAGTAAACTAACCAAATTTTGCAGAAACTTTGGCCATTACACTAAACTATTTTTAGCAAAATATCAGACACCCAGCTTAATTAGGTGGATAGTAATGCTCATATAAAATTAGAAGTTGTATGGCAGCTGCTCGAGCACACTGCAGTAGACCAACCAAATTTTGCAGAAACCTTGTCCTTAAAACTAAACTACTTTTGGCAAAATTTCAGACACGCAGCTGTAATGAGTACAGAGTAATACTCATATAAAAAAAGAAGTTGTATGGCAGCTACCCGAACCCAAGGATCAAAATGCCTGGATTTAAATAGCGATGACCGATATTGCAAAAACACGAATTTGAAAAATGCAAGATCCTAGCTCCTTTAGTTTTGCGGACTGATAAAGCTAAATCGCTTTATTTTTCGATTCTGATCCGATCCATACACTTGAGTCTATACCTACCCCCCCCCCCCCTTCATCTCTGCGTCACAAACGTAATGGAAAATTTATTATACCCTTTGACTATATAGTCATATCTTTTAATCAATTTAGATACATTGAGAAGATTATTTCTGGGGAGTTGGGGAGAAAAAATTTATTTTAACTTTCAGGAGCTGAGTTTGAACGTTTAAATAATAATTATTTTTTGCAGAAACTTTGGCCATAAAACTAAACTATTCTTGGTAAAATTTCAGACACGCAGCTGTAATTGGTACAGAGTAAAACACATATATAGAAAAGAAAGTTGTATTGCAACTACCCGAACCCATAGACCAAAATGCCTGGATTTACATAGCGATGACGGCTTTTGAAAAAAAATGTATTTGCGAAAATTTCAATATTCTAGCTCCTTTAGTTTTTGAGTTATCGTGCGGACGGACGGACGGACGGACGGACATACATAGTTAAATCGATTATTTTTGATTCTGATCCAAACCATACACTTGAGTCTTATAGACACGAAAGAACGTTGAGATATTCCGATTTGAAAAAATGAAAAACTATAATATATAAAATAACAAAGAATTAAGTAAATTATTTTGAATAATTATAAAATTAAGTTAGAAAAATGTTTTAAAATATAAAAAATGCACATACCTACACATTATAACAAAATACAAACCGGTTTTTTAAGAAATAGTGGCAAACAGATAAGAGAACCAAAACGTTTAATTGGAATTATGAGTGTAGTGTAGAATAGTTCCACGGGCTGTCAACGTCTTTTTTTATGTAAAACAAAAGTACAATTTTATTCAAATTTACTCACATTTGGTTCGATTTTAGTCTTACACAATAAAAACATATCATCATATAATTTATTAGTTATTTTATAAAACGTCAAATTTTGGAACTGCTCTATATATGTAAACTTGACAGTTGCGAATTAAAAATTATTTTTTTTTTATTATACCCTACACCTATAGAATAGGTAAAGGGGTATATTAACTTTGGTATGGTGTTTGTAACCACCTAAAGGAAGCGAGCTAGATATGGAAAAGTATATATATTTGTGATCAGCGTGACCGCCTGAGTCGATATAGCCATGTCCGTCCGTCCGTTCGTCCGTAGGCACGATAACTGAAAAAATAATGGAGCTATCTTGATGAAATTTTAACTGTAGGTTACTAGGACTGAAAGTACGGCGGGGATTGCATATGGGCGAAATCGGCCCATGGGTTCGGATTCTGGACCTTTTAATCGATCGAAGGGCTAACGAACATATATAAAAAATCACGATAACTCAACAACTAATGACACTTTCTTCATCAAATTTGTGCTGTGGCTTACTAATAATGAAACTATTTCGGGGATTGCGTAAGGTCGGGATTGGACCATGGGTTCGGAACCTAGAACTTTTTGATCGAATTTAGGCCAAACGAGCATAATTCCGAAACCAATAAAGATAGAACCTCCAAATTTGGTATCAGGGTGTCCCTTCCTATTTCCTAACTGTCTTGAGAATTTGGGTCCCATTGGAGTACTGGGTCGGGGACCAGCCACACATTTCCGAAGACCTTAAAGCATATCTTTAAAATTAATAAAGATAACAACTTGAAAAAATGTAGAAGCTTCCAATTTGCCACAAGGGTGTTCTTTACTATTGCAACACGCAAGAGGTTCCCATAATTTGGGATCAATTGGAGAGGTGGTTCAGTACCCCTCTCAGACCACCCAAGTTTTAAAAGCTTATAATCGAAATTACTAAAAATAGTTACTTAAAATTAAGATAGACCGTTTAAATTGTGTACAAGGGTTTACTAGTACTATAAGTAAAGCGCGGGCTGTATAAGGGCGAAATCAGCTCATGGGTTCGGATTCTGGATCTTTTAGTCGGTGTCAGGGATAACGAACATATATTAAAAATCACGATATCTATACAACTAATGAGGCTATCTTCATGAAATTTGTGCTGTAGGTTATTGGTAATGAAACTACGGCGGTGATTACGTACGGTGAGGATTGGACAATGGGTTCGGAACTGAGAACTTTTTGATCGAATTTAGGCCAAACTAGCGTAATTCCGAAACCAATGAAGATATAACCTCCAAATTTGGTATCAGGGTGTCCCTTCCTATTGCGTAAGTGTCTTTGAAATTTGGGCCCCATTGGACTAGTGGGTCGGGGACCAGCCACTCAGTTCCGAGGACCTTAAAGCATATTTTCGAAATTAATAAAAATAGTAACTTGAAACAAATGTAGAAGCTTCAAATTTGGCCCAGGGTGTTCTTTACTATTTCTTGCGTGCCCCCCTAATTTGGGATCAATTGGAGTGGTGGTTCAGAACCTCTCTTAGACCCCCCAATGTGTAAAAGCTTATCATCGAAATTATTAAAACTATTAACTTAAAATTAAGCTAGAACGTTCCAATTGTGTACAAGGGTTAACTAGTAATGAAAGTACCATGGGAATTGGTTCTGGTCGAGTTTAATTTCAAAGCCAAAGAATATATTTCCTATGTCCTATGTTTCTCCGAAATCTAGACTTAATTGTAGTGGTTCAGCTATGTTCAAAGGTACTTGCTGCATTTATGTAAAATTTATTTGAATATTTAAATGAATTATATGAAAAGGTCTAAATTTGTAAATGTATTTTAGAAATACATTTATTGCATATTTTGCGTTTATAAGCTTTTCTATTAGGTATATAAACTAACCATTTAAAATAATTGCAATTTTTTAAAAATTTGGATTATTAAATATATTATGCTTTGATTATCTTTTTATCACAAAATTTAATAATTAGAATTTTTTCATTTTGTAATTGAATTGGAATAAATATATTTTCATTTATTTCAAGTTTGTTTGTTTTTTAAAATTTTTAAATAGATAAATTAGTAAGAATTTGTAATATTTTTTAAGAGATAGTGTAATTAGAAAATGTTTTTAGTATTATAAAGTTAATTTGGTTAGCTATGTCTTACGATCAAATTAATAACAGCTTTTAAAATGACTCATAAGTCATCACCATAGATATGTCCTTAAATTTGAACCAAATAGGTGTAGGGTATTTCTAAGTCGGTTGCACCGACTGACTGTTTCTTTACTTGTTTTTTAACTGAAATAAAGTCAACAATTGCTTTAACTGTTTGAATGTTTTGAAATATAAATAAAACAGTTCCAAATTTTGACGTATTATAAAATTACAAATCAATTCTGTGATATATTTTCGTTGTGTTAATAGAAGGCTGTCAACATTTTTTTTTGTGTAAAATAAAAGTATGATTTTATTTAAATTTAAATAAAATTGTACTTTTGTGTTATCCAGAAAAAAATTTTAACATCTAGCACTACAAGAAAAATGTAACGCTCGATAGAATTTTCTACTGAAGAAATTGTATTGTGTAGCGATTTCCAATTGACGTTTAAGTGTTTACATTTTAATGTAAAAAGTGTTTGTTTACAAGATTTTTCTGATAATTTTTGAAAGTAAAGCATTTCTTATAAAATTAAAAATATAAATTGATTAAAAAATAAAAAATATAAGATTTAAAACATACGCATTTGATTAATTTAAAAAATTTTAATTATATTTTAAAACAAGTGAGGAAAAAAACCAAGGGTTTTTAAAAAGCATATGTTCAAAATTATATACGGATTCTTACTGATTATTTTATCATTTATTTTTATAAATATATATATATATATAAATAAATAATAATATTTTATTTGGGTGCTATAAAATCAATTGTGAACTCCAACAAAATTTTGAATTTGATCTTGAAATTTATTATCCAAGCAAAAATGGTTAAAACTAAGAAACAATTTCTTTAATTTAAAGAAACCCTTTTCAAATTTAAGAAAAACCTTTAACATATGTTAAAATAAAATGTTGAACCTTTAAATTTTGGATATTTTTAAAAAATATTTAAACAGGTATTCAAGTTACAGGTGTTTAAAGTCCTATAATTGAGTTCACCACGCAAATATAAAAAAAAAAATGTAAGAAATATGTTAAATAGTACTCATCTGAAAAAAAGTAAAATTATTTTTTCTCTGATCAACAATTGAGTCAAATTGATTCAAATTCTAAAACCCCTGCTAACTCAGAAAAGCTCGTGCTACCCCCAAAGGACGGTCTCCGTCAGGGTCGGAGTGTTTCTGAGTCCTTAAGGGACTTATGACACTTATTAAAATTTTAGAGTGTGACATAAGTCCCTTGGAAAAAATTTCAAAACTCCCTTAGGGTGTTATGACAAAAGGAGTTATGACATGTCCCCACCCGCATTACCGTAATATAGATATTATCGCATCCGGGTTATTACTTTTTATAACATTTTAAATAAGCAACTTATTAGATTTTCAGTTATGTTATGTTAAAAAGAATATATAAGTCAGAGGTCAGCTCTTCGAACCTATTTCACTACACCGATAATAATTTGTAGTATTTGTAGTAATTCAGGCGGTGACCATAAAGTTAACTCTATTTGTTTTTGTATTTTTTTTTTATTTTACGTGGATCTTTACAAGAACTTACCGAACTAAACCATACTCTTCCATTAATAAAACTATTCGAACTGACTAACCATAAATTTTTTGGTTTGAGTATAGGTTTTTGTACTTTTCCTAAGGAAATCTGTACTTTATACTATATTATCTAAAGGCCTTTTTCTTTTAAGCCTTCCTGTATCAATCTGATTATTTATTAACTGAGCAGCTTCAATATTTATATGCCCTTCTATACGAGCTTTATGTTTTATGGCACATATACTTATTTAATCTATAACTTTGGGGATATGTTAATCTCTATGAATATCACTATTTCGTACATATCAGGGAGCACTTACTATGTTACTTAATAGTTTATTCTGAAGGTTCGTATTCTTTTAATATGCGTTTTATTGGCACAACCCCAAAGTTGAATGCCATATAACCATATAGGTTTAATTACTTGGTTGCAAATTAACACTTTATTATATATTGTTAATTTAGACTTACACCCTAGGAGCTAGCAATTTTCTCTATATTTATTTTCAAGTTCTAGTTTTTTCTTCTTAACATGTTCATCCCACCTAAGCTTGACATCTAGCGTCATTCATTGGTATTTCGCTGAAATTTCGATTGATAGAAATACACTTTTTAAATTTATTTTAGGTGTGTTTCTTATATTTCTATTACTAAAATTAACATGAACAGATTTACTTTCTTTTAATTATACCCTATATAGTCAAAGGGTATAATAAATTTCGGTTTACATTTAAATTTGCATTAGGTTTGTGACATAGAGATGGAGGGGGTGGGTGTACACTCAAGTGTATGGGTCGGATCAGAATCGAAAAATAAAGCGATTTAGCTATGTATGTCCGTTCATCCGTCCGCACGATAACTCAAAAACTAAAGGAGCTAGGATCTTGAAATTTTCGCAAATTCGTTTTTTTGCAATAGCCGTCACCGCTATTTAAATCGAGCCATTTTGGTCCATGGGTTCGGGTAGCTGCCATACAACTTCTTTTTTTATATGAGTATTGCTCTATACCTATTACAGCTGCGTGTCCCAAAAGGTGTTTAGTTTTATGGGCAAAGTTTTTGCAAAATTTATATACATATAACTTCTTATTTTATATGAGCATGACTCTACACCTATTAAAGCTGGGTGTCTGAAATTTTGGGAAAAATAGTTTAGTGTAATGGCCAAAGTTACGGCAAAATTTGGTTGGTCTACTGTCGAGAGTTCTAGTAGCTGCCATATAACTCAAGGGTCAATTTAGATTCCGTTGAAAATATGTCGATGTGGACAATGTTTCCTGAATAACTTGGAATCGGTGTTTCATTTTCATTGATTTCTGGGTTACTCGGATGCCTGTCATATTTGTTCTCTTTGCAAATTGAACAGTTTCTTACTATTTTAGCTATTTTTCTAGCTATACCTGGGAAATAATAAGTTTGAATGATTTGCGTTCGGTTCTCTTGAGCGTTTCTGTGGGCTCGTTTATGAGTATTAAGTATTATTTCGTTCTGCTCATTCTCGTCTTTGATATCCTCAATGATGATTCTTGTGAATCTAGTTTTGTAAGTAACGAAATGATGAGGGTATATTCTTTGGATATTTCCCATGATTTCTTCTTTGGCCATTATTGTATTTATAACACCCGGATTCAACTGCTTCCTTAAAATGTTTGTTAATTCTTTTTCCAAAAAAATATTTTTTGTTGTTATATGTCTCTTATAATTTAAAAATGTTGAATATGTTTCGTACGTTTCATTTTCTTCTATTTTCAACACTATTTGTTTCCTAAATGCATTTATTGGTGCCTCTATGAATTGAATACATTGATGGGCTGAGCTGTCACTGCTATGTTGGGTCATTGATAATGAATTAACAAATGATTTCGGGATGAGCCTCGATAACGTATCTGCTACCACGTTTGTTGTTTCTGGTTTGTATCTTAGTTCGTAGTTGTATTCCTCTAAAATCGCCTTCCACCCCGCTTATGCCGCTTGCTGTTACAACGAAACCTAAAAATTCAACTTCCTGTTTTAAGAATTCACTGTAATTGAGCTGGATTTTCATGTTCGCCGCTTCTAATGCCCTAAAAACATTTTCAAATATGATGATGTCATCTATGTAAATATAACAACTTCTTCCGATAAATTCTCGAAGAATATCATCTAGGGTTCTTTGAAAAATTGCCGGAGCATTTTTTAGTCCAAAGGGAAGTCGTGTGAATTTATATTTTTCGTTATTGACTGAGAATGCGGTTTTTTCGATGTCCTTCTCCCTCAGCGGAACTTGATGAAACCCACTCTTAAGATCAATAATTGAAAAATATTTATTCTTACCTAGATTCATAAGGACTTCATTTATCTCCGGAATAGGGTATTTATCAGAAATCGTGATTTTATTGATTTTCCTATAATCGATCACCATCCTGTATTATTTCTCCTTTGAGTCATCTTCTTTTTTTGGCACTATCTATACAGATCGCGATGGTCTTATGATCCCATCTTCTAAAAGTTGATTAATCTGTTTATCTATTTCTCTTTCAATGCCATTGGGTATGGATATGACTTTGATAGTACAGAATCACTACTGGTTGTTCGTATCTCTGCTTTTACTATTGTTGTAAATATTAGTTTTTCATTTGGATCTGCGAAAAGGTTACTAAAACGGGATATAAGGGTTTGAAGTTCCTGTTTTTGTTCTAAATCTAAATGACTGAAATATATTGTTTTAAGGGGATTCTAATCTTTGATTAGAATTGAACAATTATCTTCAGTATGAATTACTGCTTTCAATTCTTTTAGGGCATCATTTCCGATTACTCCATCAAATGTTGTTAAGTTTTGCAAAATATGAAATTTGATTTTAGGAATTTTTCCTTTGAATAAGTCAATTTCAGCGTGATGTGTCACTTCTACATTGCCACCAATGGATGTTGCTTGAAATATGTTGTTGTTAGGTTTTGGGTTTTGTACTAATCTATTGTGAATATAATTTTTCTTTGATCCGGTATCTATCATAAATTTTAGTTCCTCCCCGTTTCCTAAATTATATTCAATACATGGAATCGAGGAGTGTTTTAATCTAAAAAATTATCATTCGTTTTATGGTACGAACACTGTTGACTTGTTGGTGTTCTCCTTTCTTTCCGGTTGTTCCTTGTTGCTTTCGATTTCTGGTTGAGTAATTGAGCCTTTGCATTTTGTTATTTTGGTAAGACAGAGAAGGTTTGACTCTTTTAAATTCATTATATTTAAAGCCCGACCTGTACTGTAAATTATTATTAAAACGTGTTTGTTGAGTTTGATAAGAGCTTGCTGGTTCGATTTTTGTCGATTGATTTACTTGACCACGGGAGTTTTGAGGTCGTGAATAGTATTCAATATTACCGTGTTGCGTGTTGTCTCTATAATTGAAGTATCGTGCATTATTTTTATAATTATTTATGTTTGAAATGTATCTGTAATTATTTGGTTGGAAATGATTTCTGTAATTGTTAGCTTGCATATTATTGTATTGCCTATTTTTATTAGGTCTCCATAAATTCCGTCTGGCATTATTATAATTAGTTTGTTGTGGCGGATTTGAATCTCTTCAATTATTCGTGTTACTGCTAATAGTTGTTGTATATGGCGTTTGTATATTGAATAAGATCCGGTTTGGAAGGTGCACTATCCAATATCAAACACAAGTGTAGGGCATGCGGAAGATCTCTGGGTTCGTTCATTATCAGAAATCGTGGTAAATCTCCATTAAGGCCTTGAATAAATATGTTAAGAGCCCTTTTCCTATAAATTCTAATAGAAGCATTTAACTCTGATGTTGTACTGTTAGTTGAAATTTTTTCTATTATCAAGGAAAGATACTGGTATATCTCCTTATAAAATTCTTCAATCGTGGAATTTCCTTGAACTTTCCTAGACATCTCGTATTCTAAAGTTCCAATATCACGTTTATCGGCATAATGCCTATCAATTCGTTTTATAATTTTATTCCAATTTCGAGGTGTTTTGTACCCTTCTAGTATTGTTTCTGCACCCCCCATTATTAAAGAATTCCGAAGTATTTAGGTGTTTCACGCAAATGTTGGTATATCCCAAGGATTCTTTCTACACTCCTCTTCTAAGAGCTGTATTCATTTATTTCTCCCGAGAATACCCTCAATCCCTTTACATCGGGTACCTGATTCATCCCTTCTAAATTTTCATCTCCATTAAACTCTATTTCTTCATCAAAATCGTCATCTTCTTCTTGATATTCAGAACTTCCTTTAAAGTTTCGTTTGGCTTCATATTCCACTACTTCCCTAATTGATTCTCTGAAGTCATCGTTATATCGCTGGGAATGTATTGGAGAAATAGGACTGGTTTCCGCTCCTTCCATAGTTGGTATCTCGGGCGTAGAAATACCGCGTGGAGACCTTTCAAAATTAATTCGTGGTACCTCCATATCTGGTATCAAATCAAATCCAGGAGAGAAAAAAAAAATTCTAAAATAAAATTTAAAAATATGCAAAAACAAACAAAAATGAAAATAGCAGAGATATGTAGTTCAGGTCTTCTTATTTAAGTTTCCAGTGCCTATAAAGGTAGTCAGTAATCTATGATATCAATCAGAAATAGAAATTCCTACAAAATTGCAAAATTACGAAATTGATAAAACACGACCAGATTATTATAATTTTTGAGCTTGATTAGGGAATCTTTTATTTGTTCTATCTTTCAATATTATCCTTTTCTATTCTTTACAATTTTTAAGAACAAGGTATATTTTTTCGAAATTTTATATGCTAAAAATTTAAATTTATTTAATAAAAATTATTTGCTAAAAATTAAAATTTATTTAATTAAAATTATTTGCTGAAAATTAAAACTATTTGCTAAAATTCAAAATTTATTTAATCAAAAATTTCTATACTAAAATTTAAAATTTATTTAATAAAAAATTTGTTAAAATTTAAAATTTACTTAATAAAAAATGATTTACTAATAATTAAAATTCATTTAATCAAAAATTTATATGTTAAAACTTATATTTTATTTTATAAAAATTATCTACTAAAATTTATTATTAAAATCTATTTATTTAAATTCTTGAATTTTACACAAATAATATTTATTTAATTTTTATAATACCAATTTAATAATACTTATTATTATGATATTTATTTTAAATATTTCAATTTATTTAACAAAAATTTTATAATAATTATAATTGGCAAAACAAATTTTATATTTAGAATTTTAACATTTACTTAATTTTTAATAATATTTAATAATTTAATTTATTTTATATTTAGTAAATACAAGTAATTATTTTTATTGTAAAGTATTCTAATAAATTTAATACTTCGTTAATTATTTTATTAACGGTAAAAATTCGTGTTTGAAATAATACTTAAGATTTATAAAAATTTATTCTCCTCACTTTGGGTAATGACGAAATGGCTTAATTCACGGTATTATTTAAAATGTTCTGTTTTTATTTATTACGATTACTATCCAATAAATTATTTTTATTTCAAATTTTCATAATATTTATTTATTATTAAACCTATATTTAAAAGTTTGAATTTTGATGGAACTTATTAATTTACAATTTATTATTTTCAATTACGTATTTAATAAAACTAGTATCGCCCTTTGCTCGAAATTCAAACTTTTTGTTACCAAAATTCGAGTTAATGCTGTCCTACATATAGAAAACTGTACTTTTTTCTAAATTAGTACGATTTGAACTATGTTGTATATATACTGTATCCTAATTAAAAAGCTTATTCATGGAGTATCATATGTACAACAAAATGTAACATACCTATCATAATTCATAAGTAAATAAGTTAAGTACTTGTTGTTGTTGTTGTTGTTTAGACTGGGGGGGGGGAAAGCAAGTCTCCCTTACACCTAGGCCTTGCGGCCCGTTGTGCACCCCTCATTAAATACTTTCTATTTATTACTACTATATTATTTATTTTGTTTATATTATATATTTGTATATTTATATTATATTTGGTCACCATGGGGATTCGTAAAGAAAAATTATTTTTCAATACTTTTTTTTTTAAATTAAATATTGTATGACCTGGCCGGGAATCGAACCCGGACCCCCCCTCGGTTAATAAGCCAAATGCTTACCTACTGCACCACCGAGGCCCCAGTTAAGTACTTAGTATTATATTATATTGAAGCTGCCAAAATACAAAATAATAGTTAAGTTGACAGAAGTCGAGATTTTTTTTAAAATCACAATTTTAAGATTTATAACATATCTACAAAGATATTAAAAAAAAATAACTAATCAATTAAAAAATTGATAAATTTTTCCTCCCCTCCCCTTATTCCATTTTTAAATTTAGTAGCTACATAGGCAAATAAGCACTACATTTTAATAATAAAATCTGAAATTTTTACTACAAATGTATTTACATATACAAAAAATGGTTCTGAATTTTTTACTTTACTTTATATTATACCTATTTGTCTAGGAGTAAACTACTCTTTTTAGAGCTACACCACACCGTCTCTTGAAATAGAGTAGATGAAAGGAGTAGATAATTAAATATTTATTTTATCTAAATTAAAGCATACGACGTACAATTTTTATACGGCAGTACGTCAATATGTTTATCTATATGTATATCAGTAAATTGATACGCGCGTACAAACAAAAATATTTATTTGAATGTTTTAATTTAGTACAAAAACTTTTATTAATTTTATATAACAGGTATATTTTGAATTTTTTTCAATATAAGATATTTTTTAAAACATAATCTTAGAAATATAAGAAAAACCAAAAACCATAAACCATTTGTCAATTTGTAAGTTTTAAAAATCCGATTATAGTACATCGCGTTATGCGCATTTTGGTTGCTCTCATGTAAATTCATGTACCTATTTATTTGTAAATTTTTTGACAGAAATTATACGTCAACTTTTATTTAAGTTGAAGATTATTTTTTAGTTTTTTTTTGCGAACAAATTATAAGTATTTTCAATTATTTTGAATGTAATTTATACACCATAAGTGTTGATTTTGGTTAGGCCCTAAGGAACAAATCATTTAAATTACAAATTATTTTTTTAAGAAAGATTTTTAATTTTTTACAAACATATTTTATATCAACTTTTGTTATACATCTCTCAAACGTAATGGAAACTACAGAATATATTTCAAAAGTGGGTTATTTTATTATTACAAAAAACTTCACAAAAAAAGTAACAACAATTTACGAAGTAGCAATAATTTTTTATAGCAAATAAAAAATACATACAGTAAAGCTCGCTTATGTGCGTATAACAACGATCATGAAGAGACAGAAAATATTCGTCGTAATAAACAAATGTCGTTTTAAAAGAATGCTGTGAGTTTTGAAAAATTAGTATAAGAATTGAACATTGTAGAATGTGCTAATTCTAGAATGGCCTTTTTGAACTCATTTGCTAGATTTTTATTTGATGTGTCAGTTTCACCCCTATGTATACTGCTTTTTCTTCTAATGTAAATTTTTTTTGTATTTTTGATGCGTTATTATGATTTTTTTTATATTCAAAAATATATATAAAAATACTAAAATAATCACCAAGCAATATTATTATATATAATAAGTTTAAATAAAAGAAATATTAATGTAATAAAAAACTTACATTTTTAGGTAAAATTTAATTCATTGGCAAAAAGTGTTACGTTTATTATAATTAAAATTGAACAAAGTTCGTTATAAATGAAAACTACTGTATAAACCAAATGTATTGCTTTCATTTCGAACAGAACTCATTTTTTTTTAAGAAATTAAGATAAAGAAAAAAAACAAAAACAAAATAAAAATTTTAAAAAAATATCAATCTCCTTGTTCATTGAACATTTGAACTAAACAAAAAAAAGAAAGACATAAGTCGGCGCATATAATAGTTTTATTGAGTTGCGAGTGACAATCGAAAATGAATTACTTTTACCCAAAAAGTCAACTCATAATATTAAATTCATAAGCCTTAACTTTTAACAGCGTGACCGTTAAATTCAAATTTACGTTAAATTAAAGAAGGGTTTTCACCTGAAAAAATATTCTAAAAAAAAATATCATTGTCCTATGAAAACAAAAAAAACCTTTCTTTTGGTTGTTGTTTCATTAAAATTGGTCAAATAGTTTGTCCTAAAAAGGGATGTGTATATATGTATATTATATATGTATAAAATCTAATATATAAAGGCTAGAAACTGCTGCTGATTGACGTACCCTTTTTTTACAAAATTTACACTGTGCAAAGAAAGTATAAGTAACCCAGAGGTCGAAAGTTTTGAGCGGGGATTATGAAATATATTAATTTTTAGGTTATAGGGCTTAATTCAAATCCAAATCAGTTTTGATTTATATTTTTGTTTTGTAAATGCAATTAAATTCATTAAACATAATGTGTTTTTCGTTTAGGATTCTTATTTATTCTTATTGCTTCAGAAAAACTAAATTTGATTTTTACACTTACACTTGTCGTAAACTTAAAGATTTAAATAATTTGATGTAATTTATCACAATTTGTTAATTATATTAGCTATGGTTATAATTCAATAAAATATATGATATAATAAAAATTAAAAAAAAAAAGAAATTCAGTCGTGCTTTAAAAAATTATTTTAGTTTTTAATTTATAAAATATAATACATAATATGTTTTATATTACAATATATATCTTAGCCTTCTAAAAATAAGTGTTAAATAATAAATGAAAGAACACTCGTGTTCCAAATTAAAGATTTCTATCGTTATTAATTTCGAAGATATGCTTTCTAGGTCTTTGTAAGAATGGGCGAGGCACCTGAACCACAACTTCACTTTTTTTTTTTTTTATTTGATATAATTTCAGATAATTTTATAATATATAAAATTATGTATAAGATTATTTAATTAAAACTACAATCTAAAAAATTATACAAATACAATTAATTTTAGTTTAAAAATAATTATTTTGAATTCTCTAATTTTACTTATTTTCAGTTTTTAATTTCTACAGTTTTTTATATATACTTTAAGTTTTCTATTAAATATTTGCTAAGTTTGACTTTTCCTAAGTATTATATTTATGAACATTTTCTCTTTTATTAAATGTAAATTTAATTTAAGATTACTATTTATAACTTTATAAATGTACTAGCTAATACCCGGTGCGCGTTGCTGCGCCTCTCAATGGAGGTTTAATTCAAGTTGATGTTACTGCAAAAACTTAACACAAAAATTACATACGGTTTGCACATGTAAATTTTAAAATGTATGAAAGCAATCTTTTTAAAACGATTTTTCTAGGCTTATTCTAGTAATTTTTGAAACTTGCTGTAATTCAAAGCAGTACAAACTACTTTCCAAAATTTGACGTAATTTACTTCCAAAAAAATTTTTTTTTGACCAATCGTCGGGCCGACATGGGTTAACAAATTCCAAATCTGTTAATAGTGTCACTCAATTCTCACAGGAGAGCACGTACAAAATTTAATAAAATCGGTCAAACCGTTTTTAATTTAGAGTTAATTATTGAAAAAACCTATAAAAAGCTGTTGGGCCCCAATGAGTTAATGCAAGTAAATAAATTTTTTTTTGGGTTTTCTTTTTAGCCAAAGCAGAATTTCATAAAATCGTACAAAATTTGGACCCCAAAATTTTTTTTGACCACCCGTCGGCCCGAAATGGGTTAACAAATTCCAAAACTATCAATAGTGTCTACTCAATTCTCAAAGAGCATCACGTATACAAAATTTGAAGTCAACCGGTCAAACCGTTTCGAATTTAGAGTAAAGTATTGAAAAACCCTATAAAAAGCTGTTGGGCCGCAATGGGTTAATGGAACTCAACAAAATTTTTTTTGGGGCTTTCTTTTAAGCCAAAGCTGAATTTCGTAAATCCGACAAAATTTGGACCCAAAATTTTTTTTGACCACCCGTCGACCCGACATGGGTTAACAAATTCCAAAACTGTTAATAGTGTCTACTCAATTCTCAAAGAGCATCACGTATACAAAATTTGAAGTCAATCGGTCAAACCGTTTGCATTTTGGAAAAAAGAAGTTTAAATATTTGCACCACAGCCCCAACTTGGCGGTCCGTTAGAGCAAAATTTTTTGGCCACGATTTCTTTCCGTACCCAAAAACCCCTATATACAAATTTTCATGAAAATCGGCTGGACAGTTTAGAAGTCTATTTGCTACAAACAAACAAACAAACAAACAAACTTTCGCTTTTATATATATGTATAGATGTATAGATTTACCTTTTTCAAAATAGATTAATTGGTTAATGTCTAACTCTTTTGTTTATACCCGTGCATACATATATGAACATCGGGTATATTAAAATTACTCTTCCGTTCGTAACGCATTGAAATATACGAGCTAGATATAGTGTCAAGGGTACGTATCGAATCAGCATCGAAAAAAGAATCGATCTAGCTATGTGTGTTCGTCCGTCCGTCCTTCAGTCAGCACGATAAATCAAAAACTATAAGGGCTAGTGTTCTGAAACTTTCACAAAGTAATTTTTAGAAAATTTGTAGGTTCCCTACAGTTTTTGGTTAAAATCGGACAAAGGCTTCAGGTAGCTGCCATACAAATTTTTCGAAATTATATGAATATTTTATATATTATTAATATATATGTAATCAAAATTAATAACTAAATAGAAACCAAATATAAAAACAAACAAAATGTAGGTAAATTATTAATCGATTCATGGTGTAGTAGTTAGAACATGTTACTTATAGCCAAAATGTATCTGTTCGAATTCAGGCTAAGGAAGAATTGTTTTTTTTTTTAAATTAATTTTTAGCACATTTTCAAAACAATTTGAAAAATGTGCCTATATAACTTCACTCTGTCCGTCCGCCCGTATGTTTACAAAAACTTTTACACCGTTTGAAATAGAGTAAAAAAATTTTAACCATGGGTAGTTTTTGCAAAAAAAAATAATTTCGTAGAAGAATTTTTTTCTGTAGCCCCACCTGTTACGGGGCTACAGCCCCCCAAAGTTGGAAAAAACCCTATATTTAAATTATTATAACAAGAGTTCTGTTAGATATATTTTCAATCTGAAAACGGCAAACGATAGCTGGTTTCATAGGCTTTATAAATATTTAAAAGGAAAATGTTTAGGATTGCCATACGGTACTAAAATTTAATATTACACAAAACTCAATTTTTGCAAAATTTTTGGCCACACATATCTTCTAAACTGTTAAAGCTAGGGTCCTGGAATTTTGGGAGAAGTTAAATCCTCAAATATTAGTAGTTGGTTAACAAAATTTTTTTGTCAAGTCCCCTGTTTAGGAGCTATAAGGGCTCGAAAATTTAAATTTTGCTATTTTTAAGCACCTGTAACTTGAATACCAGTCCAATTTTTTTTTTATTACTATACAAAATTTAAAGGCCCAACATTATATTTTAACATATGTTAAAGGTTTTTCTTAAATTTAAAAGCGGTTCCTTAAATTGAAGAAATTGTCTCTCAGTTTTACCCATTTTTGTTAGATTGTATAATTCTAAGTAAAATTCCAAATTTTTGTGGAATTCATAATTTAATTCCTAGAACCTAAAAACATGGCGATGGAGGGAGGGGGGGTTAGATGAGAAACTTAACAACCTTCCCCATTGAAGGGCTATAACAACTTTAAAATAAAAACTTTACTGTTAGCAGTAAATTTTATAAGTAAGCAGTTACTATTTTCAAGTAAATATTTCCAAAGTTAAACTCAGTTTGTAATACAATATAATTTTGAAAATGTGCTTTTTTAAAAACTCTTGGCTTATTTTTCATCACTTGTTTGTTATCTATTTTCTTCTATTTTATTTTTAATAAAATATATGTATTTATTTTATGTATAAAAAATTTTATTTTATAGAAAATTTGACAGAAAACTCTCATTTATATTAAAAATAATAAATTTTTTTAAATATTTTTATAAAAAAATTCAAAACGGTTATTTAAAACAAACAATTGCTACCATAGCAACTACAATTATTTAAAAAAAAAAAATTAGGATAAATAAAAACTCTTGTTGTAGGCAAATTATCAATTGTTCTATGGTGTAGTGGTTAGGTCATGGGACTAGTAGTCAAAACGTTTTGGTTCGATTCCTGGCTGGGGCAAAATTTTTTTTTTTTTTTAAATTCATCTTAAAACTATAAATTATAAATTATTTATTTTTTTTAATATATTTTTAAAAAAATTCAAAACAGTTATTCAAAACAAACAATTGATACCATAGCAACTATAATAATTTAAAAAAAAATTGAGATGAACAAAAAGTCGATGGCTTAGTGGTTAGGACGTCGACCTTTTAATTGAAAAGTGTGGTTCGAATCTCGTTCAGAGCATTTTTTTTTTTTAAATTCATCTTTTTTTTTAATTCATTTTTTTTTTTATTAATTTTTTTTGAAATTAAATATAAAAAACAAATATTTTGAATTTTCTGTCAAACAGTTCAATTGCAATATATGAAATTCTTATTTATTTAATACACGCAAGTTATATAATATATGCATAGCAATGAAAAAGAAAATAAAAATGATAAAACTATGCATGTAGATAATCTACCTACCAATAATCCACAAGAATTAACATGTTTTAAAAATAACAGATATGCTAATGTATTATCAGCTATCAATGAAAAAATAAACCATAAATAATAATTTAAGAAGACTGTAATAAAATAAAATATTAAATCAATATAATATTGATAAACAAATCCTAACATGTTCTTTACACAATAACATTTCATATCAGGTAAACATTGTAATAAAGATTAATGAACAAACCAAGTCATGTTTTAACAAAAGATTAGAAAACAATTAAGATAATGTTTTAACTAAATATTAATATTAGATGAAGTTTTATATTATAGATTGAGACAAAGAAATTACTTTCTTTATCCTTTTAAATATACAAATAGTAAATAAGGTTTAATATAAATACTAGTACATTGTTAAAAAGAAAGTCAGTCTAATTTACGCTTAAGTATTTGAATGTTGTACTCATGTAAAATTTCTAATAAATGAATATCTTTGTTTAAATAAAAAATCGAATTAACTTTAATTAATATTGTGGTATTAATAAAGCGAATAAAAATAAATAAAAGAAAGAACAAAAAATATATTTTTATATTTTTTTTTTTAAATAACTCCATAAGGAAAAAACAAGATTGGCGCAGTCGAGTAGTTTCATCTTAAAACGGATGATCCTGTGATACGAACAGAATATATATAAAAGTAAATATATATATAAATAGTGTGAAATAGATCCATCCTCTTACGGCCTGTACCGGAGGTTTCAAAAGGACTATAAACATCTATATGAAAAAACTTTTAAAAAAAAACGATAATTACGACAAACAGAGGAACCTCAGCTTAGAAAAAGAAAACATGGCAGAAGAACAATTAAAAAACGAATTAGTTGCTCAAAGACAACAGATACAAGAACTCACAGCAGCACTGAACACCATTAGACTCCAAAGTAACAACAGAGAGACAGAAAACGTATTGAAGCAGATAAAATATATGTCTAACTTTACAGGACAAAGTGAAGTGAGTATTAATGCATTCATTACTAGTGCAGAATACCACTTATCCACAACCAACAATCTGGAAGTACAAAAAAGTATGGTAAGGATGATATTTTACGAGAAAATTCAAGGAGAAGCAAATAATTCAGTAATGAAATTAGCATATGTATATTATAAAGATAATAATTATGTAGATCTAAGTAATGTAGATACCATGTTGGTAAATATGATTAAAGAAATTACACAAGGTGTTCTTTTGGATAAAATTTACGAAGAAACAGATTTAGGGAAAATAATAGTATTAATAAGAGAAAGAAGGTTTGAGGATTCATGTATTAGACATGAATATAAGAAAAATAATAATTTTAATAAAAATTTTAGTAGGAATCAGAATAGAAATTATAGTAGTAATTCAGTTCCATTTGGACATAATAATAATGATTCAAGGAATAATTCGGGCCAATATCGCCAAAATAAACAGAATTATTCTAAGAATAATTATAATCAAAATTCTAATAAATTTTATAAAAATTATGGTCAACCTAGCAATAATCAAAATTCTGATCAATCTTATAATAATAACAATAAAAATTATAGTCAACATCGTAATAATCAAAATAATAGGGATAATAATTCAGGACAAGTACATAGGAATTCGGGGAATTTCCATAGGTATTACCAAGGTTCAGGACAATCTAGGAATAATTCGGGCCAATATCGCCATGAACAGAATTATCCTAGACAAGGAACAGGTGAGCCAATGGAAGTTGAAAACATTCAAAAAGAAAAAAATGAAAGAGAGGTAATGCATTCAAATAATAATGTAGAGTTTTTTATGAACTAGCCTCGGAAGAACTACCAGTAATAGAATTAACTATAAATAAAAGAAAATTTTTTGCTCTAATAGATACAGGTTCTACGTTAAGCATTATAGATGATCAAGTATTAGGGTTTAAAGAAATATAAATAGAACGAATATACTTTTCTACCATCACTGGTAAAGATGCAATTAAATTTGAAGTACATACACCGACTCCGGAGGAATTACATGCTCCTCCAGGCGCTTTAATAAAATGGAAGAAAAAGAGTTTACCCAACAGAAAATATCACTTCATAATAGGGAATGATTTGTTGACAAATCTAAATAGTAAAATAAATTTAGAAGAAGGTATTATAAATATTAATAGTAAGGATATAAAACTCGTAAATATTCCATATCTAACTACACAAATTTGTAGTTTAGAAACTATAAAAGGAAATATATTAGAACAATTAAAATTAGACCATTTAAATATAGAAGAACTAAAAGAAATAGAAAAAGTCGTTAAAAGATTCGAGAGTATTTTTTTTTAAAGAAGGAGATGTGTTGACTAGCACACCAGAAATAGAACATAAAATAAGTACGACAACGGACCAACAAATTAACTCTAAATTATACAGATATCCACCTCAACATGACTTAGAAGTTAGGAGGCAAGTAAAAGAAATGGAAGAACAAGGAATAATTAGGAAGAGCTATTCTAGGTATTCAAGTCCATTAATAATAGTACCAAAAAAAGTAGACAATTCAGGAAAAAAGAAATTTAGGTTAGTAGTAGATTATAGACGACTCAATGAAGTTACAGTAGATGACAAGTTTCCATTACCTAATATGGACTCACTACTAGACAAATTAGGACGAGCACAATATTTTACCACTCTAGATTTAGCGAAAGGATATCACCAAATTTTGATTAGGGAAAAAAACAGACAAAAAACAGCTTTTGTAACCCCTTTTGGTCTATATGAGTTTAACAGAATGCCTTTTGGGTTAAAAAATGTCCCTGCTACATTCCAAAGACTCATAAATGAAATTTTAAGAAACCATATTAATAAAAACTGTGTAGTGTATTTAGATGACATTTTGATATTTAGTACAACGCTTAAAGAACATATAAAGGCTACTACAGAAATTTTTAATATATTGAAAGGTAAAAATTTAAAAATACAGATTGATAAATGTAACTTTATGAGGAAAGAAACAGAATTTTTAGGTCATATATTGACTAATGAAGGGATGAAACCTAACCCAGACAAAATTAAAGTTATAGAAAAATTAGAAATTCCGAAAACACATAAACAGATACAAAGTTTTTTAGGTTTGACAGGTTACTATAGGAAGTTTGTGAAAGATTACGCGAAAGTAGCTCAACCTATTACAAAATATTTAAAGAAGGACACGAAAATAAATTTAAAAGACCCCAATTATATCGCGGCGTTTGAAAAATTAAAAATATTAATAATAAGCTACCCCATATTAAAATACCCAAATTACGAGAAATCATTCACATTAACTACCGATGCATCAAACTATGCTATTGGAGCAGTGATATCTCAAGAAGGGCACCCTATATGTTTTGCATCTAGAACATTGAATAACCATGAGAGAAAATACTCTGCAACAGACAAAGAATTTCTAGCTATAATGTGGTCAGTAAATTATTTTAGACCATACCTATACGGTAATAAATTCAAGATTCTGACTGATCATCAACCAATAAAATATTTACATGCTAAGTATAAAGGAAAAGATATGTCACCAAGACATCAGAGATGGTTATTAAAATTAGGCGAGTATTCATTCGAGATTGATTATTTAAAAGGAAAAGAAAATAAAGTTGCTGATTTTCTTAGTAGAATCGAACCAAATAAAGACATAAAATTAAAAGAAAGTTCAAGTAAACTTTTTGCCGATTATGAAGAACAAGAATCAGAATTAGGTTTATTATTTAATGTAGAAAGTAATAAAAAAACAAATGAGACTAAAGTTATAGAATATATCTCAAAAAACTTTTTTAAAAACAAAACTAATGAAGAATTAAAGTTTCCTATAAAAAGAACTTTGAAAAAACGTAAAATAGCACCTATCAGTTCAGTTTGGGCAGAGCCTGTAACGATAGAAAAAATTCGCGCATATAAAGCGCCGCGAAAAAGAAATTAATATTCTAGAAGAAAACGATAATGTTACAATGGCTACGGTTCACTCAGCTGAAGAGGAATTGTTAGACCATATACCGATAACGGAAGAAATAGTAAATAAATATAAGACACAAATAGTTTTAACTAATAACAAAACAAAAGAAACCGAAATAATCTTAGGTAGAAAAATTATATACATAGCGGAATATGATTTTGATAATTTAGGAGAAATATTAAGAAAAAACATTAACAAAGGGAAAATTGGTATATATTCAGAACTAAATGATACAAAATACAATATTTTACAACAGAAATACAGGGCACAAGAGGTAGAATTTGAGACGGAATATACTTATCTGATAAAAATCAATTAACGCTCATGGAACAATTAGAAAATCATTTTAGTAAGATAGGTAAACCTAAACAGATAGTAGCAGATAATGAGTTTAAAATAATACAAATACAGGAATTTTTAAAAGATGAAAGTATAAAATTACACTTAACAAAAGCAAATAGTCATACAGGTAATAGCGATATAGAAAGATTTCATAGTTCCATAGCAGAAAAATTTAGAATTCTCAAATTATTAAATAAAAATATGTCAGTTCAAAGATTATTACAACAGGCAGTTAGGTATTATAACGAAAGATTTCACTCTACAATAAAAAATATTCCTAGGGAAGTACAAGATAGAAAGGTTGATTTTAAAAAAATTAAAGAAAACCAAGAAAATTCAAGCTTAAAACAAATAAGAAAATTAAATATTAAAAGGGAAGACTACAACGAAACCAGAACCGAAGGTTTCATAAAAAATTATAAAGCACTCAGACATAAACATTTACCAAAGTACAGAAAGACTAAACTGAGAAATGTACATTTAACAAATATTAAAAAACCGTTAAAATTTACAGATAATATGGACAATATTAGCATGCAGTCTGATAATATTGCCAACTGAGGGACGATTAATTATACAAGACATAAAAGACAATACAGGATTCACAGTAATCAAATTAGAGGTAACAAAAATTGTTACTAGTACAGACATTATATTACAATATAATAAACCCACAAGAAATTATAAATATAGTAGAGGGTATGAAAATAAATATAGAAAAACTTAAGATAGAAAACCAACAATTATTAATGACAGAATTAGAAGACATAATGAACAAAATACATACAATATTACCATTAAATAACAATCATAGATCAAGACGAGGACATTACAACAGAATTTACTAAGCTAGATTTAGGTATGCAACTAATGTTATTTAATGATTATATGTTAAAAATTCAAATTTTAAAATCAAAGGTAGAAAGTATACAAGATAACATAGCTTCCGCTAGACATAATTTGTTACATCCAAATATATTAACTAATGAAGAAATAAAACATTATGACATAGATTTTGATAAATTACAATTTATAAGATTAGGAGTAATAAAATATAGGAGTAATTCATTAATATTTGCTATAAAAGTACCAAAAACATTTAAGGAAGTTCAAGTAAAAATTATATTACCTGTACCTAATATAGAAAATAAGGAAATAGAGCATTTAGAAGAAATTATATTTGAAATTAATAATAAAACTTATAAATATGAACAAGGAAAAACAATTAATGAATTAAACTTGCCTAAACATTGTATTTTTTCCAAGAGTTGTAAATTAATAAAAAATAAAGTAACTGAAATAATTTCGTTAGACGGACAAACTATTGTAATAAAAAATGCTCATGAAATAACATTAAAACAATCATGTGACAATAGAAATTTAACTTTAACAGGTAACACATTAATAAATTATAACAATTGTACATTAAAAATATTAAATCAAGAATTTTCAAATATTAAAGAAATAATAAATGAAAGATTCTATTATCCAAATGAATTGATAAATAATTTTACTGATAAATTAACATTTGAAGAATTTATAATAAAATATGAAAATAATTTAAATGAAATAAAAGAAAATAAATATTATAATAAAGAAGAAACTATAAAATTAAGTATAAGTTTGATTTGTTTTTATACAATAATAACATTTATTTTTACAATTATAATAATTAAAATTTGTATAAAAAAAAGAATTCCGGAGAATTCTAATCTAAAGGGGGGAGAAGTTATATATATGCATAGCAATGAAAAAGAAAATAAAAATGATAAAACTATGCATGCAGATAATCTACCTACCAATAATCCACAAGAATTAACATGTTTTAAAAATAACAGATATGCTAATGTATTATCAGCTATCAATGAAAAAATAAACCATAAATAATAATTTAAGAAGACTGTAATAAAATAAAATATTAAATCAATATAATATTGATAAACAAATCCTAACATGTTCTTTACACAATAACATTTCATATCAGGTAAACATTGTAATAAAGATTAATGAACAAACCAAGACATGTTTTAACAAAAGATTAGAAAACAATTAAGATAATGTTTTAACTACTGAAGTTTTATATTATAGATTGAAACAAAGAAATTACTTTCTTTATCCTTTTAAATATAATAGTAAATAAGGTTTAATATAAATACTAGTATGTACATTGTTAAAAAAAAAGTCAGTCTAATTTACGCTTAAGTACTTGAATGTTGTACTCATGTAAAATTTCTAATAAATGAATATCGTTGTTTAAATAAAAAATTGAATTAACTTTAATTAATATTGTGGTATTAATAAAGCGAATAAAAATAAATAAAAGAAAGAACAAAAAATATATTTTTATATTTTTTTTTTTAAATAACTCCATAAGGAAAAAACAAGATTCGCACGGGTATCTAAAAGTTGACAAGGGCAACTATAATCTTCCTCGTTTTTATATAGATACTTAGTTCTGTAGTTATATTTGTAAAGAATTTTAGGCGCTTTATTCATTATACCCTACACCTATAGAATAAGTAAAGCGGTATATTAAGTTTGGTATGGTGTTTGTAACCACCTAAAGGAAGTGAGCTAAATATGGAGTCGATATAGCCACGCCCGAGTCGATATAGCCACGCTCGTCCGATTATCCGTAGGCACGATAACTCAAAAAAATAATGGAGCTATCTTGATGAAATTTTAAATGTAGGTTACTAGGACTGAAAGTACGACAGGGGTTTCAAATGGGCGAAATCGGTCCATGGATTCTGGAATTTTTAATCGGTCCAAGGGGTAACGAACATATATAAAAAATCGCAATAAGTCAACAACTATTGACGCTATCTTCATCAAATTTGGGATTGCGTGGGATCGTGATTGGACCATGAGTTCGGAACCTAGAACTTTTTGATCGCATTTAGGCCAAACGAGCATAATTCCGAAATCAATGAAGATGGACCCTCCAAATTTAGTATTAAGTTGTCCATTCCTATTTCCTTAGTGTCCTTGAAATTTCGGCCCCATTGGAGTAGTGGGTCATGGACCCAGCCACACAGTTCCCAAGGCTTTAAAGCATATTTTCGAAATTAATAAAAATAGTTACTTCAAATTAATGTAGAAGCTTTAAATTTGGCACATGGGTGTTCTTTACTATTTCCTGCGCGTCCGCCTAATTTTGGATCAATCGGGGTGGTGGTTCAGTACCGCACTTAGACCTCCCAATGTTTAAAAGCTTATAATCGAAATTACTACAAATAGTAACTTAAAATTAAGATAGAAAGTTCCAATTGTGTACAAGGGTTAACTAGTATTTAAAGTACAACGCGGACTGCATATTGGCAAAATCGTACCATGGTTTCGGGTTCTGGATCCTTTGAAAAGTTCAAAGACTAACAAACATATATCTTAAAAACAGCATATTTTAAATTTAAACTCTAGGTTACTATCATGGTTAAAAAATAATACTAACTTTTTCTTTTTCACTCAATTTCGAATACTCGCTTTAAATTTTAATAAAAAAAAAAATTACAATAAAATATTTATCAATTGAGAGTGTCTCTTGAGAGATCAAAGGCTTACAAAATAAAATTTTTATTTTATTAGAAAGCGTACAATTCAATAGAGAATTCTTATTAGAAAATTTTAATATATAGATTTTGACTCATATACTCTTGATATTATTTTTTTAAATGAGAAACAAAATAAAATTAAATATATATCATAGCAGTGAGTAAGTTTTTAAAAATAAAAGTCTTTCTCATTAAGAGAGAAGTGATATTCTAGAAATAAAAATCTATTCTGAAAGAGTTTTATATTTGTTGAACATTTTAAACTTATTTGCCTTGATTTTATGATTCTTGTTGTCAATTGATATTAAAACTTGCTGAAGTTAGTTATAATAGAATGCCTATGTAAGTAACTGATCTCATGCCAAATATTTTTTGGATTTTCAGTTCAATAGTCTAATTGTTCTACAACTTACAAAAGAAAATATTTTAATATGTAATTATAATTTTTTTTAATGATAAAGGGTTTTAAAATTGACAAATGAGCCTTTTACTTTTTAGCAATTTTTCTTATATAATAAATTCTCTTTATCTCTTTATGCAAAACTTATTATGGAACATATACAGGGTGTTTCCTAATTAAGTGCACTGCTACCACTGCATAGATATTTATGATTAGATAAATTTTGTGTATGGGAGCTAAACTAGGTCGCTTCTAGTTTCCAAGATAAGGGGGCTTAAACGAAATTCAATATTTTTTTTTAGTTTTCAGAATTTTACTTTTAACTCCGTTCTAGACAACTTATGAAAATTTTGTAGGGTGCATTTGAAAGCTTAAGAAATTCTTTTAAACAAGTACCTACTCAATTTTCTATCTTCAGTTTCAAAACTGTAAGCTTTTAAATTTAAAAAATGTTGAAATTTTAACAATTTGGTTTTGAAAAAACCACATTTACACTATGATGTTTCATGAAAAAGTTCCAAAATTTTACAATATTTCTAATCTCTGAATCTTCAGCTTTAATTTGCAGTATTTTTCACCTCATTGGCTTATACGGTTTGGGAGATTTTTTTATTTGACCTTACATGTATTTTTTATAATTTTTGTTATTCTCTTCTTAATAAAAATTTAATTATGATAAACTGGTTTTCAATAGAAATTATTAATTTTGAGAAAAGAAAACAAATTATAAAAATTACATGTATGGTCAAATAAAACAATCTGTATGTACAATCACTTGTTTAAAAGAGAATTTCTTAAGCTTTCAAATGCACCCTACAAAATTTTCATAAGTAGCCTAGAAACAGAGTTAAGAGTAAAATTATGAAAACTAAAAAAAAATATTGATATTTCATTTAAGCCCCCATATCTTGGAAAATAGAAGAAACCTAGCTTAGCTCCCATTCACAAAATTTATCTACTCATAAGTATCTATGCAGTGGTATATATATATCAGTGCACTTAATTAGGAAACACCCTGTATATACATATACAGGGTGTTTCCATGTATATGTATATATCATATACATATACATGTTCATTTTTTTAAATTTGCTTTCTTGAAATCATGGGTGTTTTATATTTAAAACTAGAGTAATGTTTTTCTTTATATATAATTTCAATCATACTTAAATATGATTAGTCTTCGCTTAATAATATTTAAATGGAATTGGCTGCATATTTGAATTGTTGAATTTTGTATTATTTATATACGTATTTTATTAAATTAAGTTATAAAGATGATTGTTTATGTAGGTAATAATTATTATTATTTATTAATATATTTGTCTAGTCTAGAATGAGGTGTAACAAACGCATTCAATTAAATGTGTTTTGTTGGATGTGTTCAATTATAAAAAAATAAAATATTAATGTTTTGTTGAATGTGTTTTATTTTAGAAAATAAAATATCCAAAATTATCATAAGCAGGCCAAAAAATATTTTATTTATTTTTAATAAAAAAAAAAACAAAAATAAATAAAATTTTTTTTTGAAATTAAATTATTTTAAATGTTCATGAATTAGTTCATTACGTTATTAAAACTCACAGAACATTTTCTGGAAATTTTTTATAAATAGTAAAACATTTTGTAATTAAAAATTAGGAAGACTATGCTTCACAGGAACATTGTGTAGTAAGTCTTAAAATTTCAGTGAAAATCTGATATAACCAATGTACGCTTTGTTGCAATCAAAGTATTTCAAAGTTACCTCATCTCTCTCTCTCATCCCTTCATCTTTCCATCGTCCCTACATTTATCCTTCATCCCAGCATCTTTCCCTCATAATTCCTTTTACTTATGTTTTCTATTTAAAAAAAGTTAAAAATGGAAAAAAATGGTGTAGTGGTTGGCAAAGTAGCTTCGGTTGTACAATACCTCATAGAAGCCAAACAAATATATAACGTGATTCGGTATATTAAAAAAAATCCAAATAAAGTTTATAATCCAAAATTTATAAATAAAGTAAAACTCAATTCAAAAATCAACATTTAATACAATTTTACGTACATATAAATAGGTACATTTTAGCATGTTGAGTAGGTACATTATAGAATGTTAGCAACAAACAAATATTTCGATTTGAATCTAAACAATGGTTGTGAAAACTATGTATAGCAATATTTTTTAAAAATATGTGTACAAAACATTAATAGATGGAGAAATTGATCATTATTCAAACTAAATAAACCTATAAAAAAATTTAAAATCTTTTAAAAAAAAATATGAATTGAAATTAAAAAAAAAATTTCACCAAGAAGGGATTTGAACTAAGAACCCCAAGATTTTCTCAAATTCTAAATATACAAAATGTAGACCACATAATTTATAAACCTTCAAGTTTTTAAAATACAACAAGAAATGATGTAAGTCATTTGTTTTTTTTTGTGTATCTATTACTAGAATCGAAGCATAATCTGCGTTTTACAAAAAGCAACGGTTGCGGTTTTATTTGAGAATATGGTATTGATATACAATATATGTATATGTATATAATGAAATTAGAAATAGTTCTTAATTAGGAAAGAAGTTTTTCTTTCAATTGACCTTCCGTCATTCTGTGACGGGCCAACAGCTAGTATATTTATATTATTGCTAACATATATTTGAGTACCTACCTAAATAATAATTTTTACCTATAAAGATTAAATTTTAAAAAATCGTAATCTTTTTATGATTTATTTGAATGTAATTACTACTTACAATATAATAAGTAAAATTGAATAACTTACGCATGTGTAAACAATTTATACCTAGTTATATATCTAATTAATAGAAATCATTCTTATTGGTAGTCATGTACCTAATCAATTATTATATGCATTGCATGTAAAAAATTTTATCTTTCTATTAACCATTGTATTAAAGACTAATATGTACAAACAAGTTTTTTCTCTCATTTTCTTCAAAGTATTAAAAACAAAAGTCGCAATTATTTAACATTGAAATATATCTCATAAGAAATAATTCTAATAAGAAAAGTTTTTTATAATTCCTAAAAATATTTCTCTGCTGAAAGTAGTCTCTGAGATATTATAGGATACCGAAAACTTAAACTCTCTCAAATAAAATACATATCATAAGAAATAAATAAAATTAAATTAAATTAGATGTACATAAATTTATTTCTTTAAATAAGTATTATTCAAGTTTTATTTTAGTTTTATACAAAAACTTAAAACTCAATGAGATTTATATCTATCACTCAACCAGTTCCTCTTTGAAGATAGAGTTTTTCAATTTCTCGAGAGATATTTTTAACACTGGTTACTAGTAATGAAAGTACCATGGGAATTGGTTCTGGTCGAGTTCGAACAATGAGTTCGGATTTTAGAAGCTTTTGATCGATTTGAGGCCAAACGAGTATAATTTCGAAGCCAAAGAATATATTTCCTATTTCTCGTGTGTCCCCGAAATTTAGACGTAATTGTAGTGGTGGTTCAGGTGCCTCCTAAGAAATCCCAAAATTAAAAAGCTTATCTTCCAAATTCATGAAGATAGAAACCTTAAAATTGATACACAAGGGTTCTTTCCTATTTCAGTTTTTATTTAACACTTTTATATTTTTCAAAGCTAAGAATCGTACCATAAAACATATTTTGTATAATATTTTATAAATTAAAAACAAAATATTTTTTTAATAGACGATTAAATTCCTTTTTTTATACCCGTGCATATATATATGAACATCGGGTATATTAGATTTGCTCCTCCGTTTGTAACGCATCGATCTAGACGAGCTAGATATAGTGTCAAGGGTACGTATCGGCTCAGAATCGAAAAATTAGTCGATCTAGCTATGTGTGTCTGTCCGTCCGTCCGTCCGTCCGTCCGTCCGTCCGTCCGTGTGTCATCACGATAACTCAAAAACTAAAAGGGCTAGAGTCTTGAAATTCACACAAAGTCATTTTTAGACAATTTCTAGGTTCCCTATTGTTTTTGGTTAAAATCGGACCAAGGCTTCGGGGAGCTGCCATACAACTTTTTTGCACCAATATGAATTTCTTCAAAACTATTTATACTACGGGGATGAAAATTACACACGGTTAGTTTTATATTGACTCCGGCACTTATATGAAGTTTCAAAATGTTAGGGCCCCATTTCCGGGTGGCTGCCATACAACTTCCTTGCACCAATATGAATTTCTTCAAAACTAATTATACTACGCGGATGAAAATTACACACGGTTAGTTATATAATGAATCGAGCACTTATATGAAGTTTCAAAATGTTAGGGCCCCATTTATGGGGGGCTGCCATACAACTTCTTTGCACCAATATGAATTTCTTCAAAACTAATTATACTACGAGGCTGAAAACTACACACGGTTAGTTATATAATGAATCGAGCACTTATATGAAGTTTCAAAATGTTAGGGCCCCATTTTCGGAGGGCTGCCATACAAAGTTTTCGATTCAATAACTGTGAATCTAATAAAGCTACAAGGTTAAAATTAAAATTGGGCAGGTAAATTAATAGGGCAAGTTACTTGGCAAAGTTGGACATCACTCGGACCATCGGACTTTTAGGGTGGGCCAATTTTTTTTTTTGTTTTTTTTTTCTTTGTTGTTTTTTTTTTTTTTATTTTTTTTTTTTTTTTTTTTAAGCTTAAGTTATGGGACAATGAATGAAAACTTTTTTTTTTTTTTTGTGATTTTTTTTTTTTTTTGTTAATTTTTTTTTTTTTTTTTAAGCTAAAGTTATGGGACAATGAATGAAAATTTTGTTTTTTGTTTTGTGACTTTTTTTTTTTTTTTGTTAATTTTTTTTTTTTTTTTTACGTCAAAATTATGGGGTATTGAGTTAAATGTATAAGAGAAGTAAATTACGGTTTATTTTATACACCATAGTGGGTATGCACGGGTATCTAAAAGTTGACAAGGGCAACTATAATCTTCCTCGTTTAATTTTAATTATATCATATATGTACTGAATTATTACCATATGTGATATATAATTAAGACATCTTTATAAGCTTTTCTAATAGGTACATAAACTAACAATTTGAAATAATTGCAGTTTTGAAAAATTTGAATTATTAAATATATTATGCCTTGTATATATTAGTTTTTTTTCACAAAATTTAATAATTCAAATTATTTTCACTGTCGTAATTGAATTGAAATAAATATATTTTCATTTATTTCAAGTTTTTTTGTTTTGTAATATTTTCAAACAGATAAATTAGTAAGAATTTGTAGTATTTTTGAATAGTTAAAGTAATTAGAAATTGTTTTTAGTATTATAAAGTTAATTTGGTTAGCTATGTCTTACGATCAAACTAATAACAGCTTTTATGATTTTAAAATGACTTATGGATATCTTACTAAATTTGAACCAAATAGGTGTAGGGTATTTCTAAGTCGGTTGCACCGACTAACTGTTTCTTTACTTGTTAAAATACCAATTTGATTAATATGGAAATTTAAGCAATGACTCCAACTACATATATTATACCTTATTATTGATAGTATATGACTATTATAGATAAGCTTGGCTGCATGCTGGGAAATACCGACATTTTTCTTCACGTTTTCACATTTTTGTCCCATTTCAAATTATCATCAATTATTATTCCCAGATATTTAACCTTACCTACTTTTTGAATAGTTGTTTCTCTTATTTTAAGAGTAATATTTTCATTATTTTTTTAAATAAGAAATAGTGGTTTTTTTCAGCGTTTATGCACAGTTCATTTTAATCTAGCCAATTACATATCGCATTTAGATCCTTATTTAGTATATTTTCCAGTTCTTGTACTGATTTAGCTTTAGCAATGTTAGTGTCATCTTCATAAACTTTATAATTTTAAATAAAATTATTTTTCGGCATATTCATTATATATAAAAGGTACAACAAAGGTTCTAGCAGTGAGCCTTGTGTACACCTGTTTTTACTATAAGTTTATCGCTATGCCCTTCACTCACTTTAACACACTGAGTTCTATTTGTTGAATAACTGCTTAATAAAAGATTACTAGTACCTCTTATACTCGACATATCTACAAATTAATCAGTCCACGATGATTAACTACATCAAAAGCTTTCGTAAGATCAATAAATACTAAATATCCTTCATCAAGTGCGTCATAAATATATTCTAACGTATCTGTTATTCTGTACCGCTGTTCTCGAGGAAACAATATTGATTTGGAATAAAATTTCTTTTCTTTATATTAATTACCTTTTCATATACTTTGGATATTGAGTTGGGGATGGAAATTGGTCTATAATTACCACATTCATCTTTAGATCCACTTTTATGATTTGGGAACACTCCTTCTTCAAGGCATTTATTTATCAGTGTTGTCAATTTTTTTTTGATAATATTAACTAATTCATGTAAATCCTTTACCGTTATTTTATCTAATCCGAGGGCTGTATTTCTGTTTAACTTCATAATAATTTGATAAATCTCCGTTTCAGTAACTGGTCTAAGAAATAATGTTTTATTATTTCTTATATGTTCTACAGTTACTATATAACTTTTAGCACATTTTCAAAAAATTTTGTAAAAATGTGCCTATATAGCTTCACTCGTTCGTCCGTCCGTCCATCCGTATGTTTACAAAAACTTTTACACCATTTAGAATAAAGAAATTTTAACCACGGTTAGGTACTGCAAAAAAAAAATTTCGTAGAAGAACTTTTAACTGTAGCCCCACCCGCTACGGAGCTACAGTTCCCAAAGTTAGAAAAGCCCTATATTTAAATTGTTATACCAAGAGTTCTGTTAGGTATATTTTTAATCTGAAAAAACGGCAAAATATAGCTTGTTTTATGAACTTTATAAATTTTTAAAAGACAAATGTTTAGGGTTACCATACGGTACTGAAATTTACCATTATACAAAACTCAATTTTTGCAACATTTTTGGCCCACATATCTCCTAAACGGTTTAAGCTAGGGTCTTGAAGTTAGATCCGTAAAAACTAATAAGAGTCGGTTAAAAAAATTCTTTTGTCAAGCCCCTTGTTTAGGAGCTATAAGGGCTTAAAAATTGAAATTTAGCTATTTTTAAGCACCTGTAACTTGAATTCCTGTCAATTTTTTTTTTTAGCAATATACAAAATTTAAAGGTCCAACATTTTATTTTAACTTATGTTAAAGGTTTTTTTTTAAATTTAAAAGCCGGTTCCTTAAATTGAAGAAAGTATCTCTCAGTTTTACACATTTTTGATAGATAGATAGATAATATTTGCATAATATTATTCTAAGTAAAATTTTAAATTTATGTGGAATTCACAATTTAATTCCTAGAACCTAAAAAAATGTAGTGGTGGGGGGGGGGGAGTTAGATGAAGTTAGATCCTTGAGAAATTCGGCAACCTTCCCCATAGAAGGACTATTAGTAAATTTTATATGTAAGCGTGTTTTATATGTAATTTTATATGTAGTGTATATATTTCCAAATTAAATTCAGTATGTAAAAAAATATGTGACTTCATTAAATGTTCATGCGCATTTGACATCAGCCAATTTGGCTTTTAAAAATCGCATGACACTGATGCCGCAATCAATGATTCAATAAGAGCAATTATTGGAAATCTTGATAAAGGGAACTATGTCTGCTGAATCTTTGTTGATTAAGGCATTTGACACAGTGGACTATCAAATATTGTTGAGCAGAATACACGAAATTGGAATAAGAGGTCTGTCCCATGAACTACTAAAAGCTTATTTGGAAAACAGATATATCAAAACCAAAGTTAATGGTGTTTGTAGCAATGAACGTGCTATAACTATAGGAGTGCCACAAGGGTCAGTTCTAGATCCCACGTTATATCTATTATATGTACATAATATGCAATTTGAAAAAATAAAAACTGACTATATACATCAAAAAATGCTGAAATATTAGAAGAATTAGTCTATGGGGATTTAGAAAGATATATGAAATGTTTAAATGCAAATAAACTAACAATTGACATTGAAAAAACAAAGTATATGATTTTCAAACGACTAAATAAGTCTGAAATCAACCCTAAAATTTGTATTGATAGCAGAGAAATTATAAGAGAACAGAATTATAAATATTTCGGTATAATAATAGATGATAAATTATGCTGGAATGATCATGTTAATTACATTTTAAACGAGGAAGAGTGTAGTAGAGTAGACTGTGTCAACTCTGGGATACCCGTATGACCGCAATATAAATATTATAATCCGGTTAATTACTTTTGCGGCTTATTTTTTCCCATACAAATCATCAAACTTTTCAGGGGAAACTATAAGACCAATTTTAATGAGACAACAACCAAAAGAAAGGTATTTTTTGTTTTCATATTACAATGATATATTTTTTTTAGAACATTGCGTTTTTTCAGGTGAAAATCCTTCTTTAATTTAATGTAAATTTGAATTTTAGGGTCACGCGGTTAAAAGTTGAGGTTTATGACTCTAATATTATGCGCCGACATTCTGTGTAAATGTAATTCATTTTCGGTTGCAACTCGCAGCTCAAACAAACTATTATATGCGCCGACTAATGCCTTTCTATTTTTTTGTTTAGTTCAAATGTTCAATGAACAAGCAGATTGAAATTTTTTTAAAATTTTTGTTTTTGTTTTTTTTTCATTTTCTTAAAAAGTGAATGAGAAAAAAAATGAGTTCTTTACGAAATAAAAGCAATACATATGGTTTAAAAAGTAGTTTCCTTTATAACGAACTCGGTTCAATTTTAATTATAATAAACTTTGCCAATGAATTAAATTTTACCTAAAAATGTAAGTTTTTTATTACATTCATATTTCTTTTATTTGAACTTATTATATCTAATAATGTTGCTTGGTGATTAATTTAGTATTTTTCTATTTATTTTTTACATAATCTTGAAGCTGCAACATCATATAAAATTGTAGCAAATGAGTTCGAAGGGTCCGCTCTAAAATTAGCATATTCTACAATATTCAAGTTTTATACTAATTTTTCAAAATTCACAGCAATCTTTTAAAACGACATTCGTTTATTACGACGAATATTTTCTGTCTCTTCATGGTCGTTATAAGCGAGCTCTACTGTATGTATTGTAAAATTATTTTGCTACTTCGTATATTGTTGCTGCTTTTTGTTAAGTTTATTATAATAATAAAATAAAATAAAAATAATGTTTTTTTCAAAATATACTTTTATTAAAGTAGTACAAGCTCCCTAAAATGCAAAAAATAAAAAATTGAAGGTAAATCTTGGGAATTTGTTACTGTGTTAATATAAAAGTAAATTGCTGGTATAAGAAACAGTTCTTTTAATGTTTCAAAACTTTTAAGCTTAAAATGTTGAAAATTTTCATTAACCAAAAATTTATGGCAGACCTTTTCCATTTAAAAGTGTTTTAATATAAAAGTAAATTGTTGAAATGAAAGACAGTTCTTCTTTTTGTTAAAATTAATCCAGCAATTTACTTATAGTTATAATCGGTTTATCTTTTAACTAATCATAATTTATTAAAATATCCCCTTTAATAAATTTTTCAAAATTAATTTAAATTTTATAACAGAAGACAAAAATATCATTAAAAAGCATTATAAGTACCTTCTTGATAAAATCGTTATCTAACTATCTAGTTTGTTAAACAAAATTGTTTTATATTTATAAGGTATCTTTAAGTATGAATACATTTTTTGCAGATTTTAGATATATACATCTGTATAATTTGTAAATACCTAGTTCTTTGTTTATGGTCTTTTATAATATTTCTGCATACATATACATACATATACTCATAATAATGTAACAATAACATGGTTGAAAATCTAATTCGAAATGTTAATGTCATTAATAAAAATTATTCACTTAAATATTTTTTGTTTACATTTCCACATGCAAAAAAAAAAAAATGCGCACTCGCTTATTCATATAAGATTATTATCTTACTTATTATCTTTAATATATATATATACATATATTCCATATTAATACGAAACATTTCACAACCGTTACATTTTTATTACGCAGATTATGCTTCAAAGTATAAAGTAAACAAAAACAAATGACCGATAAATTTTTTTTCTTGCATTTTAAAAATTTGAAGATGAATAAGTTAGGGTTCAAATTCGCTTCATGGTGAAATTTTTTTTTTAATTTTAATCTAAATTTTTTTTTTTATTTGAGTACCTACCTACTTGTATAAATTTTAAATTAATGATAACAAAAATGTACGGACTGACTTAAAAAAAAAACCCTAAAAATTTTTTATATGAAACTGATCGTCTACATAATTATTTGGTCTATGTTTTTATATTATCAAAGTGAAGTATTTTAGTTCTTAAAGCTACAAATTTTTAAAGAAACTATACAAATAAATTAGTTTTATTTGTAATTTTTATACCCGTATGACTATATAGTTATTACGTTACATACATACTTACTCTACGCAACTACTTCTTTTATATGAGTATTCCACTACACTTAATAAAGCTGTATATTCTACTCTACTACACTCTTCCTCGTTTTTATACCCTACACCTATAGAATAGGTAAAGGGGTATATTAACTTTGGTATGGTGTTTGTAACCACCTAAAGGAAGCGAGCTAGATATGGAAAAGTATATATATTTGTGATCAGCGTGACCGCCTTAGTCGATATAGCCATGTCCGTCCGTCCGTCCGTCCGTCCGTAGGCACGATAACTCAAAAAATAATGGAGCTATCTTGATGAAATTTTAACTGTAGGTTAATAGGACTGAAAGTACGGCGGGGATTGCATATGGGCGAAATCGGCCCATGGGTTCGGATTCTGGACCTTTTAATCGGTTTCAGGGCTAACGAACAAATATAAAAAATCACGATAACTCAACGACTAATGACGCTATCTTCATCAAATTTGTGCTGTAGGTTACTAGTAATGAAACTACTTCGGGAATTGCGTAAGGTCGGGATTGGACCATGGGTTCGGAACCTAGAACTTTTTGATCGAATTTAGGCCAAACGAGCATAATTCCGAAACCAATGAAGATAGAAGCTCCAAATTTAGTATCAAGGTGTCCCTTCCTATTTCCTAAGTGTCTTGTGAATTTGGGTCCCATTGGAGTAGTGGGTCGGGGACCAGCCACACATTTCCGAAGACCTTAAAGCATATCTTTAAAATTAATAAAGATAACAACTTGAAAAAATGTAGAAGCTTCCAATTTGCCACAAGGGTGTTCTTTACTATCTCTTGCGTGTTCCCCTAATTTGGGATCAATTGGAGTGGTGGTTCTGTACCCCTCTCAGACCTCCCAAGTTTTAAAGGCTTATAATCGAAATTACTAAAAATAGTTACTTAAAATTAGGATAGACCGTTCAAATTGTGTACAAGGGTTAACTAGTACTATAAGTACAGCGCGGACTATATAAGGGCGAAATCAGCCCAGCGGTTCGGATTCCGGACCTTTTAATCGATGTCAGGGCTAAGGAACATATATAAAAAATCACGATAACTCAACAACTAATGAGGCTATCTTCATGAAATTTGTGCTGTAGGTTATTGGCAGCGAAACTACGGCGGTGATTACGTACGGTGAGGATTGGACAATGGGTTCGGAACTTAGAACTTTTTGATCGAATTTAGGCCAAACGAGCATAATTCCGAAACCAATGAAGATAGAACCTCCAAATTTGGTATCAGGGTGTCCCTTCCTGTTTCGTAAGTGTCTTTGAAATTTGGGCCCCATTGGAGTAGTGGATCGGGGACCAGCCACTCAGTTCTTAGGCCCTTAAAGCATATTTTCGAAATTAATAAAGATAGTAACTTGAAACAAATGTAGAAGCTTCAAATTTGGCCCAGGGTGTTCTTTACTATTTCTTGCGTGCCCCCCTAATTTGGGATCAATTGGAGTGGTGGTTCAGAACCTCTCTTAGACCCCCCAATGTGTAAAAGCTTATCATCGAAATTAATAAAACTAGTAACTTAAAATTAAGATAGAGCGTTCCAATTGTGTACAAGGGTTAACTAGTATTGAAAGTATGACGGGACTGCATATGGGCGAAATCGTGCCATAATTTCGGGTCCTGGAACCCTTGATAAGTTCAAGGACTAACAAACATATATCTTACAAACACCATAACTCAAAAAATAATGCCGGTATTTTGATGAAATTTAACAATAGGTTACTAGTAATGAAAGTACCATGGGAAGGAAGTGGGAAGTCGAGTTTAATTTCGAAGCCAAAGAATATATTTCCTATGTCCTATGTGTCTCCGAAATCTAGACTTAATTGTAGTGGTTCAGCTATGTTCAAAGGTACTTGCTGCATTTATGTAAAATTTATTTTTATATTTAAATGAATTATATGAAAAGGTGTAAACTTTTAATTGTATTTTAGAAATACATTTATTGCATATTTTGCGTTTATAAGCTTTTTCTATTAGGTATATAAACTAACCATTTAAAATAATTGCAATTTTTAAAAATTTGGATTATTAAATATATTATGCTTTGATTATCTTTTTATCACAAAATTTAATAATTAGAATTTTTTCATTTTGTAATTGAATTGGAATAAATATATTTTCATTTATTTCAAGTTTGTTTGTTTTTTAATATTTTTAAATAGATAAATTAGTAAGAATTTGTAGTATTTTTTAATAGATAGGGTAATTAGAAAATGTTTTTAGTATTATACAGTTAATTTGGTTAGCTATGTCTTACGATCAAATTAATAACAGCTTCTATGGTGTTAAAATGACTTATGGATATGTCCTTAAATTTGAACCAAATAGGGGTAGGGTATTTCTAAGTCGGTTGCACCGACTGACTGTTTCTTTACTTGTTATTATTTCTGTTGAATTTAAAAAAAAAACAAAAAAAATTTTATCTTTGAAAGAGGATCGAACTCAGACCTATTTACACCGTCAGCCACTTTACTAACCACTGAACCATACAATTCTTATAAATTTATTTCTTGACTAGTTTTGATTTATTATTTGTAATTTATTTCCATCGCTTTAAGTAAATCTATCACTTCTATTTCATTGTTTTTTATTGCCCTTTCGAAATCCTCTTTATATTCTTTCAAATAATCACTTTTTCAATTAATCATCAATAAATAAATCAAAAAATAATCAATTTTTTGCGACCGCTCGTTCCATATTTAGTACAATTAAGTCCACATTTTGGATGTACTGTACACAGTCGCCACATATGAACTTTATGTTTTTATTCGCAAAAAGTATATTATAGACCCAGAAAATTTAAGCGCCTCATGAAAAGATTTTTTAAAAAAATAATTATTTTTATTATACGCGTATTACTGTATAGTCAAAGGGTATAATAAATTTGCCATTACGTTTGTGACGCAGAGAAGGAGGGGGGGTAGATATAGACTCAAGTGTATGGATCGGTTCAGAATCGAAATAAAATCGATATGTATGTCCGTTCGGCCGTCCGTCCGCACGATAAGTCAAAAACTAAAGGAGCTAGGATCTTGAAATTTTCGCAAATTCGTGTTTTTGCAATAGCCGTCATCGCTATTTAAATCCAGCCATTTTGGTTCATGGGTTCGGGTGGCTGCCATACAACTTCTTTTTTTATATGAGTATTTCTCTGTACCTATTACAGCTACGTGTCTGAAATTTGCTAAAAGTAGTTTAGTTTTATGGGCAAAATTTTTGCAAAATTTGGTTGGTGCAGTGGGTTCGAGGAGCTGCCATACAACTTCTTATTTTATATGAGCATTTCTCTCCACCTAATGAAGCTGGGTGTCTGAAATTTTGCCAAAAAAAGTTTAGTGTAATGATCAAAGCTACAGTAAAATTTGGTTGGTCTACTGCAGAGTTCGAGTAGCTACCATACAACTCCTTCTTTTATATGAATATTCCATTACACTTAATAAAGCCGTATGTTTGAAATTTTGCTAAAAGTAATTAACCGGATGATATAATGTATATGTTACGGTCATACGGGTATCCCAGAGTTGACACAGTCTACTCTACTACACTCTTGCTCGTTTAAAATAAGGTAGAGTTTCTACGGTTATATTATAATTAACAATTTTTTCCTTTTAAGAACATCTGTTACTAAAATTTCTAATCTACTTGACAATATCATTTCTTTTATGTTTCAATTTGTTTTAATATAATTTGTATGTTCTCACTAATTCAATTTTTTATAATAAAAAGGTTAAGTTTAATTTCAATTTCTTTAATATGATTTACATGTTTAGTAATTGCTGCGACTTGATCTGAAATTTCTTTCTTTATTGATATTTGAGCATTTAAATTTTCTATAGCTGTTTTATTATTGCTTTCTATTATTTTGAAATGTTCCTCTATTTCTTCACGTTCATCATTGTCCATGACTCCAGTGAGAAATCGAAGACCGTTACCAACCAAATTTACTAAACCTCGTTTTGTAACATGGTGAGGAACTATACTACTGAATTCTTCTTTCAAGTGATTGAAATCGTATAGAAGTGTATTTGGAATGTTAGTTTATTCTTGCAACTGGTTTATGTTAAGTTCTATTTTACTTATACTTTTTTCCTACTTCAAAAAATCTATACATGCAGAATTTTACTATAATTATAAAAGATAGGACTGAATATGGGAATATAAGAAGAAGTAAAATGATAATTGCTGAAAAAAAGTGCAAGAAGAGAAATTTGTTAATTTTGAAATTTATAATTCTTTTTAAATTGATTATTATAGTGAGGGAGGATTTCATTGTTAATTTTATGATGGTCTTGACCTGTTTGTATCATTTTCACCTTCTTATGGTAGGGTTGTAATTTTGTAAGCCTATTTAATTTAAGGCAATTGGAAGGCTTACCATTGGTTTTTCCTTTATTACGTTTTTAATAGATTTTTCTTCGATTTTTGTAATAAATTCTGTGATATAAGGATATTGGTCTTGTGAAACAACGCTTTTTAGAAAGTCAGTAGGCCTTTTACCAGTTGAAGTGTGAATAGTTTCGTTGTAGTTTTTTTTGATAATTCGTCCGTAATTTGACCTTCTTCTTTTTGGATCGTGTTCAAAATTCGTAGGTGTTCATTCAAGGTATTATGGAATCTTTCGATATCCGCATTACTGCTATAATTATCTCTAAAAAATCTGTCTCTAAAAAATTTTTGTAATTTAGGCTGTTAAAGCCCTGTTAGATGCTTAGTATTGTAGTGATTCTGATATAGGAATATATTCGGAATTGTCTTCGTCAGCTGAATGTATTGTAGCATAAGTTGATCGTATTTCGTCAATTTCCATGTGGTTTGAATTATTATTATTCAAAATTTAGCCTATTTAAATTTGATTCGTTTAAATGAATCCCAACCGGTGAAGGAGCATCTGTCACTTTGTTTTCACTAAATTCTTCTAACTTGATTTTCAACCTTTGCAATTAGGTTCTTTCAAATTATGTAACCATTGCAAGGGTTTGTGATCTGTTCTAATTGTGAATTTATGACCTTAAAGGTATGGTCTAAAATACTTCACTGCCCATACTATCCGCAATAATTCTTTTTCTATCGTTGAATTTCTGCATTCATGCTGATTAAGCGTTCTTGACGCGTAGCAAATTGGATGACTGTCTTGAGAGAGAACAGCCGCAAGAGCGAAGTAATACTTGCATCAGTTGTTATTATAAAGCCTTGGTTGTAATCACATGCTTCAAGAACTCTTTTTCTCGTTTCATGAACTCTCTTTTAACAACTGAATCTTTAAGTTGGCATCTCTCAATTTCTGTAATATTCTTTTCAAATTTTCCAAGTGCTCTTCTTTACTAGTGAAAATTATTATGTCGTTTAAATAAACATAGCATATTTTACATATAAAATCCCTTAAAACATAATTCATTAGTCTTTGAAACGTTTCAGGAGCATTTTTAAGTGTCAAATGGCAACCAGAAGAATTCAAAGTGACTGTTATTGGTGTTAAATGCGGTATTTTTAATGTCATGTTCTGCTATTTCTATTTGGTGATTTTTTGTAATTAGCGTTATTTCTATATTGATTTTGATTTACTTTACTATTATATTTGTTGTTACCATAATTGAACCTACTATTATTGTTAGAGTTATTTTTATTTTTGGAATTGTTCCCAAATGGATTAAAATACTCGTAGTTTTCCTTATGTAGAATATACATTGCCTCTTCAATTGTCTCAGGATTTTTACTAAATAATACGAAATGCATTGGTTTAGGTAACTTATCTTTTAAAATCTAATTTTGTTATTTAGCGTCCTTAAAATATTTTTTATGTTATTATACAGGTCTACACTGTTAAAAGTAAATTTTACATCTCTAAGTTCATTGTAAATTTGAAGGGCACGTTTCTTTTCTCCGAAATTGTTAAATAAAACATCCCGTACTTCAGACCAAGTTTTCGCATTATTATTTACCTCAATCACTACTCTTACTTTATTAACTATCTTACTTTTAATTCTACTAAGCTAAATATTTTGACTACTTATATCATATTTAATACCGGAAGGAATTATTAATTCTACTAAATCTAAAATATTAATTAAATCGTTATCTTTCCTATTGAACTCGGGCAGACTTTCATTGTATTTTAGTGGAACTATATCCAATGTTAATAACTGTGGTTAGTCTAGCATGTTGTTTTGTAGTTGTTCGTTTGTCTCTCTGGTTCTGAATCAGAATAGGTGCTGAATTTCTTATAGAATTTGTTTTTGTTTGTATGAGCTCTTCTGATGGAACGATTTTTCTCTCTTTGGAACATAAAATTTTTCCTTAGCTTTTATTTGAAAAAAAAATTATTTTAACTTTGATTAATTTTATTTAAACTTTTATTAATTTTATTTAAACTTTAATTAATTTTATTTAAACTTTTAAATTTAACTGTTTGTCTCTTTTAAACAAAATTTTCTCTAAGTTTTTATTTTTTTTTATTTTATTTTTTATTAATTTTAATAAAAAATTTATTTTTTAATATTAATTATTTTTAAATATTTTTTAGGATATTAATTATGAGTTTTATATTATTGTCTTAATATTAATTTTGATTATTTTAAGTCTTATTATAGGTAATTATAAATATTAGAAGAAAATTTTCTCATCTTTTCTTTATTCTTAAGTTTTAATTACATTCATATTTTAAGGTTTAATTAATTATTCAATGATGTTAAATTTTCAAAATTTTAAATTAAAATTTCTTATGTTCTAATGTTCACCGTTTTCTTTTATTGTTTTCAAAATTCCTGAAATTGGATTTTCTTACGAGTTCACTTTTTTAGAAATTTTAATTATTAAAAAATTAGACACTTAATCAATTTATTTTCACTAAATTGAAAGAAATATAACTTTGTTTTCTTTTTGTTCTTATCACTGGATCCTGTTATTTGCTAGGATCCTAACGACTGCGCCAATAATATTTTCGAACCAAAAAAAAAATTAAATAAAAAATATTTCTTGATTTAAAAATTTTGATATTAAATAATTATCTTTTCTTTGTTGATAGTAAAAATGAACTAACTTTACAAAAAATTTTTTTTAGCACATTTTCAAAAAATTTTGTAAAAATGTGCCTATATCTTCACTCTATCCGTCCATCCGTATGTTTACAAAACTATTTACACCGTTTGGAATAGAGTAAAGAAATTTTAACCACTGTTTAAGAACTTTTTTCTGTAGCCCTATCCGCTACGGGCCCATATTCGGAAAAATCCCTATATTTAAATTGCTATAACAAGAGTTCTGTTACATGTATTTTCAATCTGAAAACGATAAAATATAGCTGGTCTTATATAAATTTTTAAAAGGCAAATGTTTAGAGTTTGCATACGGTACCATTATGCAAAACGAAATTTTTGCTAAATTTTTGGCCACGCATATCTTCTAAACGGTTTAAGCTAGGGTTTTGCAATTTTGGGAGAAGTTAGATCCTCAGAAATTAGTAGGAGTCGGTTAACAAATTGTTTGTCAAGCTTCCTCTTTAGGAGCTAAAAGTGGTCGAAAATTGAAATTTTGCTATTTGTAAGCATCTGTAACTTGTAAATTTAATTCCTAGAACTTTAAAAAGTGGGAGGAGTGGGCGGTTAGATGAAGTTAGATTCTTGAGAAATTTGGCAACCTTCCCCCTTGGCAACAAATTGAAGGGCTATTAGAACTTTAAAATTAAAAATTTAATGTTAGCATTAAATTTTAAGTAAGCAGTTTATATACTGACCTTTACTTATTCTAAATAATGCAGTATAACAAGTGCATTTGGTTTGATGTATGCAAAATTACACTTTAAAAGAAACAACAAAAGCCAAAATTATAAAAAGAGAAAAATAATTTATGAAACAAATTTATACGGTACGAGTATGATTATGCGTTATCATCGGAATTTCGTATGAGGTTATTGGAATGGAGAAACGTGTGTTTTTGTAACATTTTTGTGGTTTAGTTGAGAGGGTTTTAGTTTTTCGGTTGATAACGTAACAATATATTGTCTTTTACAAGATTGTCTACCTCTGTGAATTATTTTATATTGATGTTGTTATTTATGTCAGTTATCTCATTAATATCCATATTGAAAAGAGAGAGGAAATTATATTTACGCACACTATGTAAAATTATGATATGGTATAATATAGTATCAGAAAATTATGATATAATATAGTTTTACCAAAAGTCATGAAGTTGTTCGGACGTGTTTTAAGATCAAATTTAATATTATTAATTTTAGTTTTTAATTTCAATTTAAGTTTGTTATACCCGTATTACTATATAGTCAAAGGGTATATATAATAAATTTTCCATTACGTTTTTGACGTAGAGAAGAAGGTGGGGTAGATATAGACTCAAGTGTATGGATCGGAATAGAATCGAAAAAAAAATCGATTTAGCTATGTATGTCCGTCCGTCCATCCGCACGATAACTCAAAAACTAAAGGAGCTAGGATCTTGAAATTTTCGCGAAATCGTTTTTTTAGCCGTCATCGCTATTTAAATCCAGCCATTTTGGTCCATGGGTACTGGAGCCTACCATACAACTTTTGTTTATAAACCGGTCATACGGGTATCCCAGAGTTGACACAGTCTACTCTACTACACTCTTCCTCGTTTTTTATATACTTTTATATTAACTTTCCTGTGTCTATGGCTTTATTTTTCAGCCTGTCACTTAGTGAATTCTTAATATTTTGTATTAAATGGTGAATGTAGTAGAGTAGACTTTGTCAAATCTGTGATATCTATGTGACTGTAATATAGACATTATATCATCCGGTTAATTACTTTAGGGAAAATTTTTAATACACAACTTATTGGACTTTCAGTTATGTATAAAAAAATTATAAGTTGAAAGGCAGTTCTTCGAACCTCCTTCAGTACACTAGCTAAAATTAACTATTATTTAAAAAATTCAGACATCCAGTTCTACTTTATAGAGTAATGCTGAAATAAAAAAGAAGTTGTATGGCAACTATTCGAACCCACTGTAGTAGATCAATAAAAATTTGACCTTAAAACTAAAATACTTTTAGCAAAATTTCAGACGCCCATTAGCTATAGAGTAATGTTCATATAAAAAAAAAAGTTGTATGGCAGTTACGCGAATCCGTGAAGCAAACTTGATTGATTTTAATAGTGGTACTATGCATTAAAACGTATTTGTGAAAATGTCAGAATCTTACTCCATTAGTTTTTGAGTTATAGTTCGCCAGACAGGCGGATGGGCATAAATAGCTAAATCAATTTACTTTTTGATTGTGGTCCGATCCATATCTTTAAGTCTATATTTTGAACTTAAGATATTAAAAATTTGTGTAATATTATACCTTTATTGTAAACGAGGAAGAGTGTCGTAGAGTAGACTGTGTCAACTCTGGGATACCCGTATGACCGTAATATAAACATTATACCATCCGGTTAATTACTTTTAGCAAAATTTGAAACATATAGTTTTATTAGGTGTAGTGCTCACATAAAAGGAACAGTTGTATGGCAGCTACTCGAACGCTCTGCTGTAGACCAACCAAATTTTGCAGTAACTTTGGCCATTACACTAAACTATTTTTGGCAAAATTGCAGACACCCATCTTCAATAGGTATAGAGTAATGCTTATATAAAATAAGAAGTTGTATGGCAGCTACTCGAACCCACTGCAGTAAACCAACCAAATTTTGCAAAAGCTTTGGCCATAAAACTAAAGTACTTTTCGCCAAATTTCAGACACCCAGCTTTAATAAGTACAGAGTAATGCTCATATAAAAAAAAAAGTGGTATGGGAAGTACTTTTTTCATATGGGAAGAAGAAAAGTACCCGAGTGAGTGGAAAAAAGGAGTTATTGTTAAGCTGGCAAAAAAAGGTAACCTGAAGCATTGCAATAACTGGCGCGGTATAACGCTGTTATCTGTATTCTCGAAAATAATGGCAAAAATTATACTCGAAACGATCAAAGCAGGATTGTAAGTACATTGAAAAGATATCAAGTCACTCTTGTGTTGACCATATCAACACGCTATAAATAATATAATACGGAGAAAATTATTGCTATTATTAAGGAATCCTATGAAAATGTGTCGAGTTTTACACATTGGACAGTTGACTGATTCTTTTGAGGTGCAGCAGGGTGTAAGGCAATTCAGTATATTGTCGCCTAAATTATTTATGTGTTGTGATGGACGAAATCTTAACCGCAACAGTAGGCGTAGATGAGAGGTATAGCATTCAGTGGCGACTATGAAAACATTTAAGCCGCTTAGGTTATGCTGATGATGTAGTTTTCATGCGAGCTGGTCTAAAAATAAATCCAGCTAAGACCAAACACATCAGCAAATTCTACTAGAAGAAAACCAAATTGAAGAAGTAGAGCAGTTAAATTATTTAGGAAGCATGGTGACATCTAATTGGGGAACAGAAGTTAATGTTGGCAGCAGAATAAATAAAGCTGAAACTGCTTTTGGAACTCTATCAAACATATGGCAGTCAAAAAATATCGCCCTGCATACAAAGCTAAAAATATTTGAAACAAATGTCAAGTCAGTACTTCTATACGGCTGTGAAACATGGAAGGTAACCGCCAATATCACCAAAAAGTTGCAGACGTATATAAACCGTTGTCTACGCCGTATCGTAAGAGTTTGTTGGCGGCAAATCATTACCAACACACACCTGTAGCAAAAACGAACCAAAAGATGATTGAAGCCGAGATCCGAGAGAGAAAATGGCGATGGATCGGACATACCTTGAAGAAACCAGAAGCAAACAATACAAGACATTGCAATGTTTTGAGTGAAATCCACAAGGCAGACGACGAGTGGGTAGACCAAGGAAAATATGGAGAAGTACTGTTTTGAAAGAGGCAGAAGCGCAACGCAAAACGTGGTTACAGCTAAAACGAATTGCTAAGGATCGTGAAAGGTGGAGAGGATTGGTTGACGCCCTAAGCTCCACCAGGGGTTCTAGGATCCTGTAAGTAAGTAAGTAAATGATGATCTTTATATGAATATGATTAGATGATGCTTATTTTTTTAAGTTTAATATATTCGTGAATAAAAAAATTAACTAAAAGAGATAGAATTGAAAAATTAGAGCTAGAGTTTTGAAATTCACACAAAACATTTTTCGGACATTTTTTACGTTTCCCACTTTCCCACATTGCTTAAAACCAGACCAAAGCTTCGGGAAGCTGCCACCCAACTTATTTAAACCAATATGGATTTCTTCAAAAGTAATATTACCAGGAAGATGAAAATTACACACGGTTAGTTTTAAAATGAATGAAGCACAATATGAATTTCTTCAAAACTAATTATACTATATAAAATCGAGCACTTATATGGAGTCTTAGAATGGAAAATTTAGTATACTCTTTTGACTAATAGTCATACGGGTACAAAAAAGTTATCATGTGTACGGACGATCGGACATACACAGCTTAATCGATTTACTTTTCGATTCTGATCCGATCCATACTTTTGAGTCTTTATCTACCCATTTATTTCTTTGTGTCGCAAATGTAAAGGCAAATTTAGAATACCCTTTGTATGACTATCGCTATTTCGATTCAATAAATTTTTTATAGGTGTTGTTATGTGAAAATATTAATTAATATCTATGAAAATGTATTTAGTAATTATTTCTATGGAAAAAGCAATTATGTATTTCATTACTTAATTTATGGTATGCTAAAGAGAATTCATTTTAACAATTTCTTGCCGCTCCGAATTACCAAATTGTTACTGCAGCATAATCAAATAGATTAAAAGGACACGTCTCCTTAAAATAAAAACATAATTGTGGTCAAAAGAAAACAAGAAGATAACTTCTTGAGAACTAAGACAGGCATATATATAAAAATGCATTTCGATATATACTTTAGGGGACTAATAATGAAAGTACCATGGGAATTGGTTCTGGTCGAGTTCGGATTCTAGAAGCTTTTGATCGATCTTAGGCAAAACGAGTACAATTTCGAAGCCATAGAATAAATTTCCTATTTCCTATGTGTTCCCGAAATTTAGACTTAATTGCAGTTTTGGTTCAGGTGGCTCCCAAGAAATCCTAAATTTAAAAAGCTTATCTTCAAAATTCATGAAGATAGATACTTTAAATTTGATACACGAGGGCTCTTTCCTATTTCCGTTTTTATTTAACAGTTTTATATTTTTAAAAGGCTAAGAATTTTACTATAAATCATATTTTGTATAATATTTTATAAATTAAAACAAATTTTTTTAATTAACAATTAAATTCCTTTTTTTTCAATTTTTATTATATCATATTTATTGAATTATTACCATAGGTGATATATATTTAAGACATTGTGTACAAGACTTAAACTATATTCAAATGTACTTGCTGCATTTATGTAAAATTTAATGTTATATTTAAATGAATTATATGAAAAGTTCTAAATTCGTAATTATATTTTAGAAAAATATTTATTGCATATTTTGCGTTTATAAGCTTTTCTAATAGGTACATAAACTAACAATTTAAAATAATTGCAATTTTGAAAAATTTTAATTATTAAATATTTTATGCTTTGATTAGCTTTTTACGATCTAACTAATAACAGCTTTTATGGTTTTAAAATGACTTATGGACTTTCCATTAAATTTGAACCAAATAGGTGTGAGGTATTTCTAAGTCGGTTGCACCAACTGATTGTTTCTTTACTTGTTTAAATATTAATTAAATCTAGAAAAAAAATTTCTAAGTACTCATGTGACATACTACGTTGACGCATTTACTAGCATAAGAATTAATTTATGTTTATTTTATCAACAATTATATAAAAACACGAGTAAGATTATATTTGCAACTTTTAGATACCCGTGCATAACCACTATGGTGTATAAAATAAAATAAACCGTTTTTTAATTCCCTAATGCTATTACATATATTTCAAAAAAAAATATACGAAAGTAAAATAATTAAAAAAAATTTGACTCAACCTACTTCATCATGTTTGTTTAAAAAAACAAAAACATAAAAAAAATTGGCCAAAACTAAAAGTTGATCCGAGTGATGTCCAACTTTGCCAAAAAATTTGTCCTATTACTTTACCTGCCCAGTTTTAATTTTAACCTAGCTTCATTAAATTCACATTTATCGAATTAACAACTTTGTATGGCAGCTCTCCGAAAATGGGGCCGTAAATTTTGAACCTTCATATAGGTGCTTGTGGACATCACTCGGGCCAACTTTTAGGATGGGCCAATTTTGATTTGGTTTTTTAAGGTATTTGTTTTAAGCAAATATTTTGGGGTAAGGTGAGTCAAATTATTTTACCTTTTTATATAAAGAAACAGTCAGTCGGTACAACGGACTAAGAAATGCCCTACAGGCCTACACCTATTTGGTTCAAATTTAATTAGATATCCATAAGTTATTTTAAAACCATAAAAGCTGTTATTAGTGTGATCGTAAGACATAGCTAACCAAAATAACTTTATAATACTAAAAACATGTTCTAATTACTTTATCTATTCAAAAATATTACAAATTCTTACTAATTTATCTATTTAAAAATATTAAAAAACAAAAAACTTGAAATAAATGATGGAGTAGTTTAAATTTCATGGAGTTTAACTTTCATCAAAATAGCGGCGTGGTTTTTTGAGTTATGGTGTTTTTAAGATATATTTTTGTTAGTCTTGAACTTTTCTATGGTTCTAGAACCCGAAACCATGGTACGATTTCGCCCATATGCAGTCCCCGTCATACTTTCAATACTAGTTAACCCTTGTACACAATTGGAACGTTCTATCTTTATTTTAAGTTACTATTTTTAGTTATTTCGATTATAAGCTTTTAAATCTTGGGAGGTCTAAGAGGGGTACGGAACCACCACTCCAATTGATCCCAAATTAGGGGGACACGCAAGAAATAGTAAAGAACACCCTTGCTCCAAATTTAAAGCTTTTACATTTTTTCAAGTTGCTATTTTTATTAATTTTAATGATATGCTTTAAGGTCTTCAGAAATGTGTGGCTGGTCCTCGACCCACTACTGCAATGGGGCCCAAATTTTAAGGACACTAAGGAAATAGGAAGGGACACCGTTATACCAAATTTAGGGATTCTATCTTCATTGGTGGCCAAAAATTTATCAAAAAGCTCTAGATTCCGAATCCATAGTCCAATCTCGGCTGTACGCAATCCCCGCCGTAGTTTCTTTACTGGTAACCTACAGCACAAATTTGATGAAGATAGCGTCATTAGTTGTTGAGTTATACTGATTTTTTTTATTAGTTCGTTAGTGCTTGGACCGATTAAAAGGTCCAGAATCCGAACCCTTGGGCCGATTTCGCCCATTATGCAATCCCCGCCGTAATCCTAGTAACCTACAGTTAAAATTTCATCAAGATAGCTCCTTTAGTTTTTGACGAATGGACGCACATAGTTGGATCGATTTTCTTTTCGACGCTGATCCTATACGTACCTTTGACACTATAACTCGTGTAGATCAATGCGTTACAAACAGAAGAGTAATTTTTATAAACCCGTGCCCTTATTTGTGTGCACATGTATAAAAACAAGCAAACGGAAAAATTAAATAAGCATTTACTAAGAAATTTGTATTGTGTATTAGTAATTTTAAAATTAAATTTTTGCGCAATACAAATGAGCTCCTAGGGCTTAAGAGGCTTTGAAAAATTTGTTCGATTTTAAGCTTCTATTTAAGAGAAAAATTACGAACACATATGTCTCATCGGACTCAAATTATTTGTTGAGCATGTCAAAAAGAATAATATGTACAAAAATTTTTAATAAATTTAAAATAAACGAGGAAGAGTGTAGTAGAGTAGACTGTGTCAACTCTGGGATACCCGTATGACCGTAACATATACATTACATCATCCGGTTAATTACTTTTGGCAAAATTTCAAACATTCAGCTTTATTAGGTGTGGAGTAATGCTCATATAAAAGAAGGAGTTGTATGGCAGCTACTCGAACCCTTTGCAGTAGACCTACTAAATTTTGCAGTAACTTTGGCCATTACACTAAACTATTTGTGGCAAAATTTCAGACACCCACCTTCATTTGGTGTGGTGTAATCCTCATATAAAAGAAGGAGTTGTATGGCAGCTACTCGAACCCTTTGCAGTAGACCAACCAAATTTTGCAGAAAATTATACTAAACTATTTTTGCCAAAATTTCAGACATGCAGCTGTTATAGGTACAGAGTAATACTCATATAAAGAAAGAAGTTGTATGGCAGCTACCCGAACCCGTGGACCAAAATGGCTGGTTTTAAATAGCGATACCGGTTTTTGCATAAAAACGAATATACTTCTTTATACCCGTATGACTATATAGTCCAAGGGTATAATAAATTTGCCATTACTTTTGTGACGCAGAGAAGAAGGGGGGGTAGATATAGACTCAAGTGTATGGATCGGATCAGAATCGAAAAATAAATCGATTTAGCTATGTATGTCCGTCCGTCCGTCATCAAGATAACTCAAAAAGTAAAGGAGATAGGATTATGAAATTTTCACAAATTCGTTTTTATGCAAAAACCGGAATCGCTATTTAAAACCAGCCATTTTGGTCCACGGGTTTGGGTAGCTGCCCTACAACTTCTTTCTTTATATGAGTATTACTCTGTACCTATAACAGCTGCATGTCTGAAATTTTGGCAAAAATAGTTTAGTATAATGGCCAAAGTTTTTGCAAAATTTGGTTGGTCTACTGCAAAGGGTTCGAGTAGCTGCCATACAACTCCTTCTTTTATATGAGGATTACTCTGTACCTATAACAGCTGCATGTCTGAAATTTTGGCAAAAATAGTTTAGTATAATGGCCAAAGTTTTTGCAAAATTTGGTTGGTCTACTGCAAAGGGTTCGAGTAACTGCCATACAACTCCGTCATTTATATGAGCATTACACTACACCAAATGAAGCTGGGTGTCTGAAATTTTGCCAAAAATAGTTTAGTGTAATGGCCAAAGTTACTGCAAAATTTGGTTGGTCTACTGCAAAAGGTTCGAGTAACTGCCATACAACTCCTTCATTTATATGAGCATTACTCTACACCTAATAAAGCTGAATATTTGAAATTTTGCCAAAAGTAATTAACCGGATGATATAATGTATATGTTACGGTCATACGGGTATCCCAGAGTTGACACAGTCTAGTCTACTGCACTCTTCCTCTTTTTTTTATATAGATAAATTCTATGATCGAACTGTTCTACGTACGAAAAATGAAGATATATTGCAATCAAATGCAAATTGTTTAAGATCAAAACAAAAAAAATGAAACCTAGAAATCCTTTGAATTTTTTTTTAAAATTTGTCGAAATAAACAAAATATTTTAATAAGAAAAACAAAATACAATAGAAAAAATCAATTAAAAGTGTTCGTTCTAGAGAGTTTATACAAGAAGGTAAAAGTTATTTTAAATAGGAATTGAAAAACTTTATTTGTTAATTAAATAACCATACTAGTAAAATTAAAATGATTATATTTTATTTTTATATTACAGTAATAATAATCAAACTCAAAATTTTGTGATTAAGTACATGAATCTTTAACCAGGTCTTAATAGTTTTTACTTTAGAATAGTCATTAAAATTAAAAAAAGAATTTATTAATTTTACTACTTGAAATCTAATTGTAGTAAAGCCAAATTGAATCAATATTCGAGATTTTAGCTCCGTGTTTAAAAATTAATATCTATATCTACTTCATTCTAAGTTTCTTTTATTATATACTTTGATTAATAATGTCAATTTTTCATTACACTCTTGCTCACCTCCAAAAATTGTAATTTGCCTTTAAAACAAAAAAGGAACTTAATTTCAATGCTCTGTTTTTGCATTTATCTTTATTTTGATTTATTTTTTATTTTAATCGCGAATTTTCGACAACTTGCTAAAAGTATAAAACTTTCCCCACATATAAAAACAAAATTAAAAGAGAAACTCAATTTGCAAAGTATAAAATAAAGGGGATAGGGTAAAATAAAAAAAAAAAAAAGAATAAAGTAAGAATTTAAAATTAAAAAAAAATTAAAAAAATATACTCATGTCAAACTTTTTAATGTGAGTAAAATTATTTTGTGATTTATTTAAAAATTTCTATTTTTTGTATTATCTATTTTAGACTACAAAATATTATTAAGATGGGCTAAAGTAAAGGGTGTTTTAAAAGTTACATTGGAATTTTATCAAGCAATAATTTTTTTAAAATTAACAGATAGTATAAAATTGATTTAACATATGTTTTTATCTTTTCCATAATGTAATAATTTCGCCTTTTCTATTTATTTTGCTTTTCTTGAGTCAAAATATTAGCCAATTTTTCTTTCAAAAGTCCGAAAACTAAAACATTTTTTCTATATTTAATTCTTTTCGTATAACACAGAGTGTTCCACTTTATATTTCTTGCTAAATAAGCGTTTATGTACATATTTTTACTTCTTGCTATTTAAAGTCGGTACATCTCGATTTAATCTTCTTCTTTATCTTCTTTAGTTTTAGGCCTTTTAGTTTTCATAGTTCGGAGTTTTACTTAATTAATTTAGACATTTTAAACATATTATTTTTAAGACATATTTTATCTTTGTATAATGCCTTTTGACACCCTATTGCCAGCTTTACTTTCTAATACTAAAAAATGTTTTTCCAATTAGAAGAATAAAAATAATTAGAGTATTTCGTTTATTTCGTTATTATTTTTTTGGCTTTAGTAAAAATTTAAATAAAAAAAACGGTAAATAAAAATATGCCATAAAAAACCAACTGAATTAAAATGATATGTATAATGTTCTGTTGAAGTAGCTATACATGCAAAAGATATACAAAAGAGTACCACGTTAGAGTTTCTCTGATATCGTATATCTTAACAATAAAAAAAAAACTAACAAATTTTACTGCACCGTTATTGTTATAGAAGGATACTCGAAAAAAAATCAAAAAAAAAAATACAAATAAGAATCTTTGTGAAAAATTTGATAGAAATTCAGCATTCAATAATAGCTGTTACAACAAAAATACGATAAAATTCAGTAAAAAAAAAAGTAAAATGAAATAAAAATCGGAAAAAAAAAACAGAAATTGACAAAAATTACAACGAATTGTATAAAATTTAGCAGATATCCTTTTGCATATTCTTATTTTTTAATGCTAAAAAAGCTTAAAATAAAACATAAACAAAAATTCGTTCATAGAGGCTGTTACATAAAAAAATAAAAAAAATGCTAACCAAGCTATCTAACATCATTCTTTTGAGCTAAAAAACGAGGAAGTGTGTAGTAGAGTAGACTGTGTCAAGTCTGGGATACCCGTATGACCGTAACATACACATTATATCATCCGGTTAATTACTTTTGGCAAAATTTCAAACATTCAGCTTTATTAGGTGTAGAGTAATGCTAATAAAAAAGAAGGAGTTGTATGGCAGCTACTCGAACCCTTTGCAGTAGACCAACAAAATTTTGCAGTAGCTTTGGCCATTACACTAAACTATTTTTGGCAAAATTTCAGACACCCAGCTTCATTTGGTGTAGTGTAATCCTTATATAAAAGAAGGAGTTTTATGGCAGCTACTCGAACCCTCAGCAGTAGACCAACTAAATTTTGCAGTAACTTTGGCCATTACACTAAACTATTTTTTGCAAAATTTCAGATACCCAGCTTCATCAGGTGTAGTGTGAAGCTCATATAAAAGAAGGAGTTGTACGGCATGTACTCGAACCCTCTGCAGTAGACCAACCAAATTTTCAGGAACTTTGGCCATTATACTAAACTATTTTTGGCAAAATTTCAGACACGCAGCTTCCATAGGTATAGAGTAATGCCCCCCCCCCCCCCTCCCCTCCTTTTCTGCGTCACAAACGTAATGGCAAATTTATTATACCTTGGACTATATAGTCATACGGGTATAAAAATATTATTAAGTTGTATTTCTTTTTTTGCCAATGCCCAATACCATGAGTACGTGACACATGCAAATTGGATACTGCAACAACATATACACATATGTGATCATATTTTAATGAATTTAACTGTATTTACGCGATTTAAAAAAAAAAAGCATAAAAAATATCTGAGTTCTCTCACTCTTATATTAAATGTGTTCAGCTTAAAGAGAAAAAAAAAATAAACAAATAGAATCAGGCCTTCGTCGTATACTACGAATATAGTTCCAAAACCCTTTAAGGTTAGCTCAAATTTTATTTTAAATTTTTATGTTTTGTTTTGTTTTTGGGTTTTTCTTTGTAGATACGAGTACAAGGAAATTTTAGAACTAATAAATGGAAGAGGCATTATGAGGAAAAAAAAGCATCCCTCATTCTTAAATGTTAAACATTACTGCAGGCTAAAAACACTGCTGTTTAAAAGCTAAACAGACTACAATATAAATTTTCTTTCTTTTAGTTAAAAGGACATAAATATTTTTTTTAATAATAAATAAATACGAAATTGGTAATGCAAAATAAGTGCGATCCAAAATACCAGGGTACAAAATAGAACTTAAAAAAAAATTGTGATAGAACATTCATAGTAAGCAAAGAAAAAAATGTACACCGTCAGAAAATGAAATAAACGAAATCATTCGCGAATTGCTAATAAAAAATAATAAAATAAAAATAAAATTTAATTCTAAAAGTGGACTTATAAAAATATCGGACTTTCTCTTGGAAGCATTTTCATTAAATATAAAATGCTATTATAAAAGGAAGAATATCGCTATTATTAACAACAACTATAGTTACAATAGCAAAAACATTAATTTAGAGTAGACATTAGGACTGAAATTGAAATGTAGAAGTGGATGATGGTATAGAAAGCAAAAATAAAATCCTTAAAACAAAATACTATTGATACGAAATATGAAAGTAAGTTGCGACTGTAAGAGACAGAGTAAAGGATGAAGAAAATGATTTCTATTAGAGCGGACATGGTAATTTTTGTTTTGTTTTAGAAAAAAACCGAACGCAAAAAAAATAACGCACTGCACTGGGGTCAGTATTAATTTGTTGAAAGAGTTACGTTTAATTTTAAAAAAGAATATCTATGAGGAAAATGTGTTTGTTTTTGGTTTTATTTTGATTTGATTTAGCTTTATTTACAAAAAGAAATTTTTTTTTTTAAATTAAAAAGAAATGGGATCAGAGGGCAAATAAGAGCATGATGAAAGTAAAATATCCTAGAAAAAATGCTTTGTACATTTTTATTGAATATTTTATTGCATATAAAAATGTTCATAGCTAATATTGAACCAATACAATAATTTTAGAGAAAATTTGAACATATTCAAATCTAAAAATCCTATTCCAATTAAGTTTCACAATAGTTTTAAAAAAAATTATCGTGAAACTTGAAACTCTGTATAGCTTCAATCTGTCCGTCTCTTTTGAAATAACCTAATTAAATTTTAATTATTCGAATAAGCATCACAAAAAAAATTATTTCGAAGAAAAGCTAATTTTATATCTATGAAAGTCAGTAACTTACTCACTTATGTTTAGGTATAAGTTAAGTTTATTCTCCTATTTTAAGAAATTCAATAATTGATTTAAGTAACTTCACTGTTTTGAACACAGATTTTTTTAAATTAACCTTTTATAAGCGAATAAGTCAGCATTTCCTTTCGAATCAGAGACCATTCGATTAATAGGCCGACGTCTTAATCACCAAGATACTTAAGTTTCTTTGGTATCTTAAGTGTCTTTAAATACAATAACTTGCTTTTAAATACATTTTTTTTTCCATCCGCGAGGGTCTCCATAGGCCTTCGTTGCTTATTCTGGTAGGACAGAATATTCTACAGATTATGCACAGACAGCGGTTAGTGAAAACTTGTAACTTCTGGACGATGTTGTTGGATATTATCCTTGTTTCGCTTCCATACAAGCATTGAAGATCCTTAGTTTTGCTTTCTTGGAGATTTGGGTGTTCCTCCATACTTGGTAAAACCGTCCAAATGATGCCCTTGCTTTGCTAAGTTTGTTGTTCAGATCTGCCTCCGCACCACCGTCAGTAGTCATTATGCTACCCAGATATTTGAACTGGTTAACATATTCGACTGGTTGCGTTTTCAGCATGATGAGTTGGTTGTTGGTGCTGTTGATTTTCATCGCCTTAGTTTTGCCGATGTTAATTTCAATGCCTGCGTTAAGTACTAGTATTTCCAATTGTTTCAGTTTGGATTGGATATGGCTGGCCTTGTGTGTACTTCTACTATGTCTAATCTAGGTCTTCTAAGTGGTGAGTGAAGGTTCATGTATTGCCTCTTTTTTGCTTACAGATTTCGGACATTATACTATCTAGGACGATTGTGAATAGTAATGGTGATAGTGGACATCCCTGTTTGACGCCGATGTTAGTTTGGAAGGGCTCACTGATGTTTCCGTTGTGAGTGACCGCTAGTTCAGAGTTTTCGTACAGTTCTCTTATTTCATTTCATTTCATTTCATTTATTTGGTTAATATTCCATTTACATAATATAATTCAGTTTCTTAAAATTTATATATATAGTTAGTTATTTACATCTAATTAAAAATTAATTTTTACATATTCTGTAACCTTTTTTTTAAATCTATTAATATTGTTTATATTTTTAATTTCGATTGGCAATTCATTAAACATTTTTAGCCCATTATACATTAATAAATTCTTAGTTCTTTCATCCCTAAAAAATTCTAATCTAAAATTTTGTGCATTTCTTAAATTATAATTATGAATATCATTACAATATGTTAATCTACTACATAAATAATTTGGATATGAACTATTTTTCATTTTATATACTATTACTAATACATTCAATATAATTCTTTGTTTAACACTTAACCATTTTAAAGTTCTCAACATGTAATTAATTGATGTGTATCTATTTACTTTAAGTATTATTCTCATAGCTTTATTTTGTAATTTCTGTAACCTATCTTTATCTGCATTTTTTGACATAAATATTACTGTTGAGCAATATTCAAAATGAGGTTTAATTATAGTATTATAAATATGAATTGCAATTTGAAACTTTAATTGATTTCGAATTTGCGATAAAAAATAGATTTTTTTAGCTAGCTTTTTACAAATATAGTTTATATGTTGTTTAAATTCTAATTTCCTATCTATAATTATGCCTAAATATTTAATTTCATGTATTTTCTCTACTATTTGATTACCAATTTTAACATTATCATTTGTTTCACAGTTAATAAACATACATTTAGTTTTTTCTACATTCAGTTTTAACTTATTCATATCAAACCAATCATTAAGTTTATTTAAATCAAAATTTATACTTTCTATGCATTCTTCCACCGAACTTCCAACCACATATAATAATGCATCATCAGCGAAAAGAAGAAGCTTACATAAAGTTACCCACATTTCCATGTCGTTAATATATATTATAAAAAGTAAAACGCCCAGCACCGAGCCTTGTGGTACACCCAGTGTTACATTTATTGATTCAGAGACTACCCTATTAACTTTAGTCCTTTGATATCTGAAATGAAAATCATTTTAATTCATTACCCCTTACACCATAACGCTGAAGTTTGGAGAGTAAAATATTCCTACTAATTGTTTCAAATGCCCTTCTCAAATTAAGAAAAATGATCCTAATTATCTTGCATGATACACCTTTCTCTTTTAATGCTCTCCATATGGCAACTCTTTTCACAGTGTCGAAGGCTTTCTTAAAGTCCACGACTAGCAGGTAGAGGGGAGTCCGCCATTCGATCAATTGCTCGATGATGATTCTTAGTGTGTTTGATTGGTCTTCACAGCTCCTGTGGGGCCGGAAGCCTTCTTGCTCGTCACGTAACTCTAGTTCGATTTTTTCTTGGATTCTGCCTTGTATTATAGTTGCTATGTTTTGTACACTGTGTTGAGGAGAGTGATACCACGCCAGTTGATGCAAACTTGAGGTCGCGTTTCTTCGGTAGCTTGACTACTGTACCCTTTTTCCAAAATGGAGGTAACTCTTCATTTTCCCATGCCTTTATGCTGTGAGATCTTAGAAGTTCAGCTGAGGTATTTTGGCAGGCTTGTAGAATTTCTGCCGGAACACCATCAGACCCAGCGGCTTTGTTTCTTTTCAACTTGGTAAAACTTCTAACTTTCCGCTAGTGATATTTCTTCTGATATTTCTTCGCGTTTATTTCACTGATGGTTGTTTCTTGGAAATGTTCTCTCCACCTTTTCGTTTGTTCTTGGTCGTTAGGAATTTCTGGGCCATTTTTATCTTTAGTTGGAATTGATGCTGTGCTCGTTTTGTTGGTGAGCTTGTTCAATTTGATGGAGTTTCCTTGCATCATTTTGTCCAGCAGCTGTTTCTGCATCTGAGGCTAGCTTTTCAAGGAATTTTCTTTTGTCTCTTCTGGAGGCTCGTTTTACTTTCTTTGATAGCGTTTTGTATTGCTCCATCCCTTCTTGGTGAACTTTTTTTTTAATTTCAGTTAATATTTTTTTTATTTAAGTACATGCTTGTTTAAATTTTGAATTTTTAAAATAAATTCGATAAATTTGTCTGCTAATAAAAGATTTGAAATTTTTTTATAAGTTTATTTGTTTTCAATAATGATCCATTTCTTTATCTATTTTTCTTTTTGTAGACATATTTTTACAAAATGTTGCTAAGCTATGTATATTACTTCACAACATTTGTTTAGGTTTAAATCGAAAAACATACTTGTTTGTTCCCAACATTCTATGATGTACCTACTCAACATGCATTTTATGGACATAAACATTTTATATAATAATTTATATAATAATACATTAAAAAAATGTTGAGTTTTGAATTGAGTTTTGCATTATCAAAATGCAAATTATAAATTTTATTTTTTGATTTTTTTTTTATTATACCTAATTAAGTTCAAAGCAAGTAAAGAAACAGTCAGTCGGTGCAACCGACTTAGAAATACCCTACACCTATTTGGTTCAAATTTAATGGGAAATCCATAAGTCATTTTAAAACAATACAAGCTGTTATTAGTTTGATCGTAAGACATAGCTAACCAATTTAACTTTGTAATACAAATAACATTTTCTAATTACTTTATCTATTCAAAAATATTACAAATTCTTACTAATTCTATAATAAAAAATATTAAAAAACAAAAAAACTTGAATTAAATGAAAATATATTTATTTCAATTCAATTACAAAAGTGAAAAATTTGAATTATTAAATTTTGTGATAAAAAGCTAATCAAAGCATATTATATTTAATAATTAAAATTTTACAAAATTGCAATTATTTTAAATTGTTAGTTTATGTACCTATCAGAAAAGCTTATAAACGCAAAATATGTAATAAAAGTATTTCTAAAGTATAATTACAAATTTAGAACTTTTCATACAAAATATGAAAAAATATAAATGCAGCAAGTACCTTTGAATATAGCTTAAGTATTGTACACAATGTCTTAATTATATATCACCTATGGTAATAATTCAATAAAATATATGGTACAATAAAAATTAAACAAGTGATGAAAAAAAACCAAGGGTTTTTAAAAAAGCACATTTTCAAATTTATATTGTATTACATACTGAGTTTAACTTTGGAAATATTTACTTGGAAATAGTTACTGCTTACTTATAAAATTTACTGCAAACAGTAAAGGTTTTAATTTAAAGTTGTTATAGCTCTTCAATGGGGAAGGTTGCCAAGTTTCTCAAGGATTTAACTTCATCTAACTCCCCCTCCCCCCTCAATCCCCCTCCATTTTTTTAGGTTCTAGGAATTAAATTGTGAATTCCACAAAAATTTGGAATTTTACTTAGAATTATACAATCAAAGAAAAAATGGGTAAAACTGAGAGACACTTTCTTCAATTTAAGAAACCGCTTTTAAATTTAAGAAAAACCTTTAACATATGTTAAAGTATAATATTGGGCCTTTAAGTTTTGTATATTAATAAAAAAGGTATTAAAATAAAGGTATATTAAAAGGACAGGTATTCAAGTTACAGGTGCTTAAAAATAGCAAAATTTAAATTTTCGAGCCTTTATAGCTCCTAAACAGGGGGCTTGACAAAAAAATTTTATTAACCGGCTCCTACTAATATTTGAGGATCTAACTTCTCCCAAAATTTCAGGATCCTATCTTAAACCGTTTAGGAGATATATGGGACCAAAAATTTTGCAAAAATTTAGTTTTATATAATGGTAAATTTTAGTACCGTATGGCAACCCTATACATTTAAGCAACATATTTTTGTAAAGCCTATAAAAGCAGCTCTCCTCTACCGTTTTTTGATTGAAAATAAACCTATAAAAACTCTTGCTATATCAATTTAAATATAGGGCTTTTTTGGAATTTGCAGGGGCTGAAGCTTTGTTACCCTTCAAAATTAAGAAAAACCTTTGACACATGTTGAAATATAATTATAGAGCTTTGAATTTTGTATATCACTAAAAAAAAATTTGGACAGGTATTCAAGTTACAGGTGTTTAAAAATAGCAACATTTCAATTTTCGAGCCCTTATAGCTCCTAAACATGGGGCTTGACAAAAAAATTTTGTTAACCGACTCCTACTAGTTTCTTAGTATCTAACTGCTGCCAGAATTTCAAGACCCTAGCTTGAACCGTTCAGAAGATATGTGTAACCAAAAATTTAGCAAAATTTGAGTTTTGTGTAATGTTAAATTTTAGTACCGTATGGCAACCCTAAATATTTGCCTTTTAAATATTTATAAAGTTTATGAACCCAGCTATCGTTTGCCGTTTTCAGATTGAAAATATATCTAACAGAACTCTTGTTATAACAATTTAAATATAGGGCTTTTTCCAACTTTGGGGGGCTGTAGCCCCGTAACAGGTGGGGCTACAGAAAAAAATTCTTCTACGAAATTATTTTTTTTGCGAAAACTATCCATGGTTAAAATTTCTTTTCTCTATTTCAAACGGTGTAAAAGTTTTTGTAAACATACGGACGGACAGAGTGAAGCTATATAGGCACATTTTTACAAAATTTTTTGAAAATGTGCTAAAAAAAGGAATTTAATCGTTTATTAAAAAAATATTTTGTTTCTAATTTATAAAATATTATACAAAATATGATTTATGGTAAAATTCTTAGCCTTTTAAAAATATAAAAGTGTTAAATAAAAACGGAAATAGGAAAGAACCCTCGTGTATCAAATTGAAGTTTCTATCTTCATGAATTTCGAAGATAAGCTTTTTAATTTTGGGATTTCTTAGGAGCCACCTGAACCACCACTACAATTAAGTCTTAATTTTGGAGACACATAGGAAATAGGAAATATATTCTTTGGCTTCGAAATTATACTCGTTTGGCCTCAGGTCGATCAAAAGCTTCTAGAATCCGAACTCATCGTCCGAACTCGACCAGAAACAATTCCCATGGTACTTTCATTATTAGTAACCTATAGTTTAAATTTCATCAAAATAGCGGCATTATTTTTTGAGTTATGGTGCTTTTAAGATATATGTTTGTTAGTCCTTGAACTTTTCAAAGGTTCCAGAACCCAAAACCATAGTAAGATTTCGCCCATATGCAGTCCCCATCAATCTTTCAATACTAGTTAACTCATGTACACAATTAGAACGTTCTATCTTAATTTTAAGTTACTATTTTTATCAATTTTAACGGTGTGGCTGGTCCTCAACTTACTATTCCATTTGGTCCCAAATTTCAAGGACACTAAGGAAATAGAAAGAGATACCCTGATACCAAATTTGGAGGTTTTATCTTCCTTGGTTTCAGAATTATGCTCGTTTGACCTAAATTCGATCAAAAAGTTCTAAGTTCCGAACCCATTGTCCGTAGTTTCATTACCAGTACCATACAACACAAATTTTATGAAGATAGTGTCATTAGTTGTTGAGTTATCGTAATTTTTTATTTATGTTCGTTCGCCCTTAGGCCGATTAAAAGGTCCAGAATTCGAACCCTTGGGCTGATTTCGACAATATGCTGTCCGCGCTGTACTTTAATTACTAGTTAACCCTTGTACACAAGTGAAACGTTCTATATTAATTTTGAGTTACTATTTTTAGTTATTTTGATTATAAGCTTTTAAACCTTGGGAGGTCTAAGACGGGTACTGAACCACCACTTCAATAGATCCCAAAGTAGGGACACACACGAGAAATAGTAAAGAACACCCTTGTGCCAAATTTGAAACTACTACGTTTTTTCAAATTGCTATCTTTAGTAATTTTAAAGATATGCTTTAAGGTCTTCAGAAATGTGTGGCTGGTCCCTGACCCACTACTGCAATGGAGCCCAAATTTCAAGGACAATAAGGAAATAGGAAGGGACACCCTGATACCAAATTTGGAGATTCTATATTCATTGGTTTCGGAATTATTCTCGTTTGGCCTAATCCCGAACGTACGCAATCCCCGCCGTAGTCTCATTACTAGTAACCCACAACACAAATTTGATGAAGATAGCGTGATTAGTTGTTGAGATATCGTGATTTTTTATATATGTTCGTTAGCCCTTCGATCGATTTAAAAGTCTAGATTCCGAACCCATGGGTGGATTTCGCCCATATGCAATCCCCGTCGTACTTTCAGTCCTAGTAACGTACAGTTAAAATTTCATCAAGAGAGCTCCATTATTTTTTGAGTTATCATGTCTACGGACGGACGGACGGGCGGACATGGCTATATCGAGTCAGGAGGTCACGCTGACCACAGATATATATACTTTTCAATATCTAGCTCGCTTCCTTTAGGTGGTTACAAACACCATACTAAAGTTAATATACCATTTTACCTATTATATAGGTGTAGGGTATAAAAATATGATGGTGCTTATCGTGGCTACCGTACGGTGCGGTAAACGTACCGCAATAATTATTCACCTTACGTTTGCCTTCAATCGGGGGAACAGCGTGAATAAATATAATTCGAAAATAAATGACAATTGTCAAAAGTTAATAAAATTTTTTTGTTAAGTATACTTAGTTTCAATTGACATTTAAACAAGTAATGAAAAAAACCAAAGGTTTTTAAAAAAGTACATTTTCATTTAAAGAATATATAAGTTACAAAAATATAATTTATTTATTTGAAAAGAAACAAAAATTATTCAACTTAATAAAACTTTATATCATTAAATAAAATCATTAAAATTATTTAAGTGTTTCTTGTACTCGCAAAAATATAATTGTTTTTCTGCGTTTATAAAAGAAGACATGTTAGAAAGTTTAACAAACATCAAGTTCAATTAAAACATTTAAGTTTTTTTCAATTAAAAATTGTTAATCAAATGATTAATCGGGCATCGAATCCAAGGCTTGTATACCCGAAGCTACTTCGCTAATCCCTACATTATACAATATTTATAAATTTCCGGTAAAATTTTATATAAACGCTTTCACAAAGTGGCAGATTGAAAAATATGCCCAAATATATCACGGCAAGTCTTAAAAGTAAAAGTAAATATATTATAATAGTTTATTTTAAATAATAGGTATACAAGATTTTTTAAATTTTTTTTAATTTCTGACTTTTTTTAAATAGAAAAAATAATCAAAAGGGATTTTTAGAGTTGGTTATAAAACAAATATAAACAAGTGATGAAAAAAACCAAGGGTTTTTAAAAAAGCACATTTTCAAAATAATATAGTGTTTCATACTAAGTATTTTATCGGAATATAATGTTGAAGCTTCAATATTAATGTTTAATTTAATCGGCTTATTTTTTCCCATACAAATATAAACATCCTTTTTTAGAGCAAACTATTTGACCAATTTTAATGAAACAAAAACCAAAATAAAGGTTTTTTTTGTTTTCATAGGACAATGATATTTTTTTTTAGAATATTGCGTTTTTTCAGGTGAAAATCCGTCTTTAATTTAACGTAAATTTGAATTTAACGGTCACGCTTTTAAAAGTTGAGGCTTATGACTCTAATATTATGCGCCGACTTTCTGTGTAAAAGTAATTCATTTTCGGTTTTAACTCGCAGCTAAATCTAAATCAAAAGAATATAGGCGCCGACTTATGTATATCTTTCTTTTTTTTTGTTTATTTCATATATTCAATGAACAAGGAGATTTAAATTTTTTTAAAATTTTTTTTTGTTTTTTTTTTTTCTTTATCTTAAAAAGTGAACGAAAAAAATGAGTTCGAAATGAAGCAATACATTTGGTTTATACAGTAGTTTTCATTTATAACGAACTCGGTTCAATTTTAATTATAATAAACGTAACACTTTTTGCCAATGAATTAAATTTTACCTAAAAATGTAAGTTGTTTATTACATTTATATTTCTTTTATTTAAAATTATTATATCTAATAATGTTGCTTGGTAATTATTTTAGTATTTTTATATGTATTTTTGAATATAATAAAAAATCATAATAACGCATTACAAGAAAAAGCATATATATACATCTATAAACATAGAGGTGAGGCTGACACATCAAATAAAAATCTAGCAAATGAGTTCAAAGTGCCCATTCTAGAATTAGCACAATCTACAATGTTCAATTCTTATACTAATTTTTCAAAATTCACAGCATTCTTTTAAAACGACATTTTTTTATTACGACGAATATTTTCTGTCTCTTCATGGTCGTTATAAGTGAGCTTTACTGTATTTTTTTTTTTTTGCTATATGCTTGCAGAAACAAAAAAATTACATTTCTTAGGAAAAATTATGTGTTCTTTAGGAATAAACCAGAATAAATGCATACGACGTGCAGTTTCTGTCAAAAAATTTTGAAATAAGTAGGTATGTTATGTACTGTACTTCGGAATTTAAAATTTCAAAATATGACAAAGCGTATAAAAATATTGTAATTGTTTTTTCTGGTGTTGCTACGATTAAGTTTTCAAAATAAAATATTTTAAAATAATATTTTTTTTAAAAAAACATACATTCCAAATAATTGAAAATACCTATAATATGTTCGCAAAAAAAACTAAAAAATAATCTTCAACTGAAATAAAAGTTGACGTATAATTTCTGTCAAAAAATTTACAAATAAATAGGTACATGAATTTACATGAGAGCTGTTCGAAATTAAAGCAATACATTTGATTTATACAGTAGTTTTCATTTATAACGAACTCAGTTCAATTTTAATTATAATAAACTTTACACTTTTTGATAAAGAATTAAATTTTACCTAAAAATGAAGTTTTTTATTACATTGATATTTCTTTTATTTAAACTTATTATATCTAATAATGTTGCTTGGCGATTAATTAAGTGTTTTTTATTTAGTTTTGAATATAAAAACAATCATAATAACGCATCACAAATACAAACAAAATATCAATAGAAGAAAAAGCACTATACATAGGCTTGAGGCTGACACATCAAATAAAATGTTAGCAAATGAGTTCGAAGTGTCCATTCTAGAATCAGCACATTCTACAATGTTCAAGTCTTATACTAATTTTTCAAAATTCACAGCATTCTTTTAAAACGACATTCGTTTATTACGACGAATATTTTCTATTTTCAGTCCCATAATGGTCGTTATAACCGAAAAGTACTGTATTTTGTTTTTGTTTGCAATAATACAGTAGGTACTAAAAAAAAAATTTTTTTGTAAATCGTAAATTGTGGTTGCTTTTTGTTAAGTTTTTTGTAAAATTAAAAACCGAATTCTGAAATATGCAGAAACTTAAAAAAAAAAAAATAATATTTCTTAAGAAAAATGATTTGTTTCTTATGGATCAGCCAAAATCAGCATGTACGGCATTCAGTTTCTGTCAAAAAATTTTGAAATAATTAGTTACGTAAAAAAATTTACATGAAAGCATACGCGACGTACTGTACCTCAGAGTTTTAAAATTTAAAAATTGACAAAGTGTATAAAAATACATATTGTAATTGTTTTTTCTTATGCTGCTGCGATTAAATTTTAAAAATAAAATATTTGAAAATAACATTTTTTTTTAAATAATTTAGTTTAAAACATACAAATATTCAAATAAATTAAAAATACCTACAGTAGGTACAATATGTTTGCAAAACTAAAAAAATTATCTTTCTCAAAAAAAGTTATTTGTTCCTTAGGTCCTAACCTAAATAAAAGCGCGAAGCGTATAATTTCTGTCAAAAAATTGAGAAATAAATAGGTTCATAAATTTTCATTAGAGCAGCGAAAATACGCGTAACGCAATGTACTGTATCTCGGACTTTTAAAATTTACAAATATTGACAAAATGTATAAAAATATTATTATTGGTTTTTCTTATATTTCTAATATTATGTTTTAAAAAATAATATTTTTTTACAATAATTTTTATTAAAAAATATCTTATATTCAAAATACCTATAATATGAAATTAAAAATATTTTTTGTAGGTACTAAATTAAAACATTCAAATAAATATTTTTGATAAATTAAATATTGTACGCGCGTATCGATTTACCGATAATGGATATGTAGACAGACGTATTGACGTACTGCCGTATAAAAATTGTACGTCGTATGTTTTAGATTTCATTCTAATAATTGAAAAGTTTATTTCACACTTACAACATCGAATAATGTTTTTTTATAATTAAAAAAACTATTTTTAGTTTTACTTTGACAAAACGAACGAATTTTATATATCAAAAAGTGTACATGAAGATTAGATAGGCGTAGTTTGTAAATGGAACGTTAATTTTAGTTTCAGGAGTACATAATTGTCAGATTATCATCATATATATATTTGACATTTTAAAACCACCTGTCATTTGAGAAGTTAATTGTATTTAATAGTATGTATTTAAATATTAATAAAGTGAAAAAATTAAGGTTTATTGCTGATATAAATATAAAGAATATTTTTTAATATGGAATGGGGTAAGTGCTTATTGGTTATCAAATAAAAAATATGATTTAACATAATTCCTATTCAAAAGAATTTTAATTAAAGCCATCTGCCGGAAATTATTTATCTACTTTGTCATATACTCTTTTACAAGGGCTGAAGTAGCTGGCAATAGTTGAGAGTAGAAAAGAGTTTACTCCTCTTAAAGGAATAAAAGCAATAATATTTATTTGTTTTAAGAAACTTATGAGTCATGGCTCATGACCATGTATAGAAATATATTTTTACATATTTTATATGTATTTAGAATTTTAATTTAATTTAACTGTACCAATTTATCCTCTCTTTAAAGCGGCTTAAGCTATAGAAATAAAACTCAAAAATCGGTACTTAACAACGTTTTAATAATTAAGAAAAATTATAAATTTTTTTTAAGCAAATTTCAAGCGCAAGAATTGTTGACAACACTGTTGGCATAATTTTTATTATGTATAAGTATAGTCTAATATAATTTACACAAAACGAATTTTATATGTTAACTTAAAAGCAAAAATAGCTCGAATTTCGAGCACAGGGCGATACTAGTTAATGTTTAATTTAGGAAATATATAAGTCAGTGACTAAGTTACTGCTTACTTATAAAAACAGTAAGTTTTTAATTTTCAAGCCATATTAGCCCCTCTATATGGAATGTTGCTAAATTCTCAAGGATATAATCCTCACTACTCCCCATCCCACAAACTTTTTTAGGTTCTAGGAATTAAATTGTGAATTCCACAAAATTTTAAATATTACTTAGAATTTTAGTAATTTTACTATTTAAGCAAAAATGGTAAAAACTGAGAGACACTTTCTTTAATTTAAAGAACCCCTTTTAAATTTAAAAAAATCTTTTAACATATGTTAAAATATAATGTTGGACTTTTAAATTTTGTATATTAAGGAAAAAATATTTAAACAGGTATTCAAGTTACAGGTGTTTCAAAATAGCAAAATTTAATTTTTCGAGCCCTTATAGCTCCTGAACATGGGGCTTGACAAAAAAATTTTGTTAACCGACTCCTACTAGTTTCTAAGGATCTAACTCCTCCCAAAATTTCAGAACCCTAGCTGGTACCGTTTAGAAGATATGCAGGGCCAAAAATTTTGCAAAAATTGAGTTTTGCATAATGGTAAATGTTGGTACCGTATGGCAACCCTATACTACTTAGCGATATATTTCTGTAAAGTTTATAAAAGCAGCTCTCTTCTACCGTTTTTCGATTGAAAATAAACCTAACAGAACTCTTGTTATAACAATTTAAATATAGGGCTTTTTTGGAATTTCCAGGGGCTGTAGCTCCGTCGTCCTTCAAAATTAAGAAAAACCTTTGATACATGTTGAAATATAATTATAGAGCTTTGAATTTTGTATATCACTAAAAAAAAATTTAGACTTCAATTTTCGGGACCTTATAGCTGCAAAACATGGGACGTGACAAAAAAATTTTGTTCACCGACTCCTACTAATTTCTAAGGATCTAACTCCTCCCAATCTTAACTCCTCCCAATCGAATTTCAAGATCCTAGCTTGAACCGTTCAGAAGATGTCTGGCCAAAAATTTTGTAAAAATTGAGCTTTGCGTAATGTTAAATTTTTGTACCGTATGGCAACCCTAAACATTTTCCTTTTAAAAATTTATAAAGTTTATAAAACCAGCTATCGTTTGCCGTTTTCAGATTGAAAATACATTCAGCAGAACTCTTGTTATAACAATTTAAATATAGGGCTTTTTCCAAATTTAGGGGGCTGCAGTTCCGTAACAGGTGGGGCTACGGAAAAAAATTCTTCCACGAAATTATTTTTTTTGTAATACCTACTCGTGGTTAAAATTTCTTTTCTCTATTTCAAACGATGTAAAAGTTTTTGTAAACATACGGACAGACAGACAGACAGACAGACAGGCAGACGGACGGACGGACGGACAGAGTGAAACTATATAGGCACATTTTTACAAAATTTTTTGAAAATGTGCTAAAAACATTTGTATTCATTTATTTGTGAAATTGAAAAAACGAAAAAAAAGTTAATTTTGATTTTATTTCAGTGATGAATGTAAATTTGAAATTATTTTGATTACGTTTATTTGCTTTTTATTGGGTCTTTGGCGTTATTTCAGATTTTCACTGAAAATAATGAAAACTTACTACAGAAATGTTCCTTCGAAGCATTTTCTTAACTTTTAATATCAAAATGTTTAAATATTTATATGAAATTTTCAGAAAATATTCTGAGTTTTTAAAACTGAAATGAACTAATTTATACACATTTAATTAAATTTAAATTAATATGTTCTTTGTAGGTTTTTTTATACCCTACACCTATAGAATAGGTAAAGGGGTATATTAACTTTGGTATGGTGTTTGTAACCACCTAAAGGAAGCGAGCTAGATATGGAAAAGTATATATATTTGTGATCAGCGTGACCGCCTTAGTCGATATAGCCATGTCCGTCCGTCCGTCCGTCCGTAGGCACGATAACTCAAAAAATAATGGAGCTATCTTGATGAAATTTTAATTGTAGGTTACTAGGACTGAAAGTACGGCGGGGATTGCATATGGGCGAAATCGGCCCATGGGTTCGGATTCTGGACCTTTTAATCGGTTTCAGGGCTAACGAACAAATATAAAAAATCACGATAACTCAACGACTAATGACGCTATCTTCATCAAATTTGTGCTGTAGGTTACTAGTAATGAAACTACTTCGGGAATTACGTAAGGTCGGGATTGGACCATGGGTTCGGAACCTAGAACTTTTTGATCGAATTTAGGCCAAACGAGCATAATTCCGAAACCAATGAAGATAGAACCTCCAAATTTAGTATCAGGGTGTCCCTTCCTATTTCGTAAGTGTCTTTGAAATTTGGGTCCCATTGGAGTAGTGGGTCGGGGACCAGCCACACATTTCCGAAGACCTTAAAGCATATCTTTAAAATTAATAAAGATAACAACTTGAAAAAATGTAGAAGCTTCCAATTTGCCACAAGGGTGTTCTTTACTATCTCTTGCGTGTTCCCTTAATTTGGGATCAATTGGAGTGGTGGTTCTGTACCCCTCTCAGACCTCCCAAGTTTTAAAGGCTTATAATCGAAATTACTAAAAATAGTTACTTAAAATTAGGATAGACCGTTCAAATTGTGTACAAGGGTTAACTAGTACTATAAGTACAGCGCGGACTATATAAGGGCGAAATCAGCCCAACGGTTCGGATTCCGGACCTTTTAATCGATGTCAGGGCTAAGGAACATATATAAAAAGTCACGATAACTCAACAACTAATGAGGCTATCTTCATGAAATTTGTGCTGTAAGTTATTGGCAGCGAAACTACGGCGGTGATTACGTACGGTGAGGATTGGACAATGGGTTCGGAACTTAGAACTTTTTGATCGAATTTAGGCCAAACGAGCATAATTCCAAAACCAATGAAGATAGAACCTCCAAATTTGGTATCAGGGTGTCCCTTCCTATTTCGTAAGTGTCTTTGAAATTTGGGCCCCATTAGAGTAGTGGATCGGAGACCAGCCACTCAGTTCTTAGGCCCTTAAAGCATATTTTCGAAATTAATAAAGATAGTAACTTGAAACAAATGTAGAAGCTTCCAATTTGCCACAAGGGTGTTCTTTACTATTTCTTGCGTGCCCCCTAATTTGGGATCAATTGGAGTGGTGGTTCAGAACCTCTCTTAGACTCCCCAATGTGTAAAAGCTTATCATCGAAATTAATAAAACTAGTAACTTAAAATTAAGATAGAGCCTTCCAATTGTGTACAAGGGTTAACTAGTATTGAAAGTATGACGGGACTGCATATGGGCGAAATCGTACTATAATTTCGGGTCCTGGAACCGTTGAAAAGTTCAAGGACTAACAAACATATATCTTACAAACACCATAACTCAAAAAATAATGCCGGTATTTTGATGAAATTTAACAGTAGGTTACTAGTAATGAAAGTACCATGGGAATTGGTTGTGGTCGAGTTTAATTTCGAAGCCAAAGAATATATTTCCTATGTCCTATGTGTCTCCGAAATCTAGACTTAATTGTAGCTGTTCAGCTATGTTCAAAGGTACTTGCTGCATTTATGTAAAATTTATTTTTATATTTAAATGAATTATATGAAAAGGTGTAAATTTTTAATTGTCTTTTAGAAATACATTTATTGCATATTTTGCGTTTATAAGCTTTTCTATTAGGTATATAAACTAACCATTTAAAATAATTGCAATTTTTAAAAATTTGGATTATTAAATATATTATGCTTTGATTATCTTTTTATCACAAAATTTAATAATTAGAATTTTTTCATTTTGTAATTGAATTGGAATAAATATATTTTCATTTATTTCAAGTTTGTTTGTTTTTTAATATTTTTAAATAGATAAATTAGTAAGAATTTGTAGTATTTTTTAATAGATAGGGTAATTAGAAAATGTTTTTAGTATTATACAGTTAATTTGGTTAGCTATGTCTTACGATCAAATTAATAACAGCTTCTATGGTGTTAAAATGACTTATAGATATGTCCTTAAATTTGAACCAAATAGGTGTAGGGTATTTCTAAGTCGGTTGCACCGACTGACTGTTTCTTTACTTGTTTTTTTTTTTTATAAAAAATAAATGAAATAGTTTTTGACATGCCTTCGATAATTTATGATATTTTATTTTCTAAAATAAAAGACATCCAACAAAACATTAATATTTAACTTTTTTATAATTGGAAACATTTAACAAAACACATTTAATTGAAAGCGATTGTTACAATTCATTTTCCTGGCAAGTATATAAATAATTTGTAAAATGTGTATGTAAAGAAAAATGTATATGGAAACGCAACAAGGTCCTACAAATTTTAACAATATAATTTCTCTATTCAAAATCTTATCATTATTACAACCTCTTTTTTAAGGAGCCTCCGTAGGTTAGTGTGTGAGCAATGAAATATTTAATTGAAAAAATATTCAAAAATAATTTTTCTTTACAAATCCCCTTGGTGACTAAATATGGTTTAAATATACAAATAAATAAAATTTCTTAAAAAATTGATATAGTATTAAGAGTGGGATGCACAACGAACGGCAAAGCCTAATTAAACTAATAATTTATGAAAAAAACAATTCTTAAAAAACATTCCTCTTAAAAAATTATTTATGCGGAACTCTTAACAAGTATTTTTTACGAATATGTATATAAAGACAAAAAGTACTTACCTCTTTTTGACTTCTTGTATGTTAGGACTAGATAAATTTTTTGGCATAAAGTTAATTTCTATTTTGTATTGTAATAATCAATCAATTAATTCAGATTGCTTATTGCCCTTTTCAGCACTTTTTAAAAAAATTTTGAAAAAATTCGCGTATATAGTTTAACTCTATCCATCTTCTATCCGTCTGTCCGTATGTTTACATATCTCTTACACCGTTTGATTTAAAGGGAAGAAATTTAAACTCTGGGTAAGTATTACAAAAAAAAAATAATTTATTTTAAGAACTTTTTTCTGTAGCTTCACCCATTACGTAAGAAATTTTTAATTACCTAAGAAATACCAAAATTAAAAAGCTAATCTTCGAGAATCAAGAAGATAGAAACTTTAAATTTGATACACGAGGGTTATTTCCTATTCCCGTTTTTATTTATCACTGTTATATTTTTAAAAGGCTAAGAATTTTACTATAAAACATATTTTGTATAATATTTTATAAATTTTTTTTTAATTTTATTGAATTATTACCATAGTCCATAGGTGATATATAATTAAGACATTGTGTACGATACTTAAGCTATATTCAAAGGTACTTGCTGCATTTATGTAATTTATTGTTTTATTTAAATGAATTATATGAAAACTTTTAAATATGTAACTGTATTTTAGAAATACATTTATTGCATATTTTGCGTTTATAAGCTTTTCTAATAGGTACATAAACTAACAATTTAAAATAATTGCAATTTTGAAAAATTTTAATTTCTAAATATAAACCAATAACAGCTTTTATGGTTTTCAAATGACTTCTCATTAAATTTGAAACAAATAGGTGCAAAGTATTTCTAAGTCGGTTGCACCGACTGACTGTTTCTTTACTTGTTTTATATATATTTACTCTTAATTCAGTATGAAACATTATATATTTTTGAAAATTTGCTTTTTTTTTAAATCCTTGGTTTTTTTTATGACTTTCTTTTCTCTCTTTTCAATATCAATTAGATATACTAGTTTATGTTTTTGGCTACTTAACAAAAGTTTAAATAAGGAATGAGTAAAAAACTAAACAAAACAGTTGAAAAAATCAGAATAAAATCAACTCAATTGGAAGGACCTTAAATAAAGAAACAAAAATATAAAATAAATTTGTTTGGCTTGTATACTAAAATTCAAAGAAGGGACAGCTTTAAAGTAATCAACTGTTTTCAAAAGAAATGAATACTATTGTGTAATAAAACAAGTGAGGAAAACAACCAAGGGTTTTTAAAAAGCACATTTTCAAAATTATATACGGTTTCTTACTGAGTATTTTATCATTTATTTTTATAAAAATATATATAAAAATAAATGATAATATTACAATTTAGTTATTTCATTAATTTATTAATTATATGACTAATAGTGATATACTTAGAATATAACCCCAATACACTCAAGAAAACCTGTTAATAAGTGCGAAATATAATGTTGGAGCCTTAATGTTAAAGTTCAATTTTGGAAAAACTTACACTGGTGAATAAGTTACTGTTTTATAAAAACATAAAAGTTTTATTTTTAAGATCTAGTAGCCCTTCAATAGGAAAGGTTACCAAATTTTTGCTTAGCAAACTTATGATGGATCTGCCCACCCCCTCCTGTCCTCACCCTTCCATTTTCTTCGGTTCTAGGAAATCAATTGTGAATTCCACCAAAATTTGGAATTTTACCTAGAATTTATTTATTTATTATCTAAGCAAAAATGGTTAAAACTAAGAGACATTTTCTTCAGTTTAAAGAAACCCTTTCAAATTTAAAAAAAACCTTTAACATATGTTAAAATATAATGTTGAACCTTTAAATTTTTTATACTTGCAAAAAAAAATTTGAACAGGTAAGTTAGAGGTGTTTAAAAATAGCAAAATTTCAATTTTCGAGCCCTTATAGCTTCTAAACAGAGGACGTGATTTCAAGATTGCAGCTTGAACCGTTTAGAAGATATGTGTGGCTAAAAATTTTGCAAAAATTGAGTTTTGCATAATTGTAAATTTTAGTACCGTATGGCAACCCTAAAAATTTACCTTTAAAATATTCAAATAAATAAAAAAAATCTTTTGCCGTTTTCAGATTTAAAATACACTTAACAGAACTCTTGTTATAACAATTTAAAAATATGGTTTTTTTTAACTTTGGGAGGCTGTAGTTCCGTAACGGGTGGGGCTACAGAAAAATATTCTTCTACGAAATTATTGTTTTTATAATATCTACCCGAGGTTAAAATTTCTTTACCCTATTTTAAACGGGGTAAAAGTTTTGTAAACATACGGACGGACCGACAGAGTGAAGCTATATAGGCACATTTTTCCAAATTTTTTTGAAAATGTACTAAAAATAGATGTAGAAAAGCCATTCATTAACTGGGAAAAACTGGTGAGAAAATCTCGAGAATGTAATAGTAAATCTAGTATGCGTCCACTTGTAAATCGTCGGAGAGAAAAAAAAAACAAACCGTAATGGCAAAACGAAAAGCAAAAAGGTACCAAAAAAGGATTTTGTGTTTTTTTTGTTAATTTTTTTTGAGGTTTTAAATTTTTGTTTATCCAAATTTTATATACGAGTATATAAATGATATAAAAAAAACATATAATAGAAAACAGTTTATATATATAAAGAAAACTTAGGGAAACCAAATAGAAAGAAGTTATAAAGATGATCGGCAGTATTAAAACCCCTTTAGGTTTTCTTTAAAAATGTTTTTTCTTCTGTTTTCTTGTTTTTTATTTTAATTTTTAAAATTGACTCAGTTAAATTCACTCATCTAACATTAAATTTTGTGGTTGGTAAGCAACACAATAATAATGTTTGCTTTAAAAGATTAACTATGATGAAGAGATAATTATAATGGGAATGAAGTGATAACTATAGAATGATTTAGGGGCTGTTTATTTTATATGTATTATTTTGTTTTGATTGAATTAAACAATGATTACTTAATAAATAATAGGAGAAAACCGTTTTTTTATAAAAAACTAAATTATTCACTTAATTTAAACACTTAAAGGATGTGACAAAAGTTTTAAAATAGTTAGTGGTTGTTTTTTTCTTTTTTGACACTTAATATTGTCAGCAAGACTTTTTAAATTAAAAGGGTTTTTTGGTCCTTATAGCCAAAATGCCATCCAAAATAAGTTTAAAAAAAATTTATTGGAGAATAATTTAAAAAAACCGTAGCAATGCATACAGTTGATTTTTTGGCGTTAAAGATTTTTTTTTGTATTTTTTATTCAACGGTTTTTTTGGTATAATTTTGATTGTATTCTTTCCGTTTTGGGCAATGTATAAATACTTTTTTATTGGGTCCTTAAATTTTTTTATCGGTCTTGAGCACCTATTTGAAAACTGATACATGTTTAATGTATAAATAAAACAAGTGTTGAATATTAGAAAATTCCGAATATTAGAGCCGCAGTTTTTTTAGTTTTGTAATCCTGATTTTGTATACAACTCGTAATCTATTCCAACAGCAAAAAACCTTTAAACATAATTAGGGATGCCAGTCCCAAACCCATGTTACATAATTTTTCGGTTAAAAGATTATAACTTAGAAAATTTGAATATATGTAATTCAAAATAAGAATAAACAAGGAAGATTATAGTAGCCCTTGTCAACTTTTAGATACGCATGTTCTGTTATATAACTAACAGTGTGTAATTTTCATCCTCCTAGTATAATTTGAAGAAATTTATATTGTTGCAAATAAGTTGTATGGCACCTCCTCGAAAATGAAGCCGTAACATTTTGAAAGTTTATGTAGGTTCTTGATTTATTATATAATTAACCGGTGTAATTTTCACCCTCCCATTGCTATTATTTTTGAAGCAACTCATATTTGTGCAAAAAAGTTGTATGGCAGCTCCCTGAAGCCTTAATCCGATATTAACCAAAAACAATAAGGGACCTAATTGTCTAAAAATGACTTTGTATGAATTTCAAAACTCTAGCTCTTTTAGTTTTTTAGTTATCTCGCTGACATACGGACGTACGGACGGACGGACAGGCACACTTAGCTAAGTCAATTTACTTTTCGATGCTGATCCGATACGTAGCTTTGACACTATATCTAGCTCTTTAAAACAATGCATTAAAAACGAGTGAGCAATTTTAATATACTCATAATCGCTTCATTTGAATTGATATAAAAAGGCTTAAATTAACAGGTATAAAAAGGCTTAAATTATAATAGAACTAGATTAAATATGTATATAAAATAAATTTTTATTCGAATCAATGTATTGTAAAATTCAAATAAAAATTTGCATTTATAATAAAAAGTAAAAAAATATAAAATATTCACTTTAAAATTAAGAATAGAATTTACTTTTGATGATATATTACAACCTAAAAGTTATTGAAATATAAAAAAAGAAGTTGTATGGCAGTTACCCGAACCCATGGACCAAAATGGCTGGATTTAAATAGCGATGACGGCTATTGCAAAAAAAACGAATTTGCGAAAATTCGAGATCCTAGCTCCTTTAGTTTTTGAGTTATCGTGCGGACGGACGGACATACATTGCTAAATCGATTTATTTTTCGATTCTGATCCGATCCATACACTTGATTCTATATCTAAATAAATCGATTTAGCTATGTATGTCCGTTCGTCCGTCCGCTCGATAACTCAAATACTAAAGGAGCTAGGATCTTGAAATTTTCGCAAAGAAATTTTTCGCCGTCATCGCTATTTAAATCCAGCCATTTTGGTCCATGGGTTCGGGTAACTGCCATACAACTTCTTTTTTTATATGAGTATTACTCTGTACCTATTACAGCTAAAATTTAGTTGGTCTACTGCAGAGGGTTCGAGTAGCTGCCATACAGCTCCTTCTTTTATATGAGCATTACACTACATTTTATAAAGCTGTATGTTTGAAATTTTGCCAAAAGTAACTAACCGGATGATATAATGTATATATTACGGTCATACTGGTATCCCAGAGTTGACACAGTATACTCTACTACACTCTTCCTCGTTACTATGTAGATTTTATAAAAATTTCGATATATATAAGTGTGAATGTACCTATTTAAATAATTTTTTTATACCCGTACATACATACTGGTATATTAAAATTGCCCCTCCGTTTGTAACGCATTATTCTGGACGAGCTAGATATAGTTTCAAAGCTATACGTATCGGATCAGCATCGAAAAGTAAATCGATCTAGCTATGTGTGTCTATCCGTCCGTCCATGTGGCAGCACGATAATTCATAAACTAAAAGGGCTAGAGTTTTGAATTTCACACAAAGTCATTATTAGGCAATTTGTAGCGTCTCTATTGTTTTTAGCTAAAATCGAACCAAGGCTTTGAGGAGCTGGCATGCAACTTTTGTGCACCAATATGAATTTCTTCAAAACTAATTATATACTACGAGGATGAAAATTACACACGGTTAGTTACATAATAGAAAAATTATAGGGTACACGCACAAAACTGAGGAGGTTACCACAATTTTCAAAAGGCGCCATAACTTGGTTATCATAATCTACATTGCGAGGTTACAAAAACATCAATTGGGTTTGTTTGTTAACAAACTTTCCGCTGTGGGTACCAAAATAAACTGTTAATTTGTAGTTACAGCCTCTAAAGTTAAGTTTACAGCTGACTGCCAAACTCATTATTATTCTACGTGTAGGATTTGTTAAATTTTTTTTAACTATTGTACTTTGTTATATTTTTTTAGTTATATAATGCATTAAGATATAAGGGAAATAAATAACGGTTTATTTTATTTTATACATCATAGTGGGTATGCACGGGTATCTAAAAGTTGACAAGGGCAACTTCGTCTTCCTCGTTTTTTAATTCATATTAAAATTTAATCGAAATCTATTTCAAACAATTTTACCAGTAATTTCAACAAATAATATTATAAATAAATAATGATTTACAATTTTTTAAAAAAAATTTCATTAAAATATTTTGCACGTGTATTTAAAATTTGAAAAATTTATATATCGAAATATCTCCAAAACTATTGGTCCTACAGTCAGAGTTAATATTTTCCCGACCCCGAATCTAAGCTTTCAAAGTAAGGTTGGTGTCATTTATAAAAATACGAAATACGAAATATTATATTTAGATATGGTAAAAATGAAAAAATTACTTTTGCACTATTTATTTGTCCGACCGGGTCTTTAAGTTTAAGATTTTTTATCAAGCTTCAGTAGTTTCACTGTTATCTTTAATTAGAGTAAGGGTGGACTTATTCCAATTAAAAAAACTATGCTGTGTCAACCACAGAACCCACTACTTTTGCAGTTTTGATTTTTCAATGCGTTATCAACAATAGCATATTTTAAATTATTTTGGGACGTAAATTAGATAAAAAATTTTGGACTTAAAAAACTTTTTTAAATTTACTTAAATGGGCTCTAAAGTACGTCGGGTCAATAAATCGAAAAGTTGAAGTTCTTTTTTTGTGTTTATTTAATAAATTTTTTGCACTATATTTGCAGATTTTTTAATTTTGCATTTTCTTCGCATTATATACATATGCATAAAACTTATTTCTTTGGAAATTATGGTGTCTCCAGTTGTTAATATAATATGTCCTTGAGGAAGAGTGTAGTAGAGTAGACTGTGTCAACTCTGCGATACCCCTATGACCGTTATATAAACATTATATCATTATTATTATAAACATTAATTACTTTTGGCAAAATTTCTAACATACCAGCTTTATTAGGTGCAATATAATGCTCATATAAAAGAAAGAGTTGTATGGCAGCTACTCGAACCCTCTGCAGTAGACCAACCAAATTTTGCAGTAACTTTGGCCATTACACTAAACTATTTTTGGCAAAATTTCAGACACCCAGCTTCAATATGGTATAGAGTAATGCTCATATAAAAGAAGGAGTTGTATGGCACCTACTCGAACTCACTGCAACAGACCAACCATATTTTGCAGAAACTTTGGCCATAAAACTAAACTACTTTTTCCAAAATTTCAGACACGTAGCTGTAATAGGTACAGAGAAATAGGTACTCATATAAAAAAAGTGTAATAGGTACTCATATAAAAAAAGAAGTTGTATGGCAGCTACCCGAACCCATGGACCAAAACGGCTGGATTTAAATAGCGATGACGGCTATTGCAAAAAAACGAATTTGCGAAAATTTCAAGATCCTAGCTCCTTTAGTTTTTGAGTTATCGTGCGGACGGACGGACATACATAGTTAAATCGATTTTTTTTTCGATTCTGATCCGATCCATACACTTGAGTCTATATCTACCCCCCCCCTCCTTCTCTGCGTCACAAACGTAATGGCAAATTTATTATACCCTTTGACTATATAGTCATACGGGTATAAAAATTAAACCTGTGGAGTTAAAGTCGGAGTCAGACTCAGTGTATTTCAAATTATATTTATTACGAATTTTCTAAGGTTTTCAGATTTACTGTGTGAAATGTTAAGGCTAGCATTATGTAAAACTTCTAATTTCGTAGAGTATTAGTCGGAGTCGGTTTTTTTTAATTATTAGCACACAAATTATAAGGATCCATGGTAACAATTTTTAAATTTTTTTATTCGACAAGGATATGTATGCAATTGAATAACTTTGCTTTACAATGTCATCTCAAAAATAAATTAATTTAATAAGAATTTACTTTTATAAATTAACTTTTAATATACAATGTATTTCTAATATAGTTTATCCATCTTTAGGTCCAGAATTTCTCGATTTTCATTCACATTTTACACATTTTTTTTTGTATTTATAAAAATAAAATTAGTAACTTAAACATGTTTATCAGTTATCATTATTTTAAACTCTTTATGTTATTTCAACATAACAAAAATATAAAAATATTGTATTTAATATTTATATGTGTATAAATGTATAATATATTCTGCAATTATGATAATAATTTAACAACATTATATTTAGTAGCACCGTATCATTTTCTTCTTTCTATTCTATGATTCTCATTTTTTATCTTATTATTTTTTTATTTAATTAAATTAAGCAAATAGAAGGAATTAAAGCAACCCAAAATGTTATACATATAGAGGTATACCAATTTATTCATAAACAAAAAATTTTTTTATTTTTATATTGACGCAACATTGTTGCATTGCATTTAAATAATTTTTAATACTTATAGTTGAAAATATAAAAAGAAGTGTACATCTGGATGCAGCATTAAAGTTTAGATATATGTATATATATATATTTATACATTATTATGCATATCACATATTTATTATTACTTAAGTATAATATAAATGATATTTTATTGATAAATATTATCCGTGAATATTTTTTTATTCTTTTTTTTTATTTTTAAATTTTTTCGTTATAATAAATTGATAAAAATAAATATATTATTTATAGAATAGCAGTTAAGGTTTAACGCCTGTTTTAACTTAGAAATGCTTAGTTATAAAATAAAGTAGATAAGTGACGAGTGGTCATTGATAGTACTAACATTATTTTCTGCAAAAGTTTCTAATGTTTTCTGTGATTCAAATCATACAATTTTGAAAGTTCAAAAACCGATAATAGTGGATTATTTTTATTATGAGTGAAAATTAGGGAATAGTTCATAAGATCAAAATCTGGAACCATATATTTCTATTTTCTTGAGCTAAATTCCGAGTTTTCTAAGATGCTCATACAGATTATCGTGGCTAAAATATTTTCTATACATACCAATTATGGGATATTTATTTATGATTAAATTTTAAAATTTAACAATTTTAAAAAGGTTGGAAAAATAATATGTATATAAATATATTTTTTTTTAAATATTAAAATTCCTCCTAATCAAACCAGTTATTAAGTCTAATATAAAAAAAATTCTTCTTTTAATACAAAATCGAATTAATTTATAAATAAAAATATTAAGTTACATTCTGGTACAAGTTATAGTCTTAACGATATTGCTTTTAATTTCAATCAAGTTGAAAATAAGTAAAAATGATGCAACGGATAGGAAAAAATAAAATTATAATTTATACTAATAAATATAATAAAAAAAATATTAAATTTAAGAAGAATATAATAATCTATATGAAAAGTAGGAATTATTAAAATCGTTAATTAAAAAATAAAATTACCAATTTAAAATTCAATATTTTAATTTAATTAATTACTTTAACAATTTTTTTACCTACTATATTAGTTACAATGTTGCGAGATCAGTGTACGGATCAGTGATTGAAACAAAATAATAAAAAAAGTATAAATATAAATATTATGTATACTGGTATTCATTTTCTAATCAAAGTAATCAGTTTTAGACTAGTTAGAATATATAAGCATATAGAAATTCATTAAGAAATTCATAACAAAACTTTATAATAACTAAGAGGTATTAAAAGAATAGACTTTACAACATTGTTTTTTTTTTTGTTAAAGTTATAATGTGTATAAGTGATCTGTTGCAACAAAGAATGTAAGTATATTATAAAACTTTATAGTTGCATTCGCCGCATATGTAAACATTAGATTCAAGTATTATTAAAGTTGGATAAAAACATGATAAGAAGGTGTTTATTTATTATATTCTATTTAAATTAAGTTCTTTTATTTAAATCTATTATTTGAAAATATAACAAATAATCTATAATAAGATTATGGTGATTTTTAACCCAACTTCAACACCAGTTTTTAGCACATTTTCAAAAAATTTTGTAAAAATGTGCCTATATAGCTTCACTCTGTCCGTCCGTCCGTCCGTCCGTCCGTCCGTATGTTTACAAAAACTTTTACACCGTTTGAAATAGAGAAAAGAAATTTTAACCATGGGTAGTTTTTGCAAAAAAAATAATTTCGTAGAAGAATTTTTTTCTGTAGCCCCACCTGTTACGGGGCTACAGCCCCCCAAAGTTGGAAAAAGCCCTATATTTAAATTGTTATAACAAGAGTTCTGTTACATATATTTTCAATCTGAAAACTGCAAACGATAGCTGGTTTCATAAACTTTATAAATTTTTACAAGGCAAATGTTTGGGGTTGCCATACGGTACTAAAATTTAACATTACGCAAAACTCGATTTTCGCAAAATTTTTGGCCACACATATCTTCTGAACGGTTCAAGCTAGGGTCTTGAAATTTTGGGAGGAGTTAGATACTCAGAAATTAGTAGGAGTCGGTTAACAAAATTTTTTTGTCAAGCCCCCTATTTAGGAGCTATAAGGGCTCGAAAAATGAAATTTTGATATTTTTAAACACCTGTAACTTGAATACCTGTCCAAATTTTTTTTTAGTGATAGACAAAATTTAAAGCTCTATAATTATATTTCAACATGTGTCAAAGGTTTTTCTTAATTTTGAAGGGTGACGAAGTTACAGCCCCTGAAAATTCCAAAAAAGCCCTATATTTAAATTGATATAACAAAAGTTCTGTTAGGTTTATTTTCAATCAAAAAATGGTATTGGAGAGCTGCTTTTATAGGCTTTACAAAAATATGTCGTTTAAATGTATAGGGTTGCCATACGGTACTAAAATTTACCATTATATAAAACTCAATTTTTGCAAAATTTTTGGCCCTACATATCTTCTAAACGGTTCAAGCTAGGATCTTGAAATTTTGGGAGAAGTTAGATCCTAAAAAAATAGTAGGAGTCAGTTAACAAAATTTTTTTGTCAAGCCCCCTGTTTAGGAGCTATAAGGGCCCGAAAATTGAAATTATGCTATTTTTAAGCACCTGTAAATTGAATACCTGTCCAATTTTGTTTTTATTAATATACAAAATTTAAAGGTCCAACATTATATTTTAACATATGTTAAAGGTTTTTCTTAAATTTAAAAGGGGTTCCTTAAATTGAAGAAAGTGTCTCTTAGTTTTACCCATTTTTGCTTAGATAATAAAATTCTAAGTAAAATTCCAAATTTTTGTGTAATTCACAATTTAATTCCTAGAACTTAAAAAACTAGAGGATGAGGAGGGGGGGGGGGGAAGTTGAAGTTAGAGACTTGAGAAATTTGGCAACCTTCCCCATTGAAGGGCTATAACAACTTTTAAATAAAAAATTTACTGTTAGCAGTAAATTTTATAAGTCAGGAGTAACTATTTCCAAGTAAATATTTCCAAAGTTAAACTCAGTATGTAATACAATATAATTTTGAAAATGTGCTTTTTTAAAAACCCTTGGTTTTTTTTCATCACTTGTTTAAGATTTATTTTTATTTTCAATTGTATGTTGTTTCTCTTTCCTTGATTTTATAAAGTAGAGTAGTATCACCGTATTGCCATAACAATAAGAGAAATAACAATTAAAGGTTAATTCACACTAAACCGGCACAGTGAGGACGCAGTGCAGACACCGTATTTTCTATTCACACTATACGGGGGAAAAAATCACTGACGAGATACGGAAGTGATTTTAGTACTGTGCCGGTACAGTGTGAATCGACTTTAACAAACCAAGTAAAACGTTTAAAAAATGATTGAATATTGAGTCACGAAGAACCAATAAAACTTTGCGCGACAAACTACGATTATAATTTTTGATTTTTATATTCTACATTATTAGTACTTGATTTAGTTGCAAAGTTATCTTACGTAATTTTAAACTTTTGTATTTGACTTGATAATAATACATCACATTTTACAACATAATTAGCAAATAATTTAATTTTTCGTTAAGATGAGATTTTTATACCCGTATAACTATAGGTCAAAGGGATAATAAATTTGCCACTACATTTGTGACGCAGAGAAGGAGGGGGGTGGATATAGACTAAAGTGTATGGATCGGTTTAGAATTGGAAAATAAATCGATTTAGCTATGTATGTCCGTAGGTCCGTACGATAACACAAAAAATAAAGAAGCTAGGGTTTTGAAATTTTCACAAATTCGTTTTTATGTAACAGCCATCATTTCTATTTGAATTCCAGCCAATTTGGTCTACGGGTTCGAGTACCTGTCATACAACTTCTTTTTTTATATGAGCATTACTCTATATCTATTGAAGCTGGGAGTCTGAAATTTTGCCAAAAATAGTTTAGTGTTATAGCCAAAGTTTCTGCAAAATTTGGTTGGTCTACTGCAGTGGGTTTATTTTTTTTTTTTTTTTTTTTTTATTAGTAATATAATATACATAATATTAATATACAATTGTGTGATTTACATTTTACAAATTCTTGGTTTTAAATTATTAAAATTATTATTCCTTTGTATTAATTTACTTATTATTTAACTAAACTATATTATACACTGTTTATATAAACTAGTAAGATTCAATTACAACCTAGCCTAAGCTGTTGGTCTTATAATATTTTAAATTTATATTTAATTTTAATTTTTGTCAAGCCCCCTGTTTAGGAGCTATAAGGGTTCGAAAATTGAATTTTGCTATATTTAAACACCTGTAACTTGAATACCTTTTAAAATTTTACAAATATACAAAATTTAAAGCTGCAGCATTATATTTTAACAAACGTTAAAGGTTTTTGTTAAATTTGAAAGGGGTTCTTTAAATTGAAAAAATTGTCTCTTATTTTTAACCATTTTTGCTTAGATAGTAAAATTAGAGGTGAAATTCCAAATTTTGGTGATGGATTTTTAAACCTTGGGAGCTGGTTTAAGAGAATAAATAGCACCAACCTATATTATTTTTGAGATAACTTTTTTTTTTATTTTTTGTTGTTTGTTGTTTCTCATTACTTTGTTTAATGTTCTGTAGAGTAGTATTTTTTGAATATTGAGTTCTTAAGAAGTAGACGGGGTATGTACTAAGTTTGTTCTGTGAACTGTCAAAAACAAGTTAAAAATATGAAAATAATATAAGTAGGCAAACTCGACGCCGTTGTACACCATTCGTTTGGCGAAAAAAAAGTTCAATCAGGGCGTTAAATAACATTTGTTTAGTAAACGTTTAAAAAAACAAACTTTTATTTTGAAATAAGACTAAAATAAAAGAAAAGTAAGCGTAAAATTTATGTCTAATTAAAGTGAAAATAATTTTTTTGAAAAACAGTTTTTTAAAAAACAATATTTTGAAGAAAAAGACTTAAATTTGACAATAAAAAATATGATTTTGACGTTTACAAATATCATTTTACGTCGTCAAGCATTCGCAGTAGGGATTGGCTACCTATATTAATTTTCGGCGTTTCAACGACGGTGTCGAGTTTGCTTGAAGTATAAATAAAACAGCAAACTACGATCCAAATTTAATATATATTAAGAAACAAACAGAAACAAACAGAACGATTTAAACTGAAAAATGTTGTACAAATATTGTAATGATTTGACTTGATTCACTGATCATTATTTGATTATTGTGGCGAATCTATAGTTTTGTTCTCATATTTTATTTTCTGTATATAAACAAAAGAATGCTGCTTATATTCAATCTTAAAGAAAAAACATATAAAAATTCGGATCTTGAAAAAATGAGGAAGATAATGGTTGCTCATGTCAACATTTTGAAACCCGTGCGTACACACTGTAATGCATAAAATAAAATAAAGCATTAATGAATTTCCTCATGCAATATAGGATATAATATATAATATAAAATAATTTCCTCATGCAATATAGGATATAATATATAATATAAAATAAAAAAAAATTATAAAAGAGTAAAATAATTAAAAACGAGGAAGAGTGTGGTAGAGTAGACTGTGTCAACTCTGGGATACCCGTATGACCGTTATATAAACATTATATCATTTATAAAAATTAATTACTTTTGGCAAAATTTCAAACATTAAACTTTATTAGGTATAGTGTAATGCTCATATAAAAGAAGGAGTTGTATGGCAGCTACTCGAACCCTCTGCAGTAGACCACCCAAATTATGCTGTAATTTTGGCCATTACACTGACCTATTTTTGGCAAAATTTCAGACACCCAGCTTCATTAGGTGTAGTGTAATGGTCATATAAAAGAAGGAGTTGTATCGCAGTTACTCGAACCCTCTGCAATAGACCAACCAAATTTTGCAGAAACTTTGGCCATTACACTAAACATTTTTTGGCAAAATTTCAGACACCCAACTTCATTAGGTGGAGAGTAATGCCCATATAAAATAAGAGGTTGTATGGCAGCTACTCGAACCCACTCCACTAGACTAACCAAATTTTGCAGAAACTTTGGCTAAAAAACTAAACTACTTTTGGCGAAATTTCAGACACGCAGCTGTAATAGGTACAGAGTAATGCTCATATAAAAAAAGAAGTTGTATGGCAGCTACCCGAACCCCTGGACCAAAATGGCTGGATTTAAATAGCGATGACGGCTATTGCAAAAAAACGAATTAGCGAAAATTTCAAGATCCTAGCTTCTTTAGTTTTTGAGTTATCGTGCGGACGGACGGACATACATAGCTGAATCGATTTTTTTTCGATTCTGATCCGATCCATACACACGATTCTGATCCTATACACGTGTCTGTGTATAGTAAAATTGAAATTAAGAGGGATGAGAGGGATGGGTAGAGATAAGTTTGCTAAGCAAAAATTTGGGAACCTTCCTCATTGATGGGCTACTAGGTGTTTAAATTTAAAACGATTATGTTTTTATAAAACAGTAACTTATTCACCAATGTATGTTTTTTCAAAATTAAACGTTAACATTGAAGCTCCAACATTATATTTCGCACTTGCTAATAGGTTTTCTTGAGTGATTGAGATTATATTCTAAGTATTGATTTCACTATTACTCATAATTAATAAATTGATGAAATAACTAAATTATAACATTAACATTTATGCTTATATTAATTAAATTATAATATTAACATTTATGCTTATATAATTTGAAAATGTGCTTTTTAAAAACCTTTGGTGTTTTAAATCACATGTATTTTTACAAGAATTATCTTGTCTATTTAAAACAAAAATAGTTATTAAATAAACAAATTTATTAAGCTTCAAAATATATCCAGGAAAGCAATATAAAACTAATTATTATACTATAATTTTTAATATAGTATATAAATATAATTTATAATATGCTAGAAAAAAAAATTCAAGTTAATCTTGCCTTAATTTTTTGTACAAAATTTCTAAAAACAAAAATAAACGGTTTTTTAATAATTATTAACTATACAAAATATTTTATTTATATTCTAATTTATAATTTAATGGAAAAAATTTGGAAAAATACATGGAAATCATTCTTATGATCCCATTAATATCATTGCAAAAGACAAAAGAAAATCTGAAATCGAAACTAAAAGAAATATGTGGTGGGGAGCTGAAAAAAGGCATTTAATACAAAAAAAAAAACTTCTATAAATAATATATGCATTTAAATTAAAGAAAAACTATTTTAAAAGAGAAAATCTTCGGAAAATCTAAACAGACAATTCTTTTAACTTGAAAATTAGAAAAAAAATTAAAAAAACGTCTTAAAATCAGAACTCTAAAAAAGTGTTATACATTAAGATATTGTTAGAAAAATGTTTAGGAGGAGATATATATCTATATTATGTAGGCGAGCATTTGAATATTATATATGAAAATATTTCATACAAAAAGAGTAAAGTAAAATTTTCTAAGGTATGTTTTCTTATATTTTTTTTTAATTTTATAGTTTTCGATTTTTGTTGTAAGTATGTATGTTTATTTGTACGTAGAAGAATGATGGATATTAAAAGATAAAATTGTATAACATATAATGAAAATTAGTATAGTAAAACTTGTATAAAAATCTATCAAAAATTTTTATTTTTACATTTTCATTATATAACTCCGCCTACAATATTTTGTACTGACCACTAGTACGAATTTTCAAATGTTTTTCTTTCCTTATTTTCTATTTTGAATCTTTTCCTTTTTTCTTTACTTCTTTTCCTTGTTTCTTTTTATTCTTTATCATATTTATATAACATGCTCCTTTTAAAAATTCTTTTATAACTCGAAATTCCCTACATACATTTTCGATACATACAAAATATGTGTAAATATGTTCAAAGAGGTAAAGATGATTACCATACGACAATGATAATGATGACGATGATTTTAATGATGTATATAATGATAATAATGAGGACAACTACAACTACATTAAAAGAAAATGAATATTCGATGTATGCGTGGAATGTAATAGGGCAATAAATACAAACCACAGTTTCTTTCGCTATGAATTTAAAAAAACCCTTATAACATATAACATATCATCAATTTATATATTCATATCCGCTAAGAATTATATAATGTATGTACAAAAGTTTACTGGTGGGGTAAAAGGGCAATTTTATAATATAGATTTACCAACATTGAACAGTTTAAATATAAATAACTCATTATAAAATTTTAAAACATATATAAAATTCACGTGTATATGTTTAATTATGTCCAACAGAAAAATTCTCTTGAAACACCCCATCACTTTCTAATGATCCGTTTGTTATTCGGGAAAATTCAATACAAAAATTTAAAAATGTAAAAAAACTTAAAAATTAAAAAACCAAACGAACTAAGAAAAAAAAATTATTGAATGCAAATACAAAAACTTATATACATAATAAACATATTTAGATAATATTTATATAACTCCGTATATGTATATATTAAATATATTAGAATATCGGTATTCTATTCTATTACCTTTAGGTTTGCTTCTAATTTTTTCTTGTTTAGTTTTAGTAGTTAGTGTATGTAGAACTCCTAGAAAATGTGAAAATATTCTTGTTTATATATTTTATATAATAATTATCATATGTTTGAACTTACATTTATGATATATTAAAATAGTTGCATAAATGCATACAGATATATGAGCTATTATATGTATAGAGATAGTTTATCCTATGGTTAACGATAAATACAACCTATTCACAAAATGCACTCAATAAAGTATTAATTGTTATTTTAACATATCCATAATCCATAGATAATTTTTTTATTTTTATACCCGTATGACTATGTAGTCAAAGGGTATAATAAATTTGCCATTACGTTTTTGACGCAGAGAAGGAGGGGGGGGGTAGATATAGACTCAAGTGTATGGATCGGATCAGAATCGAAAAATAAATCGATTTAGCTATGTATGTCCGTCCGCACGATAACTTAAAAACTAAAGGAGCTAGGATCTTGAAATTTTCGTGAAATTTAAATCCAGCCATTTTGGTCCATCGGTTCGGGTAGCTGCCATACAACTCCTTTTTTTATATGAGTATTACTCTGTACCTATCCCAAGTAACAAAATATATCTCATAAGACTCTAGAAGAATTCTTTAAGAGTTAATTCTGAGAGTATTGCTCTCATAGTTTACTCTTGAAGAATTCTTCTAGAGTCTTATGAGATCATTATAAGAGTTAAAGGGCGCAGTTATGAGAGTTAATTAACACTCATAACAAGAGTTTAGCTCTCATTGTAAGAGTTCTATAAGTATAAAACGCTCATAAGAACACTACTATGAGAGTATTAAAATACATTCATACAATACTCAAAAGAGTATAGTTTATTGGTAGAAAGAGAAACCAACATATTATAATATAAATGTATCCGTATTGCTTTTTAGAATTATTTTTGGTGGCGATTAAATAAAGTAACTTTTTAATTATATGTATGTGTATAATATCATAAAGAAGTATATTAGATTTAATATGAACATATAATTTATAGGAAACTAAAATAACTATTTCGTCAATAATATAAGCCAAAATACTACGGGCATTGAAATTTTATTAATAAAAGTAGGCATTTTAGCTCGGAAAAAAACAACGCGCGCCAAAAATAATTCAAATTTAAAAAATTTTAATAATAATTTTTTAACCCTTTTAAGGCTTATTATTCTATTTCTACCTATGTTTATGTGAAAATTCGAGTAAATTTCTGTAAAACTGAATATAAAATACAATAAATTATTTCTAAAATTGAATTGAAGCTATCATTTTATGTTGTAAATTATTAAAATTTAATAATTTTTACAAGAAATATTTTTTCATATTTTTTAATTCAAAAAAATTACTTAGTAATCTAAGGGTTAAGATTGAGAACAACAAAGACAGTCTGAATAATATGGCTGCTATTTGATAAGATTAGTAATTGATCTTCTTATAAGAGTAAAACTCTTCATATGAGAATAATTCACTGAAAAAAATTATTAACAAATCAAATAAAGTTAATAATATTATAAATATGTAACATTATTATTGTTATTATTATTAATAGCATTAGCTGGCAAGGTTATTAATATTTAATATAAATATTATTATAATTTTAAAAACTTATTAGTTCGCATAAAATATATTTAACCAGGTTCACAAAATTTATAATTTTTTATTTTGGATAATTATTATTACCATCTTCATCAAAAATATGAATAAGTTTTTAAGTTTTGAGTAAAATTCAGGAATCTAAAAATTATTTTTAATTCATGCTATGCTATAAAAATTAAAAGGTAATCCTATTTTTAAACGAAATTAAAAAAAAACAGTAACTAACTAATGTAATATACATATTTGGTGTTTTTAAGCGTTAAATAACTTTAGAAGTATAATTTAGAAATAGTATAGGTAGTCTATTATGATTTTTGTATAAATTCTAATAAATTTAAAAACACGCAGAGTTTTTGCATCTTCTAACCGGCTATATGTATTCAAAAGTCTGGATGTCACTTTAGAATTTAGATAACACCATATCTATATAATATAATTAATTATCTGTTAAAAAGTTAATTGAAATAAAAATATCATTAAAAATATTTTTTACTGACATTCTTCTCTAAATTTCAACTCCTTAAATAATTTTTATTAAAAATACTTATTTTATAAATGTATGAAGTATCATCAATGAAATATATTTAAAAAAATAATATTGTTGAATTTTTATTTGTTCTAATTTCCAAGTATTTCGACAAAACGTATTGTTTGATAATTTTTTTCAGTGTCAAAATATTTTTTTTTTCTCAGAAAATTCAAATTTTTTTTTTATATCTAAACAAACAAGTTTCAGGTATGCCAAAATTTATACTACGTTTGTATCACATGAAACTTATTAAATTAGTATAACATATAGCTGTTCAATATTTATTTATTTCCCCTATGCTATTATAAACATTACAAAAAAAAATATAAGAAAGTAAAATAGTTAAAAAAAAATTTAACTTATTATCCCATAATTTTTGAATAACTTATTATTTTTTTACTTAAATTTTTTATTTATTTATTTACTTAAAAATCTTTGTGTTCTTTTTTGCTTATCTTAAATAAACTATGCATCATTTAAATCATATGAAATCGTAATTTTTGCTTATCTTAAATAAACTACGCATCATTTAAATCATATGAAATCGTAACTCGAAATCGTTATCTACTTACAAAAACAAAAAAACAAAATTCATATAATTTCATGTTTTGCAGTAAAGTTGATGTTTAGAGTTGGCGAAGACAACTCTTTCTTTGTGTTTTACATATAAACAAAAAAAATCAAATCAGTCTTTTTACTCAAATGAGAATATTGATCTTGTTACAAGTATTAATCAGCCTTTTTTCTCTTTGTGAGAATATTGATCTTGTTACAAGAGTATTGATCTTCTTATGAGATTAATTTGAAATTTAATTCATATTTCATGAACTAAATTAATGTTTTTACTCTTATTATGAGAACATTGATCTTGTTACAAGTATAAATCAGTCTTTTTACTTTTAAGAGAATATTGCTCTTCCTACAAGTATAAATCAGTTTTTTTACTCTTGTTATGAGAATATTGATCTTGTTACAAGAGTATTGATCTCTGATTTTTTTTTATTTAGTTACTTATATAACATTTAAGCTCTCTGTATTAAGTCGTGTATTAAAGAATTTTATTAAAAGAAATAGTTTTTTGTGAATTAAATTGAAAAATTACGTGTATTAAATTGAAAAATTAATTTAATTTAAGGTAAGTAATGAGCTTAATGTTATTATAATGTGTTATTTAAGTTAGACTCTCACAAAGGAATTCTTATAAGAGCACAATTCTACAAGAGTTAAAATCTCATAAAAAAGACTTTATGAGAATAGAAATTTTCTTACTTTTAATGGAGATATATGAAAATAGTTTTACTATGAGAGTAAAAGAATTTTTAACACTAGAAGTGTTGATATCTCATAACAAGAACACTTTAAGAGTTAATTTAACTCTTGTAATAAGAATATGTTATGAGAGCTTCCAAGTGTGTTATGAGAACCTTATGAGAGCTTTTCCAAATTTTCTAGAGTATTACTCTTGGCAAATGTTACTTGGGATTACAGCTGCGTGTCTGAAATTTTGCCAAAAGTAGTTTAGTTTCATGGCCAAAGTTTCTGTAAAATTTGGTTGGTCTGTTGCAGTGGGTTCGAGGAGCTGCCATACAACTTCTTATTTTATATGAGCATTACTCTCCACCTAATGAAGCTGGGTGTCTGAAATTTTGCTAAAAATAGTTTAGTGTAATGGTCAAAGTTTCTGCAAAATTTGTATGGTCTACTGTAGAGGGTTCGAGTAGCTGCCATACAACTCCTTCTTTTATATGAGCATTACACTTCTTCTTCTTTCTTAGCATTACAGCCCTCTGTGAGCCAAAGCTTCCTCGCCTACTCTCCTCCATTCTCCTCGATCACTTGCTAGGGTGTTATAATTTCTAACATTCATGGTATTTAAGTCTGCTTCAACCATTTCCAACCACCTGCTTTTTGGTCTTCCTCTCGCTCGGGTTCCTTGTTCACGATGCATGAAAATTCTTTTTAGGACTGTTTCATTCGGCATGCGGATAATGTGGCCTAGCCATCTTATTCTCTGCGATTTTATGAATCGAATAACGGTTTTGTGTTGTATCAGTGCTTCGAGTTCATGATTAAATCTTGCCCTGTAAATGTTGTCATCAATTCTGACTGGCCCGTATATTCTTCTTAATATTTTTCTCTCAAAAATTGAGAGCATTTTACAGTCTGCTACTTTTAAGTTCCATACTTCACATCCGTAAGTAAGGATTGGTCTTATTAGTGTTTTATATATTTTGAGCTTTGTAGATCTTGTTAGAAGCTTGGATTTTAGAAGTTTTGAGTGCGCGAAGTAACTTTTATTTGCAGCGCTGATTCGTTCTTTAATTGCTATTGAGGAGTCGTTTGTATTTGAAAAAAGAACACCTAAATATTTGATTTGTGTCACGTTTTCAAAAGTGTAGTGCTGTAAATGAAGATTTTCTGCATTCCTAGGCGTTCTGGTTTTGATGAAGTATTTCGTTTTATCTTCGTTTATTTCTAAACCAATGTTTGCCGTGGTTTCAACGAGCTTAGTACATACTTCTTTCAAAACATTTCTATTACGTGCGAGTATTGCTATGTCATCCGCATATGCGCATATCTGGAATGACTTAATAAAAATAGTAGTCCCTGGATCAATTTCTTTTATTGCATAGTGTAGCATAATATTGAAGATTAACGTGGACAGTGCATCTCCTTGTTTTACTCCAGAATCTATATTAAACGAGTTAGTAAGTTTACCTTGTACAAGTACCTTCGCTTTGGTGTTTTTCAGTGTGATGCAGGTGAGTCTTATTAGTTTTTCCGGTATACCCAGTCTCTGCATTACTCCGAATATTTTTTCCCTGTTGATCCTGTCGAAAGCCTGCGTAAAATCTATGAATAAGCAATGAATATCTCTAGAGTATTCTTGTGATTTTTCAAAGATTTGACTTAATGCGAAGCATTGGTCTACTGAAGATTTGTTTTTTCTAAACCCACATTGATATTCACCTATAATTTTGTCTGCTATTCCATACATCCTATCATACAGTACATTTGTGAATATTTTGTACGCTACATTGAGTAGGGTGATGCCTCTATAATTATTACAAATTTTCTTATCTCCTTTCTTATGCACCGGGAAAATTATACTACCTAGCCAAGCTTCGGGAATGCTCTCAGTGTTCCATATGGAAATGATGAGCTCATGAATTTTGTAATGTAAGTCATTACCTCCATATTTTATTAGTTCAGCTACAATGGAGTCTTCTCCGCTAGCTTTCCCATTTTTTAACTTTCCAATCGCCACTTGGGTTTCTTCTATTGTGGGTTGGCTTATTGTGTTTTCTACTGTTTGTAGTGGTAGCATGTTGTCAATTTCCGTGACCGGCTTGTTTAAAGTTTCCTGAAAATACTCGCACCATCTTTCTAGGATTTTATCTTCTTCCATTAACAATTCCCCTTCTTTATTTTTGCAGACATTTAGTTTTGGTTGGAATGTCGTGGTTTGATATTTTATTCCTTGATAAAATCTTTTAGCTTGGTTCTTGGAACTCTCTTCTAAAGCTAGGATTTTATTCCTGAGATCTTCTTTTTTTTTTCTTTTCATTATCTTTTTCGCTTCTCTTCTTTTGTTTTCATAGTCTAAACGATTATTTCTTGTGTTGCATGCTAGTTGTTTCTTCCATGCTTCGTTTTTTACCTCATTGATTCTTTTACATTCTGAATCATACCAATTATTATTGTTTCTTGGTTGCTTTCCAATGATTTCTACAGCTGTGTCTTTAATCACCTCATGTATATGTTTCCAGTTTTCTGAGGGATTGCCGTTCATAGAAATGTTTCCGAATTAGTGCGATAGAGTTTGCTGGTATACAAGTTTTGTATTTTCATTTGTATTAATCTTGTCCGTGTCCCATTTTATTCTTCTACACTACACCTAATGAAACTGGGTGTATGAAATTTTGCCAAAAAAAGTTTAGTGTAATGGCCAAAGTTACAGTAAAATTTGGTTGGTCTACTGCAGAGGGTTCGAGTAACTGTCATACAACTCATTTTTTTAATAAGTATTCCACTATACTTATTAAAGCTGTATGTTTGATATTTTGCCAAAAATAATTAACCGGATGATATAATGTATATGTTACGGTCATACGTGTATACTAGAGTTGACACAGTCTACTCTACTACACTCTTCCTCGTTTCATCATATTTTTGTTTTTTGCAAAAAATTTTTACATTCAATATGATAAGTGGTGAAGCCTTTCCTTTTCAAGTGGTGCAGGTATATACTTTGACAAGGGAAAATAAGGTGTAATAGGCCTTATTTCACGTTAGAATGATAAATAAACCGAATTATCTAAAATTAGGTCTTATTTCTCATTGAAAATCAAATATGGCACAATTATTTTGTTTAAAATAATAGAATTAAAGTCTAATCGCCACTTATTATGTACAAAAAACATTATAATTATAATCAATCTCTTAATAATGTAAGCAATCTCTTAATATGTTTGCATTTCTGTCCTCTCATGGGTCTTCTGACTTTTTGAGTTAAGTCAATGGTGCAAAACGAATATTCTAGAAAAAGCGAATACCCTCATTTTGTAATAAACTAAGCATTCCTCCTAATTCATAATCAAAAAGAGAATAAATAAAGGATAAAAAAAAACAAAAACGTTGTTTTGAATAGATGAGGGTTGCTGACCACGTTCGCTGTGCGGAGCCATATGCGGTCGCGGTAGCAAAGTAGCGGCTGTCATTCCCTCAATAGAAGCGCGAAGAAAGTTTAGAAGGAAGGACTAAAGGAAGACACGAACAAATAGTGGCTTGAGGGGAAAAGCGCGAAAGCAATGGTGTTGACCAGAAAATAGAAAATTGTTTGAATCATGTTGAAAGCATTTAGATTTTATAGTCGGCTACAAATTTGGAATCTGAATTATTATTATTATTATTTTATTAATATATTTGTCTAGAATGAGGTGTAACAAACGCATTCAATTTAATGTGTTTTGTTGGATGAGTTCAATTATAAAAAAATAAAATATTAATGTTTTGTTGGATGTGTTTTATTTTAGAAAATAGATTATCATAAATTATCATAAGCAGGCCAAAAAATATTTTATTAATTTTTAATAAAAAAAAAAAAAACAAAAAAATAAAATAAAACTGTTTGATGAATTTAAATTATTTCAAATCTTTATGAATTAGTTCATTTACGTTTTTAAAACTCACAGAACATTTTCTGGAAATTTTATATAAATAGTAAAACATTTTGTAAATAAAAATTAAGATGACTATATTTCACAGGTACATTGTGTAGTAAGTTTTAATTATGTGGGCGAAGAGCCAATGTACGCTTTGTTGCATTGCTTGATTTGCTTGCTTTGAAAAGTAAATACACCAAACAATGCAATCAAAGTAATTTCAAAGTTTCCCTCATCTCTGCCTCATCCCTCAATCTTTCCCTCATAATTCTCTAATAAGTTAAAAATGAAAAAAAAATTGGTGTAAGGGTTGGCAAATTGGCTTCGGGACTCGGGTGTACCTGAGTTCGTTGCACCATGGAACATAGCATAGAAGCCAAACAATATAAATTATGTTTTTTAAAAAATATTCCGAATAAAATTTATAATTTGCATTTGATAATGTAAAACTAAATTCAAAAATCATAATACAATTTTACGTACATATACTTAAATATGTAAATTATTTAGCAAGTTAAGTAGGTACATTATAGAATGTTAGCAACAAACAAGTCTTTGAATCTAAACAAAGGTTGTGAAACAATATAGCAGTATTTTTTTTTAAATATGTACATATACGAAATATTAATAGATGGAGAAATAGATCATTATTGAAACAAAATAAACCTATAAAAAATTTTAAATCTGTTATAAATTTATTTAATTTAAGCAAGTACGCATTTAAATATTAAAACTTAAAAAACTGAATTGAAATTAAAAAAATTTTTACCAAGAAGGGATTTGAACTCACAACCCCAACATTTTATCAAATTTAAAACATACAAAAGGTAGATTACATAACTTATTCATCTTCAAGTTTATAGGAAGAAATTATGTGAGCATTTGTTTTTTTTTTTTGCGTATCTTTTACTAGAGTCGCATCAGCATAATCTGCGCTATACAAAAAGTAACGGTTGCTATACAATATTGATATACAATATACAGTATTGCTCATAACTATAGCACCCCCTATACAAAAAAATCCAATAATAATAATAAATTAAAATTTTTTACTGTTATATTGATCAAATGGTAAAATATTATATTTTATTTTTAAGTTTTTTTATCACTAATTTATTTTATATTAAAATTTAAATCAACAATTCGTAAAAACAATTAAACAAAATTAAAGAAAAACAAAAAATACGTTCATATATAAAAATATTGAGTTCAAAACTAAAGCACCCCCCTGTAAAAATATTATAAAAATATTAAAAATACCGCTGTTTTTATAGATTTTAGCAAATTTAAGTTAAAAAATAAAGTTAATATTTTTTCCAACATCCATTGTTTTTGATTACGGCAGCCAGTCTTTTGGAAATTGAAGAAATAAAATTATTAATCATAATTGACGATACGTTGTGCCATTTCTCTTTTATTACGTTAAATAACCTACTTTTATTGATACAGTCTCTTTGATTTAGGCACTGATCTACTATTTTCCATAAGTTTTCTGTGGGATTAAAATCCGGAGATTGTGGAGGAAACTCGAAAACCTCAATTTTATTTTCTTGAAACCAGTTTTTCACCACAGAACTTGTATGTTTTGGGTCATTATCTTGCTGATATCGCCATTTCAATGGCATTTCTTTTTCAGCATGTGGGAGCATTACGTTATATAAGATATCGACATACACAAAACGATCCATTATTTGTTCTACGTGATGAATTGGTCCAATACCGAACCCAGAAAAACAACCCCAGACCATAATATTTCCACCACCGAATTTTACTATAGGTACGCAATATTTAGGTTATAATCTTTGCCCTTTTGGACCTGGTACATGTCTTATACCATCTGATTTCATTTCAAATTTCAATTCATCTGAAAAAAAAGCAGTGTTCCATTTTGAAATATTCCAATTCAGATGTTCTTTAGCAAATTTTAATCTAGTTCTTCGATTTTTTCTAAAATATAAGATTTTCTCGCTAAACGATAACTCCGCAAATTCAATTCTAAAACCTTTCTTTTAATCGAGCTGTCACTAAAGTCGAAATTCAAATGTTTTCGGATATCACCCGAAGATATTAAAGGATCTTTTTGATCATTTTATGGTTTTTTTGATGATTTTGTCTCCACTAATAGTTGTTTTTCTATTTCTGCCTCCAGAGTGCTTAAAATCGACATTTTTGGTTTCTTTATATTTTTTAATTAATCTTTATATCACAGGGCTATTTATAAAATATTTCTCACTTAATTTATGGCGAAATAATCCTGTTTGAAAATCAAACAATTATTCTCGATTTTAATTTATCACTGTATTTATTTTGAGCCATATTATGAGATCTAGTTGTTATTTTTTTACTTTTATGCTCTGCTACTATTTAATAAGGTTTACATAAACACTAAATTGTAGATATTAATTTTAATTATTATACTATTGTTCTAAGACATAAATTCATTTCTAAAAGTCTTATCAGTTAACTTAATCTATAGAAATAGCCGTATTTTTAATATTTTAAATAGGGGGTGCTTTAGTTTTGAACTCAATATTTTTACATATAAACGTATTTTTTGTTTTTCTTTAATTTTGTTTAATTGTTTTTACGAATTGTTGATTTAAATTTTAATATAAAATAAATTAGTGATAAAAAAATTTAAAAATAAAATATAATATTTTACCATTTGATCAATATAACAGTGAAAATTTTTAATTTATTATTATTATTTGATTTTTTTGTGTAGGGGGTGCTATAGTTATGAGCGATACTGTATGTATATGTGTATAATGAAATTAGAAATAGTTCTTAAGTAGAAAAGGTTCTTCTTTCAATTGACCTTCCGTCATTCTGTGACGGGCCAACAGCTAGTAATATAATATTAATATAATATTTCTATAGTGAAATAAAGCCTATAGGCTTTAATTCTCTTTGAAATGAGATATAAGACCTACCACGAAATTTTATGAATTAGGTCTTATTGCTCTTGGTCTTATTTCCCCCTGCCGTATAAATTTTAAATTATATGTTTGAAGCGGAGACCCTTCGATTGAAAACTCGAAATTTTAACCACTACGCGCTTTCAGATATGCAATGACTGCTTAAAAATATATAAGTAAAAACTATCGATATCTTCAATATTTGACATTTAAAACGTTTTATTTTTTTTTTGTCATAAAATACTTATGCAAACAAACTATGATGTTTAAAATACAATAAACAAAAAAAAAATACACTCAACTCAAGACCAAATCTGAATCTGAGATGATAGAACTGTTTTTATTTATCTGTGATGAAAACGAAGTTTGAGAAAACTCTTCACACTTTTCGCAAAAGTCCATAACTCATTATTATTTATTTATTAAATATAAAAAACTATAATTTTACTAATATGTATAGCAAAAAAATAGCAAAAAAATTCTGCAACTACATTTGCATTTTGAAATAGAAAAGTAAGTTAAATATTTCAAACTTTTCTTAAACTTAAGCAAATTCAACAAAACAATAACTTAAATTTAAAAATTCTAGCAAAATACAAAAATGAACTATTTGCTAATTTAAGTAAAACATTTAAAAAATCTAAATATAATAAAAGAAAAACTGTTTCTGCTGATTAGCGTGCCATAATGTTATGTTAATTGGTATGTAGACTTCAAATACTAATGTAAACGTACTTCTATTCTAATATTTATAATCCAAAAAAATACTATTAAAAAGTTAATTCAAATGTCCGTTGGATAACATATTATATATAAAATAAAAAACTTAAAACTGCTACTAATTCATGTGCCTTTTTGTCAAAACTTACACTTAGCAAGGAAAGTATAAGTATCCAAGTTGGTGGGGTTACGAATTATAATGTTATGGGATTATAATTCGTAATCCCACCAATTTTATAATTATCCTAAGATTTCTATTTAGTGAGGCAGCATTTGTTGTAGCTTTATATCCGCGGGTAGCATATTAAACATTTGTAACGCTTTATACGTCAGCAGACAAAACAATTGTTGTTATAAATTTTTCTAATGTAACGTACAACATATCAATAAATATTTACTACCCAACACTAAACTAAACAATAGTTGTAGCTCTTTGATATAAATAATAATTTTTTGTTACGGATGAATAGTTTATAAAGTTTTGATGAACAACCTTTAAGATAAAATACGGTTTTTTTCATCACTTGTTTGGATATATTCGCGTTAGCCCTTGAACCGATCATAAGTTCCAAAACCCGAATTCATGATCCAATTTCACGCATATCCAACCCAAGCAGTAGTTTCGGTACTACTACGGACGGGCTAAAGGACGGACACTTTGGCGTCTTTGGATTCGTATTAAAATAAATTCGGTCTTAGCTTTTACGCGGTTTTCGATTAGTTTATTTTATTTTTTTAAATCCCCCCGTTCCCTGGCATGCAACTTTTATTGTAGTGGTGTGGCGTGACATCCCTTTGTGCACCCCTCTCCTTTTTCCGGTCAAAGCAAACCGGTCCAAGCATGCTCCAGATAAAATTATGAATTTGATTTTCTTTGATTTTTTTTTGAATTTAAACCTGAGATAGTACTAGGCCTTATAACACATAATAATGTCTTAGATTTTCAATAGGTACAATTCTATTTTTATTTATATTGTAATATTTTGTATTTGAGTTATATATATGGTATTTAATATCTGTGAGTTATATTATTCAATTTAATTATTTGTTTATATTGTTATATAAATGTTTATTTTTATAAAAAATGTAGAATTATTAATTATTGATTAAGACATTAATATGAACCCAATGACGAATGGTAGTTGAGTCGAGTTGAAAACCAGAAAAATTTTTTTTACTTTTACTGCGATTTGTATCCGGGCTTTTTACACTTTCAATAACGAATGAGAATATAGAAAATTTTAATTAGGTATAATAAGATTTATTATATATATTTTTGAATGGCCATTTACCTATAATCGTTATTTGGTTTACTTTAGAAAAGTAAATGAAGAGCAAGTCATAAATAATCCGTAACGTACAAAACTATAAAATTTTTAATTGAACCAAACTTTCTGCTAATAATTCATTGCATTTTAAACCTCCTATCGAAGTTCTTAAAAGTATTTATACAATGGACAGAGTAAAATCTGGACACGATATACAATTTCTATTAAGAACGTCTCATTTATCTAAAACTGTTTTTATAATACTTACAGCTAATTAAGGACTACTAATGGTATTGAATGGCGGGATTATTTAAATGAAGCCGCAAATTGAATGAATTTAAATAGGTTCTTTAGTTTTAATTTGGAATGAATTTATATACTTCTTATATTAAAATTTTCTTAGGAACTTTAATTTTATTTAAGGTCTGTAAACTTTTAACGTATATTTTAGTTAATAACACGCTTATTAAAATTGAAAACATATTAATAACAACTCTGCTTACCAACTCTAGGATTCATTTAGAATCAAATCATTGGAAGGACTATTATTTGAAGAAATGAATATATTACTCTAATGACGAAAAATGTAATTTTATTGATAAAGTCTTACAAGAAATTCAATTGTAGAAAAATTTTTTTTCAAAATTCAAGTTTTCATAAATTAGGCAATGCATTTCCATATTTGATAATATCTATTTATAAAGATATATTTAAAAAGATTACATCTTACAATTACGCCATTCTTATGCAGAATAATCATCAAATTAATCTAATCCTATTTGTTTCAATTACTACTTAGATGGTATTAGTTTACCACAAGTTAGCTCAAAAAAGGAGTAAGAAGTGTATTTTGATTCCCCACATAAAATCATTATAACAATATTACCTATAAATCATAATATTTAATCGGCTTATTTTTTCCCATACAAATATAAACACCCCTTTTCTGGGTAAACTATAAGACCAATTTTAATGAAACAACAACCAAAAGAAAGGTTTTTTTTGTTTTCATAGGACAATGATATTTTTTTTTAAGAATATTGCATTTTTTCAGGTGAAACCCGTCTTTAATTTAACGGTCACGCGGTTAAAAGTTGAGGCTTATGACTCTAATACTAGGCGCCGACTTTCAATATAAATGTAATTCATTTTCGGTTTTAATTCGCAACTCAATCAAACTTTACATTATAGGCGCCGACTTATGTCTTTCTTTTTTTGTTTAGTTCAAATGTTCAATGAACAAGGAGAATAAAATTTTTTTAAATTTTTTTTGTTTTTGTTTTTTTTTCATTTTCTTAAAAAGTGAAAAAAATTAGTTCTGTTCGAAATGAAAGCAATACATTTGGTTTATACAGTAGTTTTCATTTATAACGAACTCGGTTCAATTTTAATTATAATAAACTTTACATTTTTTGCCAAAAAATTAAATTTTACCTAAAAAAGGAAGTTTTTTATTACATTGATATTTCTTTTATTCAAAATTATTATATCTAATATGTTGCTTGGCGATTAATTAAGTGTTTTTTATTTAGTTTTGAATATAAAAAAAATCATAATAACGCATCAAAAATACAAAAAAAATTTCAATAGAAGAAAAAGCACTATACATAGGCTTGAGGCTGACACATCAAATAAAATTTTAGTAAATGAGTTCGAAGTGTCCATTCTAGAATCAGCACATTCTACAATGTTCAAGTCTTATACTAATTTTTCAAAATTCACAGCATTCTTTTAAAACGACATTCGTTTATTACGACGAATATTTTCCGTCCCATCATGGTCGTTATAACCGAAAAGTACTGTATTTTGTTTTTGTTTGCTATTTATTATAATACAGTAGGTACTAAAAAAAAAATTGTTTGTAAATCGTAAATTGTTGTTGCTTTTTGTTAAGTTTTTTGTAAAATTAAAAGCCGACTTCTGAAATATGCAGAAACTTAAAAAAAAAAATAATATTTTTTAAGAAAAATGATTTGTTTCTTATGGATCAGCCAAAATCAGCATGTACGGCATTCAGTTTCTGTCAAAAAATTTTGAAATAATTAGTCATGTAAAAAAATTTACATGAAAGCATACGCGATGTACTGTACCTCAGAGTTTTAAAATTTAAAAATTGACAAAGTGTATAAAAATACATATTGTAATTGTTTTTTCTTATGCTGCTGCGATTAAATTTTAAAAATAAAATATTTTAAAATAACATTTTATTTTAAATAATTTATTTTAAAACATACAAATATCCAAATAAATTGAAAATACCTACAGTACAATATGTTTGCAAAACTAAAAAAATTATCTTTCTCAAAAACAGTTATTTGTTCCTTAGGTTTTAACCTAAATAAAAGCGTACAGCGTATAATTTCTGTCAAAAAATTGAGAAATAAATAGGAACATAAATTTACACTAGAGCAGCGAAAATAAGCGTAACGCAATGTACTGTATCTCGGATTTTTAAAATTTACAAATATTGACAAAATGTATAAAAATATTATTATTGGTTTTTCTTATATTTCTAATATTATGTTTTAAAAAATAATATTTTTTTACAATAATTTTTATTAAAAAATATCTTATATTCAAAATACCTATAATATGAAATTAAAAATATTTTTTGTAGGTACTAAATTAAAACATTCAAATAAATATTTTTGATAAATTAAATATTGTACGCGCACTTCACACTTTCAACATCGAATAATGTCTTTTTATAATAAAAAAACTATTTTTAGTTTTACTTTGACAAAACGAACGAATTTTATATATGAAAAAGTGTACATGAAGATTAGGTAGACGTAGTTTGTAAATGGAACGCTAATTTTTGTTTCAGGAGTACATAATTGTCAGATTAATCGTCATATATATATTGACATTTTAAAACTACCTGTCATTTGAGAAGTTAGTTATATTTAATAGTATTTAAATATTAATAAAGTGAAAAAATTAAGGTTTATTGCTGATATAAATATAAAGAATATTTTTTAAAATGGAAGGGGGTAAGTGCTTATTGGTTATCAAATAAAAAATATTATGTTAAATCATTCAAGAGAACCTATGTTAACCTATTCAAGAGAATTTTAATTAAAGCCATCTGCCGGAAATTATTTATCTACTCTGTCATATACCCTTTTACAAGGGCTGAAATAGCAGGCAATAGTTGAGAGTAGAAAAGAGTTTACTCCTCATAAAGGAATAAAAGCAATAATATTTATTTGTTTTAAGAAACTTATGAGTCATGGCTCATGACCATGTATAGAAATATATTTTTGTCAATAACAAACTTAGGAAATATTAAATAAATAAACTAGACAAAAAGGTATAAAGTAAACTAAGCAATTCAGAATCATTTTTCCCATGTTTTCAGAACTTTAAATAAGCATACATTTGTAATAAAAATTTAGCTATGTAGCTATTAAATTTAAAAATGAAAAATGGGTAGGAAAAATTTATTGAAAACTTTTTTTTTTACTATAAATCTTAAGATTGAGATTTAAAAAAAGACTTCGGTCAACTTGACTATTATTTGTACTTCTGGCATCTTCAATATAATATAATACTAAACTTATGAATTATGATTTGGTAAATTTTGTTGCACATATTATGTATTCATAGAGTTTTTTAATTAGGATACAGAATACGTACAACATAGTTCATATCGTACTAAAATGTTTAGAAAAAAGTACAGTTTGCTATATGAAGGACAGCATTAATTCGAATTTTGGGTTCTTGACTTCAATAAATATATGTATATGTTTAGAATTATGTATTTATTAGAAAAATATTTATATGTATTTAGAATTTTAATTTAATTTAACTGTACCAATTTATCCTCTCTTTAAAGCGGCTTAAGCTATAGAAATAAAACTCAAAAATCGGTACTTAACAACGTTTTAATAATTAAAAAAATTATTAATTTTTTTTAAGCAAATTTCAAGCGCAAGAATTGTTGACAACACTGTTGGCATAACTTTTATTATGTATAGTCTAATATAATTTACACAAAATGAATTTTATATGTTAACTTAAAAGCAAAAATAGTTCGAATTTCGAGTAAAGGGCGATACTAGTAAATCTAATTCTATTGTGATTTTTTAAACGTTCTTAAAAGGAATTTTCAGATCCTTATATTCTTACTTGTCTTCTAAAACCGAACCTAGAATATACTAGTCAAGTTTGGTCTCCGTTTTATATGGTACACATTGGTAGGATTGAGGCAATTCAAAAAAATTTTCTTAGATATTCCTCACTTAATGAACAAATGCTAAAGTTTTTTGGTTTGTGTAATTTAAATTTTCGACGTGAGGTTTCTGATTTCATTTTTATTACAAAAATTGTTAATAGTAATGCTGAATCTACTTTAATTATCTAGTAAAATTATTATGAGAAATCTTCAACACCTTCGCTCTCGCAATTTATTTAAAATTAATAATCATAAGACTAATTATGACAGATTTGAGCCTAATACTAGAATGCTTATTATAGGTAACACACATAAACACAATATTGACCTAAAACTTTTAAAAAATTCCCAAAGATAAAAATTATACAAAATTTATTATTAGGATTTATTTTTATTTTTTTTACATGTGGTAATGTAAGTTAAAATTTTTAAGTTTTAACTTTAAATTTTAGTTTTAATTTTATTTATGTTTAGCTAAATAAGTAATTTTTTATATTAATTTTAATAGTATAATTTAATTTTTGTTACTTATAACTTTTTGTAAACTTGTACAATAAATAAATAATGATACTAATAAAATAATAACTAATAAATTATAATATCATCCTTAAAAAAAAAATTAAAAAAGTTTTTTAACTAAATAGCTTGTAATATATTTTATTAACTAAGATGATAATAATGGTGGCATGACATTTGTCCCTTTGTCATTGGGGACTAATGACACACTCAAATGTGCCAATAGTCCCCGGGGAGTAATATAACACTGAATATACGCAAATCAGAATTTCCTGAATAATTTAAAAATTTTGTTTGATAATTGCAATAGAAACAACGAAATTTCAAATTTATTTTTAAAAACCGTATACATATTATAAGTTTGAAATTTTTGATTTAAGTAAACGCAATAACAACATTTTGAATGGAATATTGCCTTTTTCCAGAAAATTTATTTATTAATTTATTTTAATAAATAAATTTTCTGGAAAAATGCCGTTAATTTATTTTAATAAATAAATTTTCTGGAAAAGGGCCGTAGGTTTCAGGGGCTCGCCGAGCTGTTAGGCCGCTTGCGTGGAAAATAATTTCCCGCCGCTCTTCATCTTTGCTGCAAAAAATTTTCTATAATCCGAAATAAAAATAACATTTAATTAAAGTAAAAATTAAACTAACTACGGAAGAACACACATATCACATGCAATAGTTTGTGAAAATTATAGTTTATTGATCACAAAACAGATAAGTTTAGGAAAGTTATAGTTTAGTACACACAAACAATAGAAAGTTTATGAAATTAATAGTTTACTACTCATACAAAAGAGACTTTTCTTGCCTTGTTCAAAGCAAATTGTGAAATTAATTGTGAAATTAAAATGCATATCTAAATTATCTAGGATTTCATGTTCTATTGAAATTATTGATATATTACTTAAACGTTCCTGGAGCATAGTTGATCGTAAATAATTTTTAATTATCTTCAATTTTGAAAACGATCTTTCATCTGTTGCAACTGAGATTGGTAATGTTAATAAAATTCTGGTCACAATAAATATATTTGGGAATGTTGCCTGAAGATCATTTTGTAAAATATATAATAATATAGATTGAGGTTTAATATCTTCTTCTTTTAAAATACCTTTATAGTTTTTATCTCTTCGAATAAATCAATTCCATTAATATCGGACTCATTTCTTTGTTCGTCAGTTAATTTCAAATGTAAATCATTGCAGCTTTTCAAAAGTATTTCTTCTGTTATATCTTTAATATTATACATAAATCCAAATATATCATTATATGATTTTAACGCTTCGAATCTTGTTGTAATTGATACTAATGCTTGGTCTATAATGCAGAAAAAAAAGTTAATTTTAAAATTTGTTTTTGGATCTAATATTGGTTCATCCTTGCCTTCATAATCAAAATTTGTTGTTTTTCTTCTTATTCTTAAACTTGAAACTTCTGGAAATTTAGGTTCTACGTGTAATTTTTCGGCTAATTCACTAGCTGTAAGCATTTTTTCAAATCCATTATCATTACGACAATTTTTAAAAAACTCTATTAAATCATCTAACGCGGTAACGCTTCTATTGATATCGGTGTTTGGGTTCTGTAATATTTGACTAACAACATTAATTTTCATCAAAATTTCATGCCAAATAACAATGGAACATAAATAACGATAACTTGATATTTTTAGTGAAAGAGAATTTGCCACATGTTTGGTTTTAAAGTCAATTAATTGATCATTTGATATTTCAAGAAGAGATTTATAAATTTGTTCAGTATGATACCTTAGTGGTTGTATGGCATCAATTCTACTTGACCACCTTGTATCGCTCAGGGGTTTTAATTTTAAATTCGTTAAATATTTTACTATTATCGCCCATCTTTTAGTTGAGGCCGAAAAAAATACATATATTTCTTGTACTAAATCAAAAAATGTTACTGTTTCATGTGAAATATGTGCCGCATCATTAACAACTAAATTTAAGCTATGAGCAGAACATGGTACAAAAAATGCTCGCGGGTTGATATTTAAAATTCTTTTTTGTAAGCCATTATGCTTTCCTCGCATATTGGCATCATTGTCATATCCCTGTCCACGTATATTATGAATATTTAAATTTAGATTTGAAAGTTCTTTTGAAACAAATTTGGTTAATCCCTCGCCGGTAGTATTTGTTATTGGATAGAAACCCAAAAAATGTTCACGTATTTCAACTTTTTTTGATTCCAAATTTACAATTCTTATTACAATAGTTAATTGCTCAGTATGACTAACATCTAGTGTGCAATCTAATATAATTGAAAAATATTTTGTTTTCTAATTAAATCTAATATAGCGTTTTTAATACTTGTGCTAATAATATTGATAATTTCGTTTTGTATTTTATCCCCCAAATAATGAGGCATATATTTCAAATTGTTTCGAGACTTTTCAATCCGTTGTACATGCTCTTGCATAATAGGGTCAAATCTGGCAATCATTTCTACTGCTTTCAAAAAGTTTCCATTGTTATTTGCATATAATTGATTTGACTTTCCTCTTATGGCAAGGCATTGCCTAGAAAGATATTGAATAATAGATATTATTCGTTGAATTACTTCATACCAATACTTTCGTTCGGCTTGTAATAGTCTTTGGTTCGCACTATCAACTGTAGTATTATTTTTTAATGATTTATTAAACAATATCCGTTTTTTTATATTTTCATTATGAAACTGACTTTTGTCATGTCGAGACAAAGTTAACGATAAATTTTGTGATGCCACCGATAATAATATCTGAGTTTAATTTCATTCAAGTTCCAGTACGAACTTAATATCAATATATAACAATTTTGGCTGTTTATAGCTTTAAAATCGGCAGAGAACCCGATTATATAGTTATTTCTAAAGTAATTCATATTAAAAACTATAGTTAAATTAAATCACATAAAATTCTCGTAGCAAACATTTAATGAAATTTCAAAATCTTTATTTACTTCGTTGACCAGTTTTTATATTCCATTTAGGTAAATTTATTTCAATAAAACCATCTCGTTTTAAATAAAATAAGTTAAATATAAAATTATGCTAATATATCTATTATTGTTTTCTACAACTTTATGTTTAGATCGAAAAATTTTTTGTAACAATTTTTAATAATTTTATATAAAAATTGATCTCGATTATAACCAGAATGGCGCCTAAATTTTCATTCAATAAAATTTGAATTTTTTTTTACATAAAGAAAAGTTTAAAACAAGTTATATATTACAAAATTTAAACATAAGTTAAATATGATTTAACTTCTTATAACAGAGAAAAAACTACTGTTCCATTTTAATATGCAAAATTTTTACAATTAACAATTTTTTCATTATTTTTCTTTTTTAATAAATTAGCATAAAATATAAAAAATAAGAAAATCAGACAACAATATGCCAAAAAAAAAAATTAAACATTACTTTCTAAACAGTAGCGAATTATTTATTTTGAAAAGAAAATTAACTTTAACTTTGTGAGACAATTTGATTATGTGAAAATATTGGTTAAGTCTTCATGTAACTTTTCCTCTAATAAGTTTTCAACAGGGTAGGACTTCATTATTTTTTAAACAATACAGATTATAATATAAACAAGTGTTGAAAAAAACTACACTTTGGGCACTTCAAAATTATGTGGTGTTTCATACTGAGTATTTTATCATTTATTTCTATAAAAATATAGAAATATAAATGATAATATTATAATCTAGTTATTTCATCAATTTATTATTAATTATGAATATTGGTGCAATCAATTCTTAGAATATAGTTTTAATGCTCTCAAAAAAAAAAAAAGGTAAACAAGTGCGAATTATAATGTTAGAGCTTTAATGTTAACGTTTAATTTTGGAACTGTGAATAAGTTTCCTTGATGTAAAAATTAGTAAGCATAAGAACTGTCGGACGGACAGAGCGAAATGCATATAGGCACATTTTTACAAAATCTATTGAAAATGTGCCGAAAAAAAGTTCTAAAAGAAACAGGGAACATTTTTTTCAAAAAAAGGTTGATAAACCTAGAGATATTTCTTTTAGTTTTATGAAACGGTATATGTACAAAAATGTTGACATTCCTCTTTAAGAATATAGTTTGGTTAACAAGTTCCTTATAATTTTATAATAACTTTTTATTTTAGAAATAAATAGTATTTAAAGTTGGGTAAATCCTTTTAAGTGATTGAACTAAGTTAGAATGAACGAAGACTGGTTTAATTTGTAAACATATATAGCTTTTTTTTTAAAAAACAAGTGAGGGAAAAAAAACCAAGGGTTTTTAAAAAGCACATTTTCAAAATTATATACGGTTTCTTACTGAGTATTTTATCATTTATTTTTATAAAAATATATATTATGATAATATTATAATTTTGTTATTTCATTAATAATTAATTATATGACTAATAGTGAATTACTTAGAATATAACCCCAATGCACTCAAGAAAGCCTGCTGATAAGTGCAAAATATAATGTTGGAGCTTCAATGTTAACGTTTAATTTTGGAAAAACTTACACTGGTAAATAAGTTACTGTTTTATAAGAACATAAAAGTTTTAATTTTGAAGACCTAGTAGCCCTTCAATGGGGAAGGTTCTCAAATTTTTGCTTAGCAAACTTATGATGGATCTGCTCACCCCCCTCCTGCCTTCACTCTTCCATTTCTTTCCGGTTCTTGGAAATCAATTTTGAACTCCAACAAAATTTGGAATTTTACCTAGAATATTATTATCAAACCAAAAATGGCTAAGACTAAGAAACAATTTCTTCAATTTAAAGAGACCCTTTCAAATTTAAGAAAAACCTTTAACGTATGTTGAAATATAATGCTGCAGCTATAAATTTTGCATATTTGTAAAAAAAAATTTTAACAGGTGTTAAAGTTACAGGTGGTTGAAAATAGCAAAATTTCAATTTTCGAGCCCTTATAGCTCCTAAACAGGGGGCGTGACAAAAAAATTTTGTTAACCGACTCCTACTAATTTTGGAGGACCTAACTTCTCCCAGAATTTAAGAACCTAGGTTGAACCGTTTAGAAGATATATGGGGCCAAAAATTTTGCAAAAGTTGAGTTTAGCTTAATGGTAAATTGTGATACCGTATGGTAACCCTATACATTTTAACTTCATATTTTTGTAAAGCCTATAAAACGAGCTATCTTTTGCCGTTTTCAAATTAAAAATACACTTAAAGAAACTCTTGTTATTACAATTTAAAAATAGGGCTTTTTCCAAATTTGGGGGGCTGTAGCTCCGTAACGGGGGGGGCTACAGAAAAAAATTCTTCTACGAAATTAATTTTTTTGTAATATCTACCCGTGGTTAAAATTTCTTTACTCTATTTCAAACGGTGTAAAAGTTTTTGTAAACATACGGACGGACGGACTGACGGACAAAGTCAAAATTAAGAAAAACCTTTGACACTTATTGAAACTTTCGTTTTGGAGCTTTCAATTTTGTATACAAATAAAAAAAAATTTTGACAGGTATTCAAGTTATAGGTGTTTAAAAGCTAAATTTTTAGCAAAATTTCAATTTTCGACCCCTTACAGCTCTTAAAGAGGGGGCGTGACAAAAAAATTTTGTTAACTGACTCTTACTTATTTCTAAGGATCTAACTTCTAAATTGTAGAAGATAAAGTTCAATCCTGTTTTACTTCCAATTTGAAATTTTAAATTACAAGGCATGTTCTGGAGTCTTTCTTTTTTTTTGTTTTTAGCAAAATTAACGAAAATTATAAAATTTTTTCAAACATATTCATTATTTATTAAAAAAAGGAGAAATAAATAAAAAAATCAAATTAATAATAATGCATATAAAACATAAAAAATTATAATAATTTTATTGTTTGTTATTTGTTTTGATTACAAACAGTTTCAAATCTTAAGATATTTTACATATATTATAAGGCTGCTGTAATTTAAAAAAAAAACCAAATACTATCGATAAAGGCTTTTATTTCAAAACTACAACCTACCAACATGCCAGTTTTATGTTTAAACGATTTTCTTCTTTGTTTTTATTTTTTATTTAAAAAGCACGAAATTCGTGTTCATCGTGTGGGATCCCCAATATTTATTTTTTTTTTGGTACTATATGTAACTATAAAATTATTTGGATTATGGACACAATTTTTAAAAACAATAAAGAAAATTAAAACAGTTAAACATGCTACTGCAAAAATCATAATGTTCCGCATATTTTTTTTTTAGCTTTACTCAATCTTTTTTTCATCCCTTTTCAGTTCAGTTAATACGAAATCATACTCTTAAGGTTGTTGTCTCTGGTTTAAAAATATTTTTTCTTTATATTATTTCATCATTGTTTTACACAAACATATTTTCAAATATATTTGTACTGTAAAATGTCTGCCACATAAAACATAGAATTTTCGTAAAAATTGTTTTTATACCCTACACCTTAAGTAGGTATAAGGGTTTATTTACTTTGGTACTATATTTGAATCCCATAACGAATCAAAATAGATATGAAAATTTATATATATATATATATATATATATATTTTAATATATACATATATATTTATATATATAAATTTATACATTCAAATTGTAATTTATACATCAAACAGGTGGCCTTTCCCATTTCCCTTGAGCTCATACGTTTTGGAAGTCATGGTTCGGGAACTTCCACAAATTTTCTAATTCATATTATATTATTTTCTAATAAAACAAAAGTCTGGGAATACTAAGGAAATTTGTAATTATAATTTAGTTTTAAATTTTTAAACTTGAAAATTAAATTTTCTAAAGTTATTTTACTAATGGTTTTCGAAATTATATCCTTAGGCCAAAAATCCTTTACCTAAATTAAAAATATCAACATCTTATTATATATAAAAATTATGGTAATATATAGAATATTAATTCAATATTCAATTAAATCAATGAATTCATAAAAATGTGAATGAAATCATTTTAATTTAAATACCACCAAATATGGAAACGAGTTTTTTTTCCTTACTGGATAGCAAAGCGAATATTAAAACGCATTGATTATGATCAAGGCGGTGGTCGTAAGATTAAAATAAAAATTTAAAGAATAAGAAATGTAAAAAAAACAAAAAAAATTTATATAAATTTAATTTTTAATTCTTTAATCTTTAGTATACAGATTATATTAAAATTTTCCCATAATCTTTGATTTTTTCTTTTTAATTAAAAATTTGCATAAACATTTCCTTTTAAAAAAGCAAGAGTTTTCATATTTGTTGACTGTTGTTTTTAGTTTAGCTAATATTGCACTCGTATACATGCAAATAAATTATTGTTACTATATTTTTATACGGTCGAATTTTTAACATAGGTAAGTACAATTGTATGAAAAATATGGTATAGGGTATAAAGCTTTGACATAACATTTATAACATTTATTTTTGAAAATAAGATACAATCATACAATTGCTAATTTAACTATATTTCCATTTTTTTTGGTAATAAAGTCGATTCATTCAACTTTATTTTACTCCTAAGTAAATCCATTTATTTCCGTTTAATTTTTTTTTTATTCGGTAAAAAAAATTTTTTTTTAAGTGCAACGGTTCAATTGCTAGCCTAAAAAGCTCCTTATATATTAAACCCAAAATCAGTTGTATAGCTATGCCATTTGTTTGCCAGATTATAACATCCACATTGCAACGCATTCTGTTAAACATTTTTTAAATTTCGTTAATTGTATTAATTTGTGAAAATAGTTTTCTTCTCTGATATGTTTTTTTTTTGTAAATTTATTTTACAATCATTTATATATAATAATATATAATAAGTTGTTGTATATATAATAAGTTAATATTGTAATTGGAATATAGATGTGTGTCGGAAATAGCTTCAATGATTGCAAGAATTAATAAAAACTATTAATAAAAGTTTTAGTCAAGATCAAACATCCACATATTTACTGTCATTCCGAATAATCTGTCGTTTACATATTATGCTATCGCAATCCACAGTCATTATAAAATATAAATCCGTTCTGTCTTGTTGCTCTGTCTTTGTGCCAAAGAGCAATGTCGCCAGTGTTGACAAAAAAAAATCTAAAATAGCACAGTACAATGGAATTTCAAAATTATATTTTTAGTCAAAAAACGAGAAAGAGTGTAGAAGAGTACACTGTGTCAACTCTAAGATACCTGTATGACCGTAATAAAAATATTATATTATCCAGTTAATTACTTTTTCTAAAATTTTAAATACTCAGCTTTATTCGATATAGAGGAATCCTCATATAAAAGAAGAAGTTGTATAGCAGGTACTCGAACCCATGGACCCAAATGGTTGGATTTCAATAGCGAAGAAGCCTATTGCATAAAAACGAATTTGTGAAAACTTACATAGCTAAATCGATTTACTTTTCGATTCTGATCCGATCCATACCTTTGACTCTTAATCTATCCCCCTTCTTCTCTGTGTCTCAAACGTAATGGCAAATTTAGTATACCCTTTTGACCTATAGTAATATGGGTATAAAATTAAACTAAAGCTGAATTTTATTTTTAAGAAAAAGCGTTATGCTGAAAATTTATGTATGTATATTGATAATTTAAGATTTTACATCGTTTAGAAGTTCATATATATGCTTTAAACAAGTTTTCTCACCGTCTTCAAGACACAAAAATTCTGTTAAAAGACCACTTCTAAAGCAATTTCTTTCTTCTCGTTTATTTTTAGCAGATTTTCAAACAATTTTGTAAAAATATGCTAATATGATTTCACTTTGTCCTTTCGTCAGCCTGTCCGTGTGTTGACAAAACTTTTTGAAATAAAGAAATGCAATTTTACCTACGGTTAGATTTTACCCCCCATTTTGCATTTATTTTTGTTTTAATACTTTATACTTTTAGTTATATACTGTTATGTAGATAAAGATATATACAAATTAAATTTTTTTTTGGTATTTTCAAAGTATTTCATAAAATTTAATATATCTAACAAATGTTAATTAAACGAAGTCAAACATCGAAAAATTAAAAAATATATCCTTAAACTGACTTCAGTTAAAGTTATTATTTTGAACAAAATTTAACTGAAGTTTCAAGATATTTCATTTTATAAATTTAAGGAAATCGATAGCTTAAGTTTGAATAAATCTAAAATAAAGAATTAAAAAAATTGGAAAAGCATGCATATGATAACAATATATATATATTAGATTATCATCAAGGAAAATTCGTTTTTATATATAATTTTATTTATTTATTAAATAAATAATATAAAATAAATTGACCAAAAAAAAAATCTTATCTGGTTTTATTATGATTGCAATTATTGAATTTCAAAGAAAAACAATTCGTTTATTTTACAATTTTGATTTTCCACAAATAATAACAATTATTTATAACCATAGTTGGATCAAGTGTTGTGCAATGCATTGAAAAAAATGTTGCACAGAAATATAAAATAAATATAGGTATAAAAATAAGCTATAAAATTAATAAATTATTAATGAAATATATACAGAAATTATTTTTATTTGTACATGAATAGGTATGTTATGTATGTATGTAGTAGGTGTACATTATATGAATTATGTAAAGTTATATAATATAAAAAATCAATTCAGATGGAAAAGGTCAATTGGATTTTAATTTTGCATTTAATTTATCCCAAAAAAAAAAAAATTATTAAAAGAAGCAAAGTGACGCCATACCGATAATTATTTTCAGAATATAATAAAAATATTTAATTTTTTATTTTATTTAAATTTAATAAAATGTATATATACATATTTTTTTTTATTAATATTTGTAATTAAAAAATAATGACAAGCGATAATCTATGAGACTCATTACGATTTATTTTAATTGATTGTCATTAATTAATTAAATACTGAAGAAGTATTAATGAACAATACAAAATAATTATAATTACCAACCGCTTGTATGAATTATAATAAGCGGTAGGTATTGTTTCCACACCAAAATTTTGATCACGGAATTTTTTCATCTATGAATTACTCCTGGGTGCAGAATCCCATAAAACGAAGTTTTTTTTTATGATGTGCGTCTGTATGTTTGCCTGTCTGGGGGTTGTGTCACTTTTACAGTTTAAATGTCTGAACGGAATGCCTTCAAATTTCATATATAAGATTGTGATGTTAATATCTAGAATTGATAAGTTTTTATTCATGTATTTCCACGTATTTTCATCCTCTGTTGATATTTATGTGTGTATGTTTTGGAATCGTTCAAAAATATTGTTGGAAGCTATAACCACAAAAAATAGTTTCTAACTGACTAAAAATAGTTTCTAAAACTAACTCTTTAATTAATATACGGAACAGCGTTTTTCAAACTATAAAAGCTATTTATAATAAAAAAATTTATAATTATTAAATTGTAATTGCTTTGATAAAATTTATTACGTATGTAATACCTATTAAAAATCTTTGGTTTTACGAGTACATTATGATTTTCCTTTAAGAGCGGTTTGTTCTGTGGTGGACACAGAATATATTATTTTTAATTTATTTAATCGAAAAATAAGAGTCAAACGAAAATAATTTAATAAAAAATGTGAAAATATATGTGTCTACATGATTCAACGAAAAACGACATAACACCAGAGACTTTTCTGGCGTTATTTCGCGACATAACATCAGAAAATTCTTGTATTGAGTCATTTTTTTTTGCTGGCGTTATGTCAATTTGCATTCAGCAGTAAACCAATTTTGAAAACAAAAACGAATTAATGCCAGAAGAAAACGTATTTTCGCCCGTAAAAGATGAATTAAAACCAAAAATTTATTTTTTAGAAAATTTATTTCATTTCGTAGAAAATTGGTTTCAGCAAAATAATATCGAAAAAATTTTACAAAAAAACTTTGATATATTCATTAACTTCTTAACATATATGTATTTCAAATATCTGTACAATAAAAATAATCAGGAAGGATTTTAGAGTTGGTTTCAAAATTAGGGTATTCCGCCTTTTTCCAGAAAATTTATATATATTTATTAATATACCCTAAAATCCTTCAAAATTCAGAATTTCATATATACATATTTATAAATATTCTGGAAAAAGCGGAATACCATGATTTTGAAACTAACTCTAAAATCCCTCTTCATTATTTTTGTTGCACGGATATTATAGCGCCAGAAAAAAGCCAGAAGATTATTGAATTAATATCAGAAATAAACGACATAACGCCGGAAAAAATGACACAACACCAGATGGATAAATTCTGGCGTTACAACATTTTTATTTTTCTGGCATTATGTCGTTTTTGGTTCTGGTGTTATAACAGGGAGCCTGATTCAACTATAATTAATATTTTTGTGACGAAAATTTATGACGAAGTCGTTATTCTTTTCAAGCTTTAAATATTATTACAATTTTAGTACATCAGACAAAGAGGCTTAATAGTATAATTCTCGCACTTTTTTATCACTTTTATGATATTATTTCAAAACCATTTTTAATAAATTTTCTATATTTTTAATAAATTTCATGCATAAGAGAGATCAGCGCAATATTCAAATGTCATGCATTTAAAAGTTAAGTTTTATAAATTTTGCTTAGGTCTGCCAGCTATGCGGTTTTCATCCGGAGTCTTCGTTCTTCCAAGCTAATCCCCAGTTTTCGGATTTGTGTAATTTATATTACATTACATATATTACATAAAAATTTGTGTAATTTATATTAGACTAATATTACACGAAATTTATTTTCTTTTCCTATGCATAACAAAATTTATGGCAACAATGTTGTCAACAATTCTTGCGTTTGAAATTTGCTTAAAAATAAAAGTTTAAATTTTTTCAATTATAAAAACGTTTTTAAGTATTTTTGAATTTTATTTCTGTAGCTTAACGCGCTATAAAGAGAGTATAATTTTGTACAGTTATTACACAAAAAAAGCGATTTACATTCTAAATATAAATAGTGTTCTAATATATAATGTTTTGAAATTTTGATGATTTTTCTAAACAAATACATATACATATTTGCTGAAGTCAAGTAGTCAAAATTCGAGTTATAGAAAACTGTAATTTTTTCTAAACATTTTAGTACGATTTGAACTAAAATTTGAATGTTGTATATGGTTATATGTATTCTGTATCCTAATTAAAAAGTTTATTCAAAGAGCATTTATATGTACACTAAATTTAACAAACCTATCAAGTTTAGTACTTAGTATTATATTATATTGAAGCTGGCAGAAGTACAAAATAATAGTTAAGTTAACAGAAATCGAGATTTTTTTTAAATCACAATTTTAAGATATATAACATATCTACAAAGATATCATTTTTAGGTAAAATTTAATTCTTTGGCAAAAAGTGTAACGTTTATTATAATTAAAATTGAACAGAGTTCGTTATAAATGAAAACTACTGTATAAACCAAATGTATTGCATTCATTTCGAACAGAACTCATTTTTTTTCTCGTTTGCTTGTTAAGATAAAGAAAAAAAAACAAAAACAAAACAAAAATTTTAAAAAAATTTCAATCTGCTTGTTCATTGAACATTTGAACTAAACTAAAAACAAGCGATGAAAAAAACCAAGAGTTTCTTAAAAAGCACATTTTCAAAAGAATATAGTATTTTATCGGAATATAATGTTGAAGCTTCAATGTTAACGTTTAATTTAAGAAATATATACGTTGGTGACTAAGTTACTACTTACCTATAGAAAACGTAAATTTTTCAATTTTAAAGTTCTAATAGCCCCTCTATGGGGAAGGTTGCCCAGTTTCTCAAGGATCTTATCCTCACTACTCCTCTTCCCCCAAATTTTTTAGGTTCAAGGAATTAAATTGTGAATTCTACCAAAATTTGGAATTTTACTTAGAATTTTACTATTTAAGCAAAAATGGTTAAAACTGATAAAATTTAAAGAACCGCTTTTAAATTTAAGAAAATCTTTTAACATATGTTAAAGTATAATGTTGGACCTTCAAATTTTGTGTATTAACAAAAAAAAATTTTAACAGGTATTCAAGTTACAGCTGTTTAAAAATAGCAAAATTTCAATTTTCGAGCCCTTATAGCTGCTAAACAGGGGACGTGACAAAAAAATTTTGTTAACCGACTCCTATTTATTTCTGAGGATCTACTCCCAAAACATACCCTACTCCCAAAACATACCCTACTCCCAAAATATACCCTAGCTTGGCCCGTTTAGAAGATATGTGGGGCCAAACATTTTGCAAAAATTGAGTTTTGCATAATGGTAAATTTTAGTAACGTATGGCAACCCTAAACATTTGTCTTTTAAAAATTTATAAATTTTATAAAACCAGCTATCTTTTTCCGTTTTCAAATTGAAAATACACCTAATAGAACTCTTGTTATAACAATTTGAATATAGGGTTTTTCCAATTTTGGGGGGCTGCAGTTCCGTAACATATGGGGCTACAGAAAAAAATTCTTCTACGAAATTATTTTTTTTGTAATACCTACTCGTGGTTAAAATTTCTTTTCTCTATTTCAAACGATGTAAAAGTTTTTGTAAACATACGGACATACGGACAGACGGACGGACAGAGTGAAACTATATAGGCACGTTTTTACAAAATTATATCATATATGTATGCACGGGTCTAAAAATTTGACCATGAAGCGAATTTGAACCCACGACCCCAACATTTTATAAAATACGAAACATAAAATCGGACCAAGGCTTCGAGGAGCTGCCCTACATTTTTTTTGCACTAATATGAATTTCTTCAAAACTTATTATACTACGAGGATGAAAATTAAACACGGTTAGTTTTATAATAAATCGAGCACTTATATGAAGTTTCAAAATGTTACGGCTTCATTTTCGGGGGCTGCCATACAACTTCTTTGCACCAATATGAATTTCTTCAAAACTAATTATACTACGAGGATGAAAATTACACACGGTTAGTTATATAATGAATCGAGCACTTATATGAAGTTTCAAAATGTTACGGCCCCATTTTCGGGCAGCTGCCATACAAAGTTTTCAATTCAATAGCTTCGAGGTTAAAATTAAAATTGGGCAGGTAAAGTAATAGGGTAAGTTACTTGGCGAAGTTGGACATCACTCGGACCAACTTTTAGTGTGGGCGAATTTTTTTTTTTATTTTTGTTATTTTTATGAAATTTTTTTGTTGCTTTTTTTTTTAAGCAAAAATTATGGTATAAAAAATTCAATTTTTTTTTGTTTTATGGTTTTTTTTTTTTTAAGTTAAAATTATGGGATGATGAGTTCAATTTTTTTTAACTATTTTACCTTTTTAAATTTTTTTTGTAATATATATATAATAGCTTAAGGGAAATAAATAACGGTTTATTTTATTGTATACATCATACTGGGTATGTTCGGATATCTAAAAGTTGACAAGGGCAACTGTAATCTTCCTCGTTTTTTTTATTTTCAACCTAAATTTTTTTTTTATTTAAGTACCTACTTGTATAAATTTTAAATTAATGAACAAAATATGTAAAGACTGACTTAAAAAAAACCCTTAAAATTTTTTATATGGAACTGATCGCCTATATAATTATTTGGTCTATGGTTTTATATTATCAAAGTAAAGTATTTATGTTTTTAAAGTTACAAATTTTTGAAGAAACTATCCAAATAAATTAATTTTATTTGTATTTCTTTTATTATTTCTGTTGAATTTAAAAAAAAAACAAAAATTTTTACATTTTAAGGAGAATCGAACTCACATCAATTTACACTCTAAGCCACTTCGCTAACCACTGAACCATACAATTCTTAAAAATTTATGGTCAGGTTTTTAATATAAATATACCACTAACTGACAGAATGAAAAATAAACCAGTAGACACAGGCAAGTTCATATAAAAGTATATAAATAAGGTCAATTTTCTTAAAACTTAATTTAATTTTAAACACTAATTTTAAACACTAATCGCTTTATGTCCGTATGTTTACAAAAACTTTTACACCGTTTGAAATAGAGTTAAGAAATTTTAACCACGGGTAGATATTACGAAGAAAATAATTTCGTAGAAGAAATTTTTTCTGTAGTCCCACCCGTTACGGAGCTACAGCCCCCCAAAGTTGGAAAAAGCCCTAGTTTTGAATTGTTATAACATGAGCTCTTTTGGGTATATTTTCAATCTGAAAACGGAAAAAGATAGTTGGTTTTATAAGCTTTATAAATAATTAAGAGCAAATGTTAAGGGTAAATTTTCGGCCACACATATCTTCTAAACGGTACAAGTTAGGTCCTCCGAAATGTAGGAGTCGGTTAACAAAATTTTTTTGTCAAGCCCCCTATTTAGGAGCTATAGTGGCTCGAAAATTGAAATTTTGGTATTTTCAACACCTGTAGCTTGAATACCTGTTAAAATTTTTTTTTAGTTATATAGTAAATTGAAAGATCCATAATTATATTTCAACGTGTGTTTTCTCAATATTTAAAGGTGCCGAAGTTACAGCCCCCGAAAATTTAAAAAAAGCCCAATTCTTATAAATTTATGGTCAGATTTTTAATATAAATATATCACTAACTGACAGAATGAAAAATAAAACCTTAGACACGGCAAGTTCATATAAAAGTATATAAATAAGGTAAATTTTCTTAAAACTTAATTTAATTTGACACTAATCGCTTTATGATCCAGATTAACTATACCGTGAAGTTTAATGTCAAAGTCAAACTTTTCTAGGTCTGTCAGAATATGGTCAATGATCGTAGAAGAATATTCAGTCACTCTAGTAGCAGATTCATAACTAAGTACTTTTTTTATGGTAACTCCGTTAGATTCTAACATCAATTTTATAAGATCTGGAGAGCTCTGTGTCTGTTAATAAATCAATTTTAATATCACCCATCAGAACTTTATTCTTGTATTTATTAAAAATTAATTCCAGATGTGTAAAATTTTTTCAACTCAAATTTTAAGTCAAATTTGGTTATTTAGTTTTTCTTTAACAACATATGTTAAACATTTCAAACATTCTGGATTGTTATATACTTTTGTGTTTTGTTCTTTGAGTCCTCTTAACCTGTTATCACGTGTCTAACTGTTATAATATGAACGAAAATTAATTTGAAGGTGAGTATTTGGCGTTTGAGTTAGCTAATTTTAAACTTCACCAAACAACAAGCCTTTGATTATTAACATTATTATTATCATTGCAAGTAATTCAAATTCCAATTATTATTACGGATTCATATATCATCATAACCTGAACAAATATAGTAATATTTTTTAATTTCCAGTAAACTTATTAAAATAAAATAGTTTGCAATCAAACTTCCGGAAAATGATTCAAATAGCTAATTATTTTAATAGATACATTCTGTATGCCTGTTTTTGCGTAGGAATTGAGTTCTAATACATATTTAAATTTAGTTTTTTAGCTGAATTTTTTTTTTGTATATTCTAAAAAAATGTATCTTCTTTCACATTGCAACACTAAATGATTTTTTATAAATTTTATTTAAACAAACAGCATAAAAATTTCAGTATGTGAAGTATTTGTATAGTTATCTTATTTTTATTTTATTGCAAGGAAATCAGATATCTATATAGATGCGTAGTCAAATTTATTTTATTATGCATGAATATTTTACGTGTATGTGTTTCGTGTATAGAAAATTCGAATTGAAAGAGAGTAAAACACATCATAGATTCTTGTTCTAATTCTAATATTGTCGTCATTGTTTTTATTACTGCTGTTAGATATTTAGATTTTGAGTTTGTTTCTGTTTTTAACTATTGTTCTAAGGGAAAAAACTAAATTTTACATTTGCATAGTAAATTCGTAAAGTATGATTTCTGCTATCTTTCTTCTACACTTCAGAATGGTACATATTCTGCTCTATTCCTAGTAAATAGAATATAAGAAAGCACAGGAAAAATTGTAAATGGAAATCACAGAAGAATATAAAAAAATAAAGCTGATTTTTTTAAAGTTTTTTCCATTTGGAAGCCTCTTGGTTATTTTCTTATTTTGTATTTTGGTGGTATGATTCAAAAACAAAAAAAGAAATAAGAAAAAATTAGTTTAATACAAAAACAATTGATGAAAAAAAGGGTTTTTAAAAAAACTCATTTCTAAAAATACAAAATGTCTCATATTGACTTTTGGGAAAAAATAAATAAATTATTAAGTTCTAATAGCCTTTAAACTTATGCTGATTCTCAACGATCTAAAGAAATTAAATTATGGCTTGCGCCTAAATGTTTATCTTTTAGAATATTATTATATGAGCAAAAGTTAGAAATTAAGCTACACTTAGTTTCAAATTAAAAAAAATCTTTAATACATAATAAAATATAGTATTATAGCTTTAATTTTTTTATATTAATTGAAAAAAAACTGTTGACAGTTATGGATGTTTAAAAATATTTAATTTTCAATTTGAGCTTCTAAACAGGAGGCGTATCAACATATTTCAAAAGGTGTAGAAGTTTTTTAAAAATTGGACGGACAGGCGAAATGAAATTATATAGGAAAATTTATTCAAAATTTTTTAAAAATGTGCTAAAAACCTAGTTTTGTTACGTAAGATTCCATGTGTAAATTATATATCTTAAAAAGCTAAATAAAAACAAAACATCTTTAGATAAAATAAAATTTAAAACCCACTCACTTGATCGTAGCAAATTCATTAAATATAGTAAACGTTTATAAAACTTAGGACTTAGAATTGGTCATAAGAGCCCTAGATGACAACAACAAAATGCACAAATAAAATAGAAATCCAAAATTTCGATATCATTGCAAGGTATACGCACAAAATTTCATACATGTGTATATATATTAAAATCATTTTTTTTTGTATGAAACTCAATGTTTTAGATAGAATAAACGTCGATTCATACTAGACCGGCACAGTGATGGCACAGTGCAGTGTTTTTTATTCTTCTATGTATTTTTTATGACTATATCACTGAACGGCAATTCACGGAATCGTCTGGCACCGGACAGTAATTTGTTTTTATTTTACAGCTGAAGTCATTTTCGGTATAATGTAAATATATTCATTAGAAATACATATAATCAATTAACCAAGAAAAAACACAAATCACATCAGTAACGACAACGTTATAGTCCATGTTTTTTAATAAAAATTTTATATTTTACTATGAACAGGTATATTAAAAGTATATTAAAAAAGAATACGGACCTGATTCTTTTCCTGTATGTTCGTGTACAAAACATGGTGTAGGTACGTCAGTGATTTTTTTTCATGGTATACAGTAAATATAAAAATACATTGTCTAAATTGCAGTGCGTCATCAATGTACCTGTCTTGTGTGAACCGACCTTAAAATTATTTTCTAAAATGTGAATTAAATTTTTTTAAAATATATGTTTGTAAATTAATGTTAAATGGGGTGGCCAGGAAAATAAAGGATAATAAAAGAATTTTTTGGGATTTTTTTAAAAAAAATTTTTGTTTCATTCATTTTATATATTTTCATGCAAATATTTATTATGTGCAAGGATATTCAATTCGTTTATAAAAAACCAAGTGATGAAAAAAACCAAGGATTTTTAAAAAAACACATTTTCAAAATTATGTAGTTTTTCTTACTCAGTATTTTATCATTTATTTATTTATTTAACTTATATAATAACTAAAATTAATTACCTATTATATATACAATTAGTGGCACTAGCAACTGGAGGCCTTCGGCCATTTTATTTACATTTTTTTTTTTTACAAAGTACATTATAAGAGATTTTTTTTAAACCAAATTTATAATTAATGAATTTAAGTTACTTCTTATTATTGTTTTTGTTTCTAAAGTTATTTCTATTATTGAGTTATTTTCTATTATGTTTTTTTTTTTTGATAAAACAAATTTTAATTTGTGGAAGAGTATATCCAATGTCTATTTTTTATATTTTATTTAAAATGTTTAGTGTTTAGTTTAGTGAAAAGTTTGAGAACGTTGTGATATTTTGCGATGCGGTTTCAGTCAAAAGTAAGTGTAGCGGTTGTACATTTTGTTGGATTCTTATGGCATCAATTGCTGTACATTCATTAATTATGTGTTTAGTTGTGATAACTTGATTGTTATAAAATGTGCAAATTGGGGGTGGTTCTTTGTTGAAAAGGTGTTGGTGGGTAAGTATAGTGTGCCCAGTTCTAAATTTTGTGTACACCGTCAGGCCCCTTCTCCTAGACTTCGTTTGGAAGAATGATGGTTCTTTCTTGGGGTTGATGTATTTGTAGAAATGAGTGAAGTTTGCCCAGCTAAGTAAAGATTCCTGTTCCTTAATCCTTTTTATTTCTCCGATTATGTCTGATTTTTTTGTGGGATTGCGTGATACGAGAGGCGAATTTACCGCCTCTTTTGCTACTTATCGGCTAACTCATTTCCTTCTATGCCCGCATGTCCTGGGGCCCACAATTTTTAAAAATTTCTGTTTTTTTATTAGGGTGTCCAGTATTTCCTCAATAGTCTTTTCGGTGTTGTTGACGTTAATGACCGCTTTCATTGTTGAAAGAGAGTCAGAGCAAATTATATGTTTTTCTCTTGCGTTTTGTTTTATTTTTACTGCTTCGAGTACTGCAAGTTCCTCAGCAGAGTAGGCTGCGGAGTATGGGGGCAGGGCACCAATCTTTAAAATATTTTTATCTTCATCCACTATACTGAATGGGGTTGCAAAGTGGGATTTTGAACCGTCGGTAAATATGAAATTGCAGTCGGTATATTTGTTTCTTAAGGACCGAAATTCCTGTTGAAATAAGGCTTAGTTTGTTTCTTTTTTGTCCCAGTTGCTGAGGTTTAAATTGATGCTATCTAGCTTCAGTTCCCATGGAGGAAAGTGTAGTCTCGGGCTGCTGATGGGGTTGAAATTGAAGTTGTTCTCCTTTACAAAGAGAATGACTTGTAGTAATACTGATGGTCTTTTTGGTATACGTTTTCTTGCTATGACTCTTTTACATTTGTCATATAGTTCAACTCCGTCCGAAAAAGTAATTTTGGTTATTAGCTTCCTGGTAGAGAGCATAATTTTTTCTTCTAAGGATGGAAGTCCTGCCTCTGCAAGGATGATGTGTATTATCGTGGATCGGAAAGCCCTTAGTGCTGAGCATACTGATGCGTGATATATTGTTTTAATTTTTTGTAGCTCCGCTTTTGCTGCAGTACCGTAGATGGGAAGTCCATATTCGATTTTGGAGAGAATAACCGCTTTAACTACATCTATCAAAGATTTTGTGTTATTATATAAATTATATAGTGTTTCTTACTGAGTATTTTATCATTTATTTTTATAAAAATATATATAAAAATAAATGATAATATTATAATTTAGTTATTTCATTAATTATTATAAACTAGCAGATTCACCCAGCGTTGTTCGGGAGCTTGCAAGTTTTAAAAAAAGCTAGTTTCGGGCAATTTTTCGAAGTACTGCTTTGGTTAAAAAGAAAGCCTTAAAAAATATTTGTGGAGTTCCGTTAACCCGTTGCGGCCCAACAGCTTTTATATGTTTTTTCGTTACTTTGCTATAAATTAGAAATGGTTTACAAAAAAAAATTTTTGGAAGGATATTACGTCCAATTTTGCGAAATATATTGCTTGGTCAAAGTTTCAAAAACAGGTTTGTTGAGTTCCTTTAACCCATTACGGCACAGCAGCTTTTTACAGATTTGAACGTTACTTTACTCTTAAGAAACGGTTTGACCAATATTGACTTTAAATTTCGTATGCGTACATACATATACTTATCATTCCTACGATTATTAAAAAAAAAAAATTTATGTAAGTAAATTACGTCCAATTTAAAACTTCTTTGAATTAGGGGAATGTTTTTTTTTTTTTTTTTTTTTTTATTTTACGAGGGAATGGAAAGCTCGAAAGCCACCCATTGAAACTATGCGGTGTTTCTTTGGGTAGTCTGATTGATTTTAACACAACAAAACCACACCCTTTTTGAACTAAAATTTAGGTGGGAGCCTGTGATACAAATGTACAGTTTGGTTACAGGGATGAGGATATGGAAGGATTTAGGATTATGGTGGAAGTTATTTGGAATATTTGGATTATAGGGGATGGGGAAAATTGGATGGGATATTTAGAAGAAAGATGTTAATGTTCTTCTTAAATTTGGTTAAATCGTACATATATACATTATCAACTTTGGGGAACACATTTGATGGAATATGGTTCCATAAACGAGAAGAGCGCATGACAAACGAATTTCCATAAGCCGTATTACGCCATCTAGCGGTTTGCAAAACTTTATTAAATTTTAAAATTATGTACGACATGTAAAATTTTTGGGTCAACTTTTTTCAATAGCATCAACTTAAATTAAAACTCTATTAAGAGGCGAGGAAAAGTGCACCCGGTAATAGCTAGTTTACATATAAGTATTATTATTCCCGTTCGACTATAGGTCGAAAGGGTATACTAAATTTTCTATTATGTCATTATACTATGTCAATAATAGTTTACTTGAATTTCAAGTCAATCGGTCAAACCGTTTTGACTCGACCTCAAAAAACGAAATAGCTTAAAACGGCTCTGGAGCCGCAAAATATTGACTTATAAAAATAGAGCTCCCAGAATTGTTCCGCTAAAATTTTATGACAATCGAACCAGTGGTTTTCACATGAATCCTAGAAAAACAAACAAATTTTTTTCCTTATATATTAAATTATGAATAAAAATGAAATCATTACTTAGAATATAATCCCAATGTACTCAAGCAAACCTGTTAACAAATGAGAAATATAATGTTGGAGCTTCAAGAGTAACTTTAAATTTTGGAAAAATAATACTGGTAAATAAGTTACTGATTTATAAAAACATGGAAGTTTTAATTTTTAAGTCCTAATAGCTTTTCAAGGGAGAGGGTTCCCAAATTTTATTAAGCAAACTTATGATGATTCTCCAGAATCTGTTCACCACCCTTTTATTTTTCTGTGTTCTAGGAATTAAATTGTAAATTCCACCAAAATTTGGAATTTTATTATCTTAGCAAAAAAGGTAAAGACTAAGGAAACTTTCATCAATTTAACGAACCCCTTAAATTTTAGAAAATCCTTTAACATTATTATCTTGATATATAATGTGGCAGCTTTAAATTTTGTATTTTATTAAATAAAAAAATTTAGGTTACAGATGCTTAAAAATTGCAAACGTGACAAAAAAACTTTGCTAATTGACTCCTACTAATTTCTGGGGATCTAACTTCTTCCAAAATTTTAAGATTTTAGGTTTAAGCTTGAGCCGTTTAGAAAATATGCGGGCCAAAAATTTTGCAAAAATTGAGTTGCATAATGGGAAATTTTAGTACTGTATGACAACCCTATGCATTTGTCTAAATATTGTAAAATATAATAAAAAAATTTATAAAGCTTATAAAAACAGCTGTATTTACCGTTTTCATATTAGAACTCATGTTATAATAATTTGAATTTAGCGCTTTTTCCAACTTTAGGGGGCTGTAGTTTTGTAACGGGTGGGGTTACAGAAAGAAGTTATTTCATGAAATTATGTTTTTTACAATACTTAGCCGAACTTAAAATTTCTTTACTGTATTTCAAAAGACGTAAAAGTTTTTATAAACATACGGGCGAATGGACGGGCGGTAGTACATTGGAAAACTAATATAGGGCCATTTTTACAAAATATTTTGAAAATGTCCTTAAAAAATTAAACTTTTAGGATTGCTTTTGCTTTAGTTTTTTTTTTGACAGTGATGCGGGCAATAGGAATTTTAATTTTTGTTATGTATTTATTAGATTTTCCCTGGTTTTGTTGTTAAAAAGATTGTGACTTTTTCTGATGGCAATAATTGTAGAAAAGAACTAAAGTGTTTTTAAGTAATTAAATTTTAATAGTTGCGTTTCAGTGCAAATAAAATACTTTCAAAAACACAAAAATTGGATTAATTGTTTTTTTTATACTTGTTTCATTTTGTGTCTACTTTTTAGATTTAGTTTTTGTTTTGTTTCACAATAAAAAAAATTTCTTTCTTTGAATTTTTTTTAGTCGGAATAATTTTTTTTTGATTTTTTGTTCCTTCGTCTCTGAATGAAAATTATAAATTAAAAGTTCATTTACTTGGAAAATTTGTTATATTAGCGCTAAGGATATTAATTCTCCTCTTTGTATGTATATTTGTATGTATATGTGCCATTTTTTATTTTAAATTAAAAAACAAAAGCAAACTTTTAATTTTGTAAAACAACTTTTAATAAAAAAAAATTTTTTAGTAGATTTGTTTAACAAAAACATTAATTTTGCATATGAAAATGGATTGCATACTGCTTGCATATTGCTATAGTGCAAAAGGAGAAAGCCTTTTTAAATTTTGCCATATATTGAATGTGGTAACGTCATATTTTAAGAATTAGTCTAATGCTCTGTCTAGCTCTTGAAGAGTTATCTAAATATATCGTTTTTCATCTAAACTTTAAATCATATGAAAGTACAAGATTATGTGACAAAGATTAGTTAATACTACAGCAAAATAATTAGTGAAATGCTTACTTAATATCAAGATATAATGACAATATAGCAATAAAAGCATATATAGAAAAATTAAAATACTAAATATTTCAATAGAAAAGACAAAACTAACTGAAAACCTTGTAACAGAAAAAAAATAATCAAGCTGACCATTTTAAGGTAAAAATCGCTGAAAGACAAGAAATCACAGATTTCACCGAGACAAAAAGTATTCAAGATCAATATTCTTAGGCTTTTACAAACAGATTAAGGACAAACTCTACAGAATAAGAAAATAACTGACAAATATGAATTTTGACATATCGCTATTGAGTACGATGCAAGTAGGAACAATACCAAATAAGTCATGTTCTTACGAAATGGAAAAATTAGACACCCCGGCAACAGAAATTTAAACAAAAACTTTAACAATAATTTAAATTAAATAATTTCAATAATAATTTTAAGAACAATTTCAATAGAAACAATAACAAAAACAACAACAGTAATAGAAACACAAACTTCAACAAAAACAATAATTTTAACAGAAATAATAATGCTACAATAACAACAGAGGAAGCGAAAAGCTTCTGTGAAATGAATTAAAATGAAAATAAAATTTTTGGAGGCTGTACCAAATTATTGCTATTTTTAAGCTATAGGAATAAAATCAAATAACTTAATAAGGTTTTTAAGATTGAAAAAAACTATAAATTTTACTTTTTTTTCCATAAAATTCAAGCTGTTGGCAAAATTGTTGCGATAACTATTATTACTTATAGGAAAGAAAAATAATATTTCGTGTAATATTATATATAAGTGGCTCTACGGCCGACTTCAGATAATTTCTCCATTGGTCTCTATCCTGGGCAGCTGTTCTCCATAAGCCCGGCAAACCCAAATTTCAATAGTCCTGTTCTACTCCTTCTTTCCATCTTAGTTTTGGTCTGCCTCTGCTGCGTACACCATATGGGTTGGATTCAAAAACCATTCTCACCGGACAATTTTCTTCCCTTCTTACAATATGTCCTAGCCAACGCAGTCTTTGTATTTTTAAAATAAAGCAATACTGGAACAATGAGGGTGTTGAGGGTGTTGAGCCATAAAGCAATACTGGAACAATGAGGGTGTTGTACAGCGTTATCTTCGTTTTATAGCTGATATATTTGGATTTCATTTGTTTGGTTAACCCAAAATAGCATCTGTTCGCTAGAAGAATCCTACGTTTGATTTCTTGACTGATGTTATCGCCATCATCTGTTATCATACAACCAAGGTATATAACATTTTTCACCACCTCAAAGTTGTAATCACCAAAAGTTATATTTTGACCAACTCGGTGGGCTAGAGCATTATTTTTTGTTGCCATCATATATTTGGTCTTGGATTCGTTGATCCACAATCCTCAAAGTTGTAATCACCAAAAGTTATATTTTGACCAACTCGGTGGGCTAGAGCATTATTTTTTGTTGCCACCATATATTTGGTCTTGGATTCGTTGATCCACAATCCTATTTTCTTAGCGCTCTCTTCCAGTGCTGTGAAGGCTTGATATACTGACTCTTTTTGTTTCCCGATTAGATCTATATCGTCAGCATACGCAAGAGTTTGAACTGTTTTGAAAAAGATTGTTCCACTAGTTTCAATATCAGCATCGCGCACAATTTTTTCCAATGCAATATTAAATAAATTACAGGAAAGTGCGTCGCCTTGTCTACAGCCTTTGTGAGTTTGGAAGCTGCTGGAGGTACGATTATCTATTTTAACAGCACACAATGTACAGGCCAAGGTCATTCTACATAAATTGACGAGTTTTGGCGGAAAATTTAGCTCAGTCATGACCTGCAGAAGTTCGTTCCTTCCGATCGTATCATATGCCGCTTTAAAATCTATGAATAGATGATGAGTCGTTATGTTGAACTCGTGACACTTTTCCATAATCTGGCGCAATGTGAAGATTTGATCCGCAGTTGACTTTCCAGATCTGAAACCACACTGGTAGTTGCCGATATTTTGTTCTATAAATGGTTTCAATCTGTCACATATGATACTAGACAGAATTTTATAAGCCACATTCAGAAGACTGATACCTCGATAATTACTGCATTCTTGGCGATCTCCTTTTTTAAAAATGGGACATAAAATGCTAGCGTTCCACCCGGTGGGCATACTTTCATCAACCCAAATTTTCACCATTATTTGGTGCATGTGCACACTCAGTTCGCTATCGCCATATTTAAAAAGCTCTGATTTGTTGTTATCGAGTTTTGTACTTCTTCCAAAGTCGGTGGTGGCTCGTCTTGATTATTGAAGAATACCATCTTGGTGTGTGATAAAATTTCCCTGTTTATCCTTGCAGGCACTGATCCTGGGCTTAAAACCTTGAGTTTGAGATTTTACCCTCATAAAGAATTTTTGGATCATAAGTCCTTCGTTTCAGCTACTTCAGCTTAACTTTTTCTCGCCTTATCTGCTTATATTCTTCGTAAGCGGTTCGTGTTTTCTTTTTCAGTCAATTTCGATATGCGGAGTTGTTTTGTTTAACTTCTTCAACACATTTATTGTCAAACCATGGTATTTTGCGGTTATATTTAGAGTATCCCAAAATTTCTAAAGCGGTACATTTTAAGATACCCGCGCATTGTTGCCATTGTTCATCAGCTGATGGTAACTCGTTTACAGGATGTTCTTGTAGCTTACGTGAGATGATGTTTGCGAATACTGTGGCAGTATCATGCGATTTCAGCGCTTCAACGTTTATTTTCCGTGTTGGCCTTGTATATTGTTTTTTCTGCATGGAGATTCGTGCTCGAACTTTCGCCATAACTAAAAAATGGTCCGAGTCCATATTAGCTCCTCTGCGAGTACATACATCCATAACATTGGTAGCGTGACGATTATCAATCAAGACATGGTCAATTTGAGTAAATGTTCTATGATCAGGATGGCGCCATGTGAACTTATGAATATCGCGGTGCGGGAATTTGGTGCTACTAACTACTAAATTTTTCATTGCACACCAATTTGCTAGACGTAACCCATTCTCATTTGTCGTGTTATGGGCGCTGTGTTTTCCAATCGTTTTCCCATATATATCCTCTTTACCAATTTGAGCGTTAAAATCTCCGATGATAATTTTGACATCATGCTGAGGGCATTTGTCGTAAACTTTGTCCAAGGTGTCATAGAACATTTCTTTTGCATTATCATCATCCTCATTGGTAGGAGCGTGACAACAGATAATACTTATGTTGAAAAACTTTGCCAGCAGTCGGATGGTACATAGGCGCTCGTTGACAGGGTTCCAGCCTATAACTTTACTCTTTAATTTTGGTCCTACCACAAAGCCGCATCCGAGTGTTCGTGTTTTCTGTTGGCCGTTGTAGTATATACACCATTCTTTTCTGTGGTATTCTTTCATTCCAGATCCTATCCAGTTCAATTCTTGGATTGCGGTTATATCTGCTCTATATTCACTGAGGGTGTTTATCAGCTCATAAGATGCACCTGGAGCAGATAGTGATTGTAGATTCCAGGTGCAAATTCTAAGATCGTTGTCCTTTTTTCGTTTGCCGTGTTCGTTACCATAAATTCCTCCTGTTCTTTTATCTTTAGTTTTTCTAATAGAATTGTTTTACGGTCAGGTTATTAGCCTAAGATCAACCTCCGTTTACGGGCTACGCGGGTGTCGGTAGGTTCCCATTTTTTAAGTGACGGAATTGTTCTATCGTCGCCACTGGATTAGTTGCTTCAGAGTTTCGTGTGGTGCGCCAAAGTTCTCCTAACTATGTTACGAGTTTGACTGCACTCCAGAATTTCCTACTTCCTGAGACGCCGATGTTGTTGACCATTCAGGTTGCAACTAATCATCCCTCCTCCTTTCTCAACCGGGCTTGGGACCATAAAATAAATTACACAAAATAAATTTTGTTACACGCAACATTACCTCGAATTTCGAGCGCACGGTGATACTAGTTGTTCTATTAATAAATTAATTTAAAGGTTGATATTTAAAAATGATGCGGGGCAAATCAAAAGATTTCGTAATAATGTCGCTTTTTACCTAAGGCTAAATAAAAAATATCAACAACGTAGGTATTGCGATAAAAATAATTTAATGTTAAAACTTTTTTCTGTAGCCCCACCCGTTACGGAGCTACAGCTCTTCAAAATCCGAAAAACCCCCTTAATTAAATAGTTATAACAAGAGTTCTATAAGGTATATTTTCAATCTGAAAACGGCGAAAAACAGCAGCAATTATTTTGAATGTATGTTTTTTTAAAAAAAAAATATTATTTTAAAATATTTTATTTTGAAAACTTAATCGTAGAAACATCAGAAAAAACAATTACAATATTTTTTTACGCTTTGTCAAATTTTAAAATTTTAAATTCCGAAGTACAGTACATAACATACCTACTTATTTCAAAATTTTTTGACAGAAACTGCACGCCGTACGCATTTATTCTGGTTGATCCCTAAAGAACACATAATATTTCTTAAGAAATGTATGTTTTTTGTTTCTGCAAACATATTATATGTATTTTAATTATTTTGAATATATGTAATGTATTTTTTAAAAAAATATATAGGTATATTTAAAAACAATATTATTTTAAAATATTTTATTTTTGGAACAAAAACAACATAAGAAAAAACAATAACATTTTTATATGCTTTGTCAATGTTTAAATTTTAAAAATTCGAGGTACCTACAGTAAGTTATTCTCATGTAATATCATGTACTTAACTACTAATTTACAACTTTTTGTTAGCAATTGTACACCATAAGCATTGATTTTGGTTAGGCCCTAAGGAACAAATCATTTAAATTAAAAATTATTTTTTTAAGAAAGATTTTTAATTTTTTACAAACATATTTTATAACAACTTTTGTTATACATCTCTCAAACGTAATGGCAACTACAGAATATATTTCAACAGTGGGTTATTTTATTATTACAAAAAACTTCACAAAAAAAGTAACAAGAATGTACGAAGTAGCAATAATTTTTTATAGCAAAAAAAAAAATATATACAGTAAAGCTCACTTAAAACGACCATGAAGAGACAGAAAATATTCGTCGTAATAAACAAATGTCGTTTTAAAAGAATGCTGTGAATTTGGAAAAATTAGTATAAGAATTAAACATTGTTGAATGTGCTAATTCTAGAATGGGCACTTTGAACTCATTTGCAAGATTTTTATTTGATATGCCAGCCTAGGGGTGTATACTGCTTTTTCTTCTAATGAAATTTTTTTTTGTATTTTTGATGCGTTATTATGTTTTTTTTTATATTAAAAATTGTGTATAAAAATACTAAAATAATCACCAAGTAACATTATTAGATATAATAAGTTTAAATAAAAGAAATATGAATGTAATAAACAACTTACATTTTTAGGTAAAATTTAATTCATTGGCAAAAAGTGTTACGTTTATTATAATTAAAATTGAACAGAGTTCGTTATAAATGAAAACTACTGTATAAACCAAATGTATTGCTTTCATTTCAAACAGAACTCATTTTTTTTTAAGAAATTAAGATAAAGAAAAAAAACAAAACAAAAATTTTAAAAAAATTTCAATCTCCTTGTTCATTAAACATTTGAACTAAACAAAAAAAAGAAAAACATACATAAGTCGGCGTATATAATAGTTTGATTGAGCTGCGAGTTACAACCGAAAATGAATTACTTTTACCCAGAAAGTCGGCGCATAATATTAGAGTCATAAGCCTTAACTTTTAACAGCGTGACAGTTAAATTCAAATTTACGTTAAATTAAAGACGGGTTTTCACCTGAAAAAATATTCTAAAAAAAAATATCATTGTTCTATAAAAACAAAAAAAAACCTTTCTTTTGGTTGTTATTTCATTAAAATTGGTCAAATAGTTTGTCCAAAAAAAGGATCTTAATATTTTTATGGGAAAAAATAAGCCGATTAAATATTATGATTTAAAATAGCAGGTGCCTTTGTTTGCCATACGGTACTAAAATTTACCGTTATCCAAAACTTTTGCAAAATTTTTGGCCCCACATAATTTTTGAACGGTTCAAGCTAAAAATTTGAAATTTTAAAAAATAATTAAAATTTTTCAAAATTTTATTTATTACAAAAGCCTAAAAATGCAAAATATGCAATAAATGTATTTGTAAAACACAATGAGAAATTTAGAACTTTTATTATAATTTATTTAGTTATAAAAAAAACATTTACATACATGCAGCAAGTACCTTTGAACACAACATAAATATCGTACACAATTTCTTATTACATATTAGCTATAATTCAATTTTAATAATTCAATAAAATATATGAAATACTAAAAATTTAATCGTTTATTAAAAAAAAAATTTTGTGTTTAATTTATAAAATATAATACAATAATATAATTTATGGTAAAATACTTAGCCTTTTAAAAATATAAAATTGTTAAATAAGAACGGAAACAGGAAAAGACTCTCGGGTATCAAATTGAAATTTTCTATCTTCATGGAATTCGAGATAAGCTTTATAATTTTAGGATTTCTTAGGAGGCACCTGAACCACCACTAAAATTAAGTCTAAATTTTGGGTACAGAAAGGAAATAGGAGAAAAACACCGTTATACCAAATTTAAAGTTTCTATATTTATTTAAAGTTACTATTTTTATTAATTTCGAATACATGCTTTAAGCAAAGCCAAATTGGAAAAAACAGTTGTGCCCCAAATTTTAAGGTTCTATCTTCTTTGGTTTCGGAGTTATGCTCGTTTGGTCTCCGTTCGATCAAAAACTTCTGGAATCCGAACCCATTGACCAATCTAGACCATAAGCAATCATAGCGGTTCTTTCATTACTAGTAACCTAGAGTTTAAATTTCATCAAAATAGAGTCATTCGTTTTTGAGTTATTGTGTTTTTAAACATATTTTGGTTAGTCCTTGAACTGATCAAAGGTTCCAGAACCCGAACCCATGGTCCGATTTCATCCATATGCAGTCCTCGTCATAATTTTCATATTAGTTAACCCTTGTACACTATTGGAACGTTCTATCTTAATTTTAAGTTACTATTTTTATTAATTTCGATGATATGCTTTAAGGTTTTCGAAACTGTATGGGTTGTCCCCGACCGCCCACGCCAATCGGTCCTAACTTTCAAGGAAACTAAGGAAATATGAAGAAGCACACTGATACCAAATTTAGAGATTCTATCTTCATTGGTTTTGGAATTATGCTTGTTTGCCCTAAATTCGAACAAAAAGATTTAGGATGCGACCATAGTTACTTTATTATACCCGTATGACTATATAGTCAAAATAAATTTGCCATTACGTTTGTGACGCAGAGAAGGAGGGGGGGGGGTAGATATAGACTCAAGTGTATGGATCGGATCAGAATCGAAAAATAAATCGATTTAGCTATGTATGTCCGTCCGTCCGTCCGTCCGTCATCACGATAACTCAAAAAAATAAAGGAGCTAGGATTATAAAATTTTCACAAATTCGTTTTTATGCAAAAATCGGAATCGCTATTTAAATCCAGCCATTTTGGTCCACGGGTTCGAGTACCTGCCATACAACTTCTAATTTTATATGAGCATTACTCTATACCTATTAAAGCTGGGTGTCTGAAATTTTGCCAAAAATAGTTTAGTGTAATTGCCAAAGTTACTGCAAAATTTGGTTGGTCTACTGCAGAGGGTTCGAGTAGTTGCCATACAACTCCTTCCTTTATATGAGCATTACACTACATCTAATGAAGCTGGGTGTCTGAAATTTTGCCAAAAATAGTTTAGTGTAATGGTCAAAGTTACTGCAAAATTTGGCTGGTCTACTGCAAAGGGTTCGAGTAGCTGCCATACAACTTCTTATTTTATATGAGCATTACTTTATACCTAATAAAGCTGAATTTTTCCAAAAGTAATTAAGTAATTAAGATGATATAATGTATACGTTACGGTCATACGGGTATCCCAGAGTTGACACAGTCTACTCTATCACACTTTTCCTCGTTTAATTATAGTTTTATGACTAGTAACCTACAGAACACATTTCATGAAGGTAGCGTTATTAGTTGTTAAGCCGATTTCGCCCATATGCAATTCCTGCCGTACTTTAAGTACAAGTAACTTACATTTAATATTTGACCAAGATAGCTCCATTAGTTTTTGTGTTATCGTGCCTTCGGACGGAAATGGCTATATCGTCTCAGGAGGTTACGCTGATCATAAATATATATACTTTTCCATATCTAGGTAGCTTCCTTTAGGTGGTTACAAACACCATACCAAAGTTAATATACTGTTTTCTTATTTCATAGGTGTAGGGTATAAAAAAAATAAATGCATGTTGCTGCTTGTCAATTTTTTAAAGGTATCAAATTTATTACTTTTGAATTTCAAGACTAATTTTTATTAACTAAATTATAAAAATTTTAGAATTTTATTTTGAAATATTTTTGTAATAATCTTCCTCTTTGCCTTAGCTGAAAATAAATAAATTTATATAACCACAAATCATATTTCTAGAAATTTCAAAGGTCAAAGGTAGGTATCGGAGCATCGAAAAGTAAATTGATCTAGCTATGTGTATCTGTCCATCCGTCCGTGTGTCAGCACGATAAGTCAAGCACTTTAAGAGCTAGAGTTTTGAAATTCAAACAAAGGCAATTTCTAAGCTCCCTATTGTTTTTGGTTAAAATCGGACCAAGGGAGGAGCTGCAATACAACTTTTGTGCACCAATTTGATTTTCTTCAAAACTAATTATACTAAGAGGGTGAAGTTTCAAAATGCTACAGCTTCATTTCTCGGGAGCTGCCATACTACTTCTTTGCACCAATATGAATTTCTTCAAAATTAGTTGTGCTACGAAGATGAAAAGTAGACACTGTTAGTTATATAATAGAACAAGCACCTTTATGAAGTTGCAAAATGTTACGGAATCATTTTCGGGCACCTGAAATACAAATGTCAATTCGACAACAGTGAATCTAATAATGCTACGACATAAAAATTAAAACTGAACAAGTAACTTGACAAAGTTGGGCATAACTCGTATCAACTTTTAGGATGGACCCAATTTTTTTTTTTTTAATATTATTTTGGTTTTATGGCTTGCTTCGCGTAGTTGGATATTAGTGGGACCTGCTTTTATGGAAGGCTAAAAATTTTTTTTTATTTTTATGGTGCTTTTTTAATTATTTTACTCATTTATATTTTTTTTTAATATGATAAGCATAAGGGAATTAACTAATGGTTTAATTTATTTTATATATCATAGTGGGTATGCACGGGTATATAAAAGTTAACAAAGGTTACTATAATCTTTCATGTTTCATTAAGTATTGCTGTCTCTTTATGTTTTGGTGTCTACATGCTTTATTACATACATATTTTTATATAAAATATATATAAAATACAATAATATAAAACATAGAGTTGAATTATGATGGGACCTCGGTGGGTTAGTGAATAAGCATTTGTCTAAATAACCGAAGGGATGCGGGTTCGATTAGCGTACGAATCATGCATTTTTTTAATTGATTAAAAATTATTCCAAAATTAATTTTCTCGAAAAATCCCCATGGTGACCAATTATAATTTAAAAACATACAAATATATAATATGAACAAAATAATTAATATTGTAATTAAAATAAATAAAAAGTATTTAATCTTGGAAGTTCAATTGCTAACTAGACCCAACTTGCCAAAGTACTATAATAATATCAGGCAACATTTACTATTGCCCGGATAATAATTATACTTTAAGTATTAAGAAAGAAGGTGAATCAAAATTTATTTTTATTCCGTTTAGAACTGCGTGTCCATTCTACTTAACATTATGAGCAAACGATGGCTTTTATGAAACGTTGTTGGCAAGCGTGACATGAAGTTTGTCATTCTTTGCAATAGTTAATTTGAAGGAATATATTGAAATATAAGTTTAATTTAAAAGGGGAAAAAAATTTTTAATTATAGGTAGTTTTAACAATCTAAAAGGTAATTTTACAACCCTAAAGAAAGACATACAAATTTTTGTTCAGTTCGATTATCATGTTTTTTGCTCCCGAGGAACGCCGGATAAATTTTCTAGTAAAATAGTCATGAAAATAAATGATAATATTGTAATTTAATTATTTCATAAGTTTATTATTAATTATGTTTAGTAATGAAATCCATATTTAAATCATAATACCAATGCAGGCAAGAAACCTGTGAACAAGTATAGAAATATAATGTTGAAGTTTCAATCTTAATCTTTAATTTTGGAAATGTATTCACTAGTAACTAAGTTTATAAATATAATGATTTATAAAAATGGAAAATTTTTAATTTTAAGGTCCTAATAGCCCTTCAATTGGGAAAGCTCCCAAATTTTAACAGACTAAGGGACACTTTCTTCAATTTTAAGGACCCCTTTAAATTTAAGTACAGCTTTTAACATATAATGTTATAACATAATGTTGTAGTTTTAAATTTTGTATATTACGAAAAAAAAATTGGACGGGTATTCAAGTTACAGGTGCTGGAAAATAGTAAAATTTAAAATTTCAATCCCTTCCAGCTACTAAATAGTGGCGCCACAAAAAAACTTTCTTATACGGTGTCTACTAATTTCTGATAATTTAACTTCTTCCAAAATTTCATGCTTCTAACTTGAGCCGTTCGAAAGATAGTAGAGGTATATAATGCATAAATATACAGTATATAACCCTATACAACCCTATGCAGTATATTAAACAAAATATATAAAACTTATAAAAGCAGCTATAAACCTAATGATGCAAAATTAACCAAATAAAGTGAAAAAGTTTTTTGTAAATAAACTGACGGACGTACAAGCGAAACTATGAAGCACATGTTTTCAAAATCTTTTGAAAATGTGTTTTTTTAAAATACCATTTTTCAAGACGCAAGGTTCAAAAAAAAGAAGGGAATGAATGATATCCTATATCCTTTTAAAAAAAAATTATGACTATTTATAATTAGCAACAAAATGATTATTTCATATTAATTTAAGCTAATTAAAAATTAAACCACCTTTAGTTACTTTACTATTTCAATAAACCTTTAAGAAATACAATTCGAACATATTATTCTCATATCATATATAGGTACCACAAAATAGAATTACTAATTTACATTTTTATGGAAAAAAGTTTTGTATTTGTCGTAAAATCCTGTAGCTGCAAAACAAAACAAATCCGTTTTGTCCGCCATTACATAACTGCATTTTGCTTTCTGGATTTTTGTTCCTCAATCGTTTATCAAAAAAATGCTATACTTCTTTCCAAAAGTAATATTCAAAAGTTCACGTATGGACTGTGGTGTTACTTTTTATATTGGAAAGATTGGATAGAGTAAAATGTTAAATCGTAACTGTTGAAGTTTTATTTAAGCACGAAACAAAAAAGAAATCTGCTACATTTCAATATATTTTTCTCTGGCTACATTTAAAATTTTTTTTGTGTTTTTGTAAGCTTCAAATTTTATGTACAGAAATTATCAATTTTTCTAAGGTACACATGGTGAACACATAAAAAATGAGGAGTAATGGTGCAACTCTTACTTTTTATAATAATTTAGTGCTTTTATTTATGCTTAAAATTTTTTTTATACCCGTATGGCTATATAGTCAAAGGGTATAATAAATTTGCCATTACGTTTGTGACGCTGATAAGGAGGGGGGGGGGGGCGGTTGTAGATATAGACTCAAGTGTATGGATCGGTTCAGAATCGAAAAATAAATCGATTTAGCGATGTATGTCCGTCCGTCTGTCTGTCATCACGATAACTCAAAAAATAAAGGAGCTAGGATTATGAAATTTTCACATATCGTTTTTATGCAAAAACCGGAATCGCTATTTAAATCCAGCCATTTTGGTCCATGGGTTCTGGTAGCTGCCATAAAGCTTCTTTTTATAAATGAGTATTTCTCTGTACCTATTGCAGCTGCGTGTCTGAAATTTTGCCAAAAGTAGTTTAGTTTTATGGCCAAAGGCCAAAATTCAGCAAAATTTGGTTGGTCTACTACAGAGGGTTCGAGTAGCTGCCATACAACTCCTTCTTTTATATGAGCATTACTCTACACCTAATAAAGCTGAATCTTTTAAATTTTGCCAAAAGTAAATAACCGCATGATATGATATATATGTTACGGTCATGCGGGTATCCCAGAGTTGACACAGTCTACTCTACCACACTCTTCCTCGTCTTGTGTTAATTTTGTTTCAGCTTGAAAACAATTAATTGGAAGTATGTATGTATGAGTCTGTGAATACGTAATACGAATTCTTTTTTATTTTATTTTAGAATTTGTTGAATTTAAAATAAAATTACAAAATAAAAGAAAAAAATTGAAAAAGAAAATTGAAAAAGGAAAAATGTGAAAAATAAAAATAGATGAAGAATAAATAATAAATAAGTTGTTTTATTTTCATTCCTTTTTATTTATCGTATATAACGCAGATTTTGATGAAATTTTATAAAAATGATGGAAAAATCAAATCTCAAAGAACTTTTATTTTTAATGTTCCCATTTATTTTCTTTGAGTTTGAGTTCCAGTCAAAAAAAAATTTTAAAAGTCTCTAACTGAAAACAGACACATTAACAATCATTACTATAATTATTAAATTTGGACTATTTGGATAATCAGTTCGAGGTACTTCTAAACTCTAATTCAAATTTTTAGTTAGAAAAAGTTATATAAAGCTAACTGCATAACAAGTAAATATACTAAAAAGGTTGTGTAAAGGTTATTAGTTTGTGTACGAAAAATTGTTTGACTAAAGCCTTCTAAAACAGAAAAAAATTTTAATTATATTTTACAATTGTTAAGAACTACAATGAATATTGCAAATTAATTGAATTTCATTTTTACAAATTATTTTGTTGCATAAATCGGAAAGTTTGCAATAGAGCCAACTATATACGTTTTTGGAAACATGTATCAACCATGTATTGATAGCGTTGGCTTTTTCTTTTTTAAAATTTACTTTTGGACATCAACAGTGATGCAAATATTGAAAGTATCCGACCGGTGGCGCAGTGGTTAGAACGTTTCGAACTATCGAAGGGTCTCGGGTTCAAACCCTGGTCGAGTCATATCTAAAAATAACGTTTACCATATATCATAATAGTTTAATGTAAGAAGTCCAAATACCAAACAGGTAAAAAACTTTTATAACATGAGGCAATATTTACTTTGTTTAGTACTCCTAATAAATAAATAAATAAATTTTCAGAGATCTAAATATGGAAATCACTTCAATTATTCTCAAAATCTGTCTACCCTTTATTTACTTCGCCCATTCATCCTACATAAAAGGTTGCGCATGTTTTCCTAGTTCCAAAAAAAATGATGAAAAAAACCAAGGTTTTTAAAAAGCACATTTTCAAACTAATATAGGGTTTCTTACTGACTATTTTATCATTTATTTTTATAAAAATATATTTAAAAATAAATGATAATATTATAATTTAGTTATTTCATCAATTTATTAATTATGAATAATAGTGAAATCAATCAGCAATCCTGTTGTTGATTTTATAAGATTTTAAAATTTTAAAAAGCATATGTATAGGGATGCCATACGGTACTAAAATTAACCATTATGCGAAACTCAGATTTTGCTAATTTTTGGCCCACATATCTTATAAACGGTTCAAGATAGAGACTTAAAATTTTGGGAGAAATTGAAATCGTAGAAATTAATAGGTCGGTTAACAAAATTTTTTTGTCACGCCTCCTGTTTAGGAAAAAATTTTACTATTTTTAAGCACCTGTAATTTGAATCTTTGCCCAAGTTTTTTTTTATCAATATACAAAATTTAAAGGTCCAACATTATATTTTACTATATGTCAAAAGTTTTTCTCAAATTTTTTTTTTAAATGCTCTTTAAATTGAAGAAAAAGTCTCTCAATTTTAACAATATTTGCTTAGATAGTAAAATGCTAAGTAAAATTACAAATTTTGGGGGCGGTGTAGTGAAGTTAGATGCTAGAGAAAATTGGCAACCTTCTCCTTTGGGAGGCTATTACGACTTAAAACTTAAAAATTTACTGTTTTTATAAGTAAGCAGTAACTTAATCACCAGTGTATATATTTCCTAAATTAAACGTTAACATTGAAGTCCAACATTATATTTCGATAAAATATTCAGTATGATATACTTTATGATTTAAAAAATGTGCTTTTTTAAAAATCCTTGGTTTTTTCCATAACTTGTTTTACGTTATGTTTGAGATTGTTATTTCTGCACCATGTCCCAAAATTGTTCAGGTATTGTTGCAACAAATTTCAATCTCGAATGGAAGTGATGGTTTTACTGATTTTACTTTTACTGACATCGGTAAAACCATGAAGAGTATAGTAGTCCTTTATCACTATAGTAGTGATAAAGGAATATCAAAGTTCGCAGGTATAAAAAATAAAGAATCTAAGTGGCTGCCTTGTGGGACACCTAATTTTGAAGTATAAGTTGAAGAAGTGGTAGACCTAAATAAAACTTAATACCACCAGTATGATAGATAAAACGATAGCCAGTTCAAACTATGTCTTGAAAATCCTAGAGCCTTATGCTTTTCAAGTATGCTTTTAAAAGGAATTAGATCGAATGCTTTACTGATGTCAAATAAACGTTAAAATATTTTCCAGACCGTTATCTTAATTAATAGCTTTAATTGAATTTATATATATTGAACAGATCACTAGATAATGTGTTTGTAAAATAGACTAAAATAACAAGGATACTTTTAAATGTCCTTTTCGTCCTTAAAGGATAATATGCGCCATTAAAACTATATATTTTTTGAAAGTTGGAAATACCAGCTATCTTTTATATGCAATTATTTGGTCCTACGCCGATTCTACTATAACCTTAGAAAAGCCTATAAAACTAAAACATTAATTCGAATTAAAAACTTAATATTTTTCTTCATTTATCGCAGTTTTGCCTTCGCAAACGCTAAATACATTAAAGTCAAAAAAAAGTTCGACTTTATAATACAGTCGAAAAGAGGAAAATTTGGCAAAACCAAAATAGGAAATAAAATCGAAAATAATGTTTATGTTTGACCAACCCTATCCTAGAAAATCACCTCTAATTACAGCGAAAAAATGTTTTCGATGGGATATTCAAAAGGTGTTATAATTTAAATTTTTTTATTAATCAATTTGTTTTCATATTGAATTTTTCTATGACCTTGAATAACTTTTTGAAACTGCAATCAGCGGGCTTGTATGCTCATGGATTGGGGTTTCACAAACCAGCCAAAGTTTTCTAGAACATTTAAATGAATTAAAATTTAACTGAAAGATTTTCTAAATTACTAACAAATAAAAGTAAAATGTTTTTTTAATTTCAGGTCATGTTTTCAATTCATATTTTACAGAGATGTTACATTAAATAGTACTTCTCCTAGAGTTCAAGATTTACAAAATAATTAGTAATACTGTTATTATTTAAGAAATTATTTATTTAAGAAAATGAGCTGAAATCGAAAATTTTTTGTTTGAGTTCATTTATGGTTTTCTACTTTTCGAAGATTTTTCGAATTAAAATTCTATGCATAAAATTTTAAGAACTTTTCTATATTATTCTTAACTTCACATATAATTTTTTTCTATTTCTAATACAATATAATAAATATCAAATTTTATTTTTCAATATTTCTTTCTATACTCATATTTATATTCATATACATATGCACATAAATCCTTAAGGATATACATTTTTTTAACATCTTACAAATAGAAAAAAAATATAATATACACATTTATATGTTTTATTTTACCTTTTTATTTTTATTTTACCCTATAATTCTTCCAACACTTTCTTTTTCTAACTAAACTATAACAAATCTTTTACATAATATGATCCTGTATACAAATATATATCAAAAGATATTTCTTCATTTATATGAATACTGCTTTATAAAATATAGCTATAATCTTCGTTATTTTCTTTAAAAAAAAATTATAACAAGAAGAAACAGAAGAAGAAAAAAATTGAAGGTCTTTCATTATTCCAGATATTCCAGACAGAAAAACTTTCACTTTCACTTATAAAATTTTTATTCTTGTGATGGTTTTACCATCATCATCAAATAGTATTATCATCATGACTCATCCTTTGAGTTCATTTAAAACCATTATCAACCTAACTCAACTCAATTTAAATAACAACAAAAAAACAAAATTACAATCAAGAATCTAAAATTTCAGGAAATGTAGATTGGTTTTCAGAATCCTTTATAACAGTACTTAAGCATCTATAAGAAAAAATAATATAAGATGAACACAAATGTGAATACATGAATATGAAACAAAATTTGATATCTTAAATAAAAGGAACAAGAAAAAGAAGAAAGAAGAAGAAGAAAATTAAAGTAATTTTATAGAATATATTCTTCTGTCTGGACGGGTGGTAAATTTTGTATTGTGAACAATGCATTGCCTTACATTTCATGGTTATCTTCTATATTTGTGGTTTTGTTCCAAATAAAAGAAGAAAAAATAGGTAAGATAAAAAAGAAGAATTTTCCAATTGTTTACAGTTTAATACCATATTTGATGTTAATGTAGGTTTCGGAATGTATTTTTTTTAGAGCCGACCTATAGTCAAAAGGATATATTAAATTTGCCATTACGTTTGTGACGCAAAGAAGGAGGGAGTGTTTATAATGAGGCTGGGAGTCTGAAATTTTGTCAAAAATAGTTTAGTTTTATGGTAAAAGTTTTTGCAAAATTTGGTTGGTCCATTGCTGTAAGTTCGAGTAGCTTTCATACAACTTCTTCTTTTATATAAGTATTACTAGAAACCTAATAAAGATATGTCCTAATGGATGTCTGAAAATTTTTTTAGTAGTAGTTAACATGAATGTCCAACGCCTGAATAGATTTTAATCGGTGTCATGGGAGAGGTTCGAAAAGGTGACATCCAACTTATGTTTTCTTCTGGACGATGTATCAATTTCTAATCGACTGATATAATGTCGATATTACGGTCATACGGGTATTCCAGAGTTGACATAGTCTACACTACTAAACTCTCCCTCTTTTTCTGTAAGTTTGTAGGGTATTTTAAGTCAAGAGAAATAAAATAATGAAAATATTCTTTGATTTTGTCGTTTTTTTTTTAAATTTACAAAAAGCTTTTAGGATTTGAATTATTGTTGTATAAAATTATAGCTTCCCACTTCTCTTTTTATTAGAATTTGTTATATGTAGATAAAGAGTTTAGAAACATTTAAGTAACTAAGTTTAGGCATTACAAAACTAAGTTTTGGCATTACGCGAAGGTTGCCCAATATCTCAAAGATCTAATCCTCACTACTCCTGACGAACGGACAGACGGACGGACAGAGTGAAGCTATATGGGCACATTTTTACAAAATTTTTTGAAAATGTACTAAAAAACTATTATTTATGCGAGAATGCCGAAAATTGTAGCAAATTAGGTAAAAAAAATGAATAAGATTATTTTCAAATAATAAGAAAAGATAAAAAATATAAAAAATGATTCCCAACGATAAAACTAGCTGTACGAGTAAATTTATATTAAAAACTAGGAAGAGTGTATTAGAGTAGACTGTGTCAACTCTGGGATACCCGTATGACCATAACATATACATTATATCATCCGGTTAATTATTTTTGCAAAATTTCAGACATCCAGCTTCATTAGGTGGAGAGTAATTCTCATATACAATAAGAAGTTGTATGGCAGCTACTCGAACCCACTCTACTAGACCAACCAAATTTTGCAGAAACTTTGGCCATAAAACTATACTACTTTTTTTTTAAACAAATTTCAAGCGCAAGAATTATTGACAACATTGTTGCAATATATTTTATTACGTATAGAAAAAAAAATATAATTTTTCGTGTTAAATTAGTCTAATATAAATTACACAAAACTAATTTTTTATGTAAATTTAAAATTTAAAAGCTAAAATAGTTCGAATTTCGAGCACAGGGCGATACTAGTTTTAGATAATTTGCCGGTATTCAAATATAAAAAAAATTAAATTGTTAACAAAAATTCAAAAAATTATTACAAGATTAACTAATTTAAAAATATCATTTATAAATTTCATTTATCTGCGACTATATATTTACTTATTTCTTCAAATAACAATTTTTGGCAAATTTTCAAAAAAATTTTTAAAAATGTACCTTTATAGCTTCACTCTGTCCGTCCGTCCGTATGTTTACAAAACTTTTACACCGTTTGAAATAGAGTAAAGAAATTTTAATCACAGGGTAGATATTACAAAAAAAACAATTTCGTAGAAGAATTCTTTTCTGTAGCCCCACCCATTTCCGAGCTACAGCCCCCAAACTTGGAAAAAGCCTTATTTTTAAATTGTCATAACAAGAGTTGTGTTGAGTGTATTTTCAATACGGTACTTGCCAGGCAACCTTCCCCATTGAAGGGCTATTAAAACTTTTAAATAAAAAATTTACAGTAACTTAGTCACCAACGTATATATTTCCTTAATTTAACGTTAATATTGAAGCTTCAACATTATATTCCGATAAAATACTTAGTATGAAACACTATATTATTTTGAAAATGTGCTTTTTTTAAAACCCTTGGTTTTTTTTTCAAAATCTGTTTAAGTTTATCTCTTTTCTTTAATGCATTTATTAAAACATTTAGTTTAGGCTTTTTTTGCGTTCTTCTTCTTGTATAAAGTGGGAGTCTAAAATCATCTACATTTTTAGCACATTATCAAAAAATTTTATAAAATTGTGCCTATTTTATAAAATTGTGCGGTCCGTCTGTCCGTCCGTCCGTCCGTCCTTATGTTTACAAAAACTTTTACACCGTTTGAAATAGAGTAAAAAAATTTTAACCATGGGTAGTTTTTGCAAAAAAAATTATTTCGTAGAAGAATTTTTTTCTGTAGTCCCACCTATTACGGGGCTACAGCCCCCCAAAGTTGGAAAAAGCCCTATATTTAAATTGTTATAACAAGAGTTCTGTTAGATATATTTTCAAACGGCAAACGATAGCTGGTAAACTTTATAAATATTTAAAAGACAAATGTTTAGGGTTGCCATACGGTACTAAAATTTAACATTTCACAAAACTCAATTTTTGCAAAATTTTTGGACACCTATATCTTCTGAACGGTTCTAGCTAGGGTCTTGAAATTTTGGGAGAAGTTAGATACTCAGAAATTAGTAGGAGTCGGTAACAAATTTTTTTTATCAAGCCCTCTATTTAGGAGCTATAAGGGCTCGAAAATTGAAATTTCGCTAGCTGTTATTGCGGATTCTGTACCGCTGTTCTTTAGGAAACAATATTGATTTGGATCAAAACCAATCGTTTTTGCAATAAAATTAATTATCCTTATATTAATTACTTTTTCATATACTTTGGATATTGTGTTCAGGATAGAAATTGGTCTATAGTTACCACATTCATCTTTAGATCCACTTTTATGAATTGGCACTATGTAGGCTTTTTTTAATGAATCAGGGAATACTCCTTCTTCAAGGCATTTATTTATCAATGTTGCCAATGTTTTTTTGATAATATTAACTAATTCCTGTAAATCTTTTACCGTTATATTATCAAATCCTGGGGCTGCATTTCTGTTTAACTTCATAATAATTTGACAAATCTCTGTTTCAGTAACAGGTCTAAGAAATAATGTTTTATTATTTCTTATGTGTTCTATAGTTACTATATTATTTTTTTTTATTCTTTTTATAATGGATTCTCCTACTTCATTAAAAAATTCATTTAACGTGTTTGCCGTTTCGTTTTCATCCTTTGTCCTTTCTCCACTTTTTTTTTACAATGCTTGTTATATGTTCTGAAATATCCTTATTAGTATTCCTTATAGTATTATTTAACACTTTCCATAATTTCCTAGAGTCACTTTCAGCATTTTCAATACTTTTATTGATATGGTTTTTCTTAGCCTCTTTTATTGTTTTATCGACCTTTTTCTTACATAGAGTATATTTTATCTTTTTATCTCTGTTATTTGGATCTCTTTTATGGCTATCGTGTAGTGATTTTCTAATTTTTAATTCTTTATATATCGACTGTGTTATCCATATATTATTCCTAGTTCTAACCGACATTGAAATTGTACATAAAACTTTAACTACTTGTATTATTTTTGTTAACGTGTCTATTTCTAATACGCTAGTGTTTTCTATTTTATCATTTACAATTTGAAACATCTGGTTATACTCAGTTTTACTTATTGTGTGCTTCTTCATTGGCATTTTCATAATACTTATTGCTTTTAGTGATACTATTGCCATTTGGTGATCGGATAGACTGTTACTTTCTATTGTAAAATTAATATCATATTTATAATTTGAATTTGTAAAAATGTGATCAATTAAGGTATTGGAATGAGCTGTGTTTCTTGTACTTTGTGTTTTGTTTATTATACTATAACCAGTTGTTGCTATCATGTCTTTATACTTAATTCCGGTAATAGAATTATTAAATAAATTTAAATTAGTATCAGCAAAATATATGTAATTTGCTTTATTTTTTAATCTATTTTCTAAATATTCTATAAATATGTTACTATTTTCCGCTGGAGCCTTGTAAAATGTAACAATTCTAAATCTAGGTGCAGAATTCAGAATTTCAATTACACTAAAATTATATTTTTCGTCTTTTAATACTTCAGTAAAATTTATATTATTTTTTATAAAGATAACAGTTCCACCACCGCTTTTCTCATCTCTACAATTGAAAACTGCCCTAAAGTTTGGAATATTATAAGTAGTGATTTCATTACTGTATATCCATACTTCTGTTAGAATCACAATATCAATTTCTTTACATTCATTAATTAATGTTTCTAATTCATAAATTTTATTTCTTAAACTGCATATATTGAGATACAAAATTTTTAATTTACCCGTTTCTAAAGTATTTGTGGATTGGACTGCCATTACGGTCTACCAATTGAATAATTTTGCGTGGAGTTCCAAATTGTTTGTAAATTTTCTCTGTATTTATTATACTCGTATGTATGTTGCCTATATGCAGCCAGGTCTTTTTGTACTTCTTTGTTAGTGATTCCCCTACTTTCATGGAATTTATAATATAATTCACGTAATTCCTGATAATTCGTTGGCAATCCTTCAATATCGATCAATACTTTGATATTTGTTTTTGTTATACCTTCATAACAAATATTTTCTTGATCGTGCAAAAAAGACAAAAATAATCTAACGTTATTGTATATCTTGTGGTCTCGTAATCGTGATAATACATATTATATACTATCACCATTTTCAACAGCCTTTTTTGTCAATTTAACAATTGGAGGTTCCATTGGATTTAAAAAGCTCTTGTTTACAAATTGTTAGATTTTTAGAAGCATTTTCCATTTTTTCATTTTGCTGATATAGTGTTTCTCCTTTAATCAGTTATGGTATTTAGAAGCTAATTCCACTTTATTGGCACTATTGCTAACGCCTGAATAGTTTTTCGTTACTATTCTAAATTTCGTCTTTATTATTACAGAATTCATCTCTACTATTGTCATAAATATTATAAATATTACTATTAGTTTCTTTATTATTGCTATTATTTTTATCAATTTTGCTATTATTATTATTATGAGCATTATTAATATTGTAATTATCATTATTCTTAACTTTATTTTTATCATAATCATTATTAGTATTACGTTTATTAATTTTCTTGTCATTTACTAATATTCTATTTTTTTTTGACCAAAATTTAGGCATGTAAGAAAGTATGTTAACACGTTTTTTAGCACATTTTCAAAAAATTTTGTAAAAATGTGCCTATATAGTTTCACTCTGTCCGTCCGTCTGTCTGTCTGTCTGTCCGTCTGTCTGTCCGTATGTTTACAAAAACTTTTACATCGTTTGAAATATAGAAAAGAAATTTTAACCACGAGTAGGTATTACAAAAAAATTTATTTCGTAGAAGAATTTTTTTCTGTAACCCCACCTGTTAGGGAGCTGCAGCCTCCCAAAGTTGGGAAAATCCCTATATTCAAATTGTTATAACAAGAGTTATATTAGGCGTAATTTCAATCTGAAAACGGCAAAAGATAGCTGGTTTTATAAACTTTATAAATTTTTAAAAAATAAATCTTTAGGATTGCCATACGGTACTAAAATTTATCATTATGCAAAACTCAATTTTTGCAAAATTTTTGGCCACACATATCTTCTAAACGGGCCAAACTAGGGTTTTGAAATTTTGGAAGTAGTTAGATCCTCTGAAATAAGTAGAAGTCGGTTAACAAATTTTTATTGTCATGTCCCCTGTTTTGCAGCTATAAGGACTCGAAAATTGAAATTTGGCTATTTTTAAACACCTGTAACTTGAATACCTGTCCAAATTTTTTTTTAGTAATATACAAAATTCAAAGCTCTATATTTATATTTCAACATGTGTCAAAGGTTTTTCTTAATTTTGAAGGGTAACGAAGCTACAGCCCCTGCAAATTCCAAAAAAGCCCTATATTTAAATTGATATAACAAGAGTTCTGATAGGTTTATTTTCAATCGAAAAACGGTTGAAAAAAGCTGCTTTTATAGACTTTACAAAAATACTTCGCTTAAATGTTTAGAGTTGCCATACGGTACTAAAATTTACCACTGTGCAAAACTAAATTTTTGCAAAATTTTTGGCCCCACATATCTTTAAAACGGTTCAAGCTAGGGTCTTGAAATTTTGGTAATATACAAAAGAAGTTAAATCCTCAGAAATTAGTAGGAGTCGGTTAACAAAATTTTTTTGTCAAGCCCCATGTTCAGGAGCTATAAGGGCTCGAATTGAAATTTTGCTATTTTTAAACACCTGTAACTTGAATACCTGTTTAAATATTTTTTCCTTAATATACAAAATTTAAAGGTCTAACATTATATTTTAACATATGTTAAAGGTTTTTCTTAAATTTAAAAGGGGTTCTTTAAATTGAAGAAAGTGTCTCTCAGTTTTAACCATTTTTGCCTAAATAGTAAAATTCTAAGAAAAATTCCAAATTTTGGTGGAATTCACAAATTAATTCCTAGAACCTAAAAAAGTTTGGGGGAAGGGGAGTAGTGAGCATTATATCCTTGAGAAATTGGGCAACCTTCCCCATAGAGGGGCTACTAGGACTTAAAAATTTACTGTTTTTATAGGTAAGCAGTAACTTAGTCACCAACGTATATATTTCCTAAATTAAACGTTAATATTGAAGCTTCAACATTATATTCCGAAAAAAAAATTAGTATGAAACACTATATTATTTATAGTGAAAATGTGCTTTTTTAAAAACCCGTGGTTTTTTTTCATTACTTGTTTTTGTTTGTTTTAGATAATAGATTATAATTTTTATTACTGTAGCTACTCGAATTTTCAGCACAATTTTTTTTTTTATCTTTTATATCTTTCATACTAGCAGAATTACTTATATTATTGTATACATATTTTTTGTACTATTACTTATTTCATTAACATTATTAATTTTAACACTAATACTATCATTATTTTTGTTTTTATTAGCAATATCATTACTAGTATTATTAGAACTATTACTATCATTAATGTTATTATTGTTTTTAAACTTAGAATTATTATTATCATTATCGGTATTGATATAAGCATAGTTGATACAGGAAGAAACACTTTCGTTATCTGAATTTAAGTTGTTATCTTTCACTTCTAACTCCTTTAATTGCTAGTATCCAATTTTTCGCTTTAGCATATTTAGTTTGTTCTGGTACACTGGGCATAATTTACTTAAGGTTTTGTGATTTACATATAAGCTCAAACTGAATTTTTCATTAGATTTTACACAATTTATGCACTTATTGATTTCTTCTTTTTGGCATTCACTGGTTTTGTGTTTTCCGTGACACTTCAAACAAGTTTCAGTGTTTGTGCAGTCAACTGATTTATGATTGAAACCTTTACATTTAAAACACCTTGGTACGTTTATCGCATCAAACACTTTGCACCTTTCCCATCCTATACATAGCTTCTCACTAGCGATTATTTTTGGAAATGATTCCTTATCAACTTCCAATATTACGTTAAACATTTCCTTGCCATATTTGTTTATATTAAATACTTTAACCACTTTCATTTCGCTCCTTTCCAAAAAGGCGTTTTGTTTATTGAGCTTCTCTACTATATCTTTCTTACTCAATTTATTGTTCATATGCACTATTTCTATTTTGGGTTTGATAGTCACTGGTATTTTTATGTCATAATCATCCTTCATTGTTTCTTTGATATTATCCCGATCTTCTGTTGTCGCCGTTTCAATTAATATCATTCCATTACTTTTGTTTTCGATATTTTTAATTTTCAAATTGTTTAGATCTACCTTAGTATTTAGATCACTTTTCGTTTTTTCACTTTTTTGTTTATTTTTAGGTTTGATTATCAAAGGTAATTCTTTTTTCATTGTTAAATTACCACAAGTTTTTTTTTTTTTTTTTTTTTTTGTCTTGGGGTAAGGATGGTGGAAATTGTCGAAAGATACTGAGCGCAACCACAGTTATGTGTGACTTTAACACACTAAAAACACCCGCCCTGTTTTAAAATATTAAAACTAGTCTTAGAGACTAACCATTAATTTTGCGCTAACTTTTTATGATCTACTGGAATTACAGACCTCCGTTAAGGTGATCTGAATTTATCGCTAGTTGGAGGGGCCTAGTTCTTTTAAGCCTTCTATTGACATTTGAAAATAGTAGAAGTTTTGAGGCTTCTATGTTTATGTGACCTTCTATGTGGGTCTTATGTTTTATGGCATATTTTTTTATTTCATCGCTAACAATAGGAATTCCTAGATCCCTATGTAAGTCGGAATTTCGTACGTACCATGGAGCACTCACCATGTTACGTAGCACTTTGCTTTGAAATGTTTGAATTCTCTCAATATGTGTTCGTTTGGCACACCCCCAAAGTTGTACGCCGTACAACCAGATAGACTTAATTATTTGGTTATATAACAAAATTTTGTACTTTATTGGCAATTTAGATTTTCGACCTAGGAGCCAATACATTTCTCTATATTTTTGTTCTAATTCTATTGTTTTCTTTTTGACATGTTCTTTCCATTTTAGCTTGATATCTAATGTCATTCCTAGGTATTTTGCCTTGTTTTCATGAGGAATATCTACCCAATTTAATTGTACGGCTGGGGGATTTTGAATAGGTTTATTTGTAAAATTTACTTGCACTGATTTCAGTTCATTTAGTTTAATTTTCCATCTTTTAGTCCAAAGATATAATTTATCACTTGCTTTTTGTAGTTTATTTGTAGCCTCGCCGACATTTGATCCTACAACCATTATTGCAGTATCGTCAGCAAAAGTCGCTACAGTTATTTCTTGAAATTGGGGCAAGTCACTAGTATACAGCAAGTATAATATTGGACCCAAGATACTTCCTTGAGGCACACCCGCTTTAATTTCTCTCAGTGTAGAGTACTCTTCATCCTGTTTAATTCTAAACAGTCTATCAGTTAAGTATGATGAGAGTATATCTACATATTTTTTAGGTAATAGTTGCTGCAACTTATAAATTAAGCCTTCGTGCCAAACTTTATCAAATGCTTGTGCGATGTCTAGAAATATTGTAGAGCATATTTGTTTTTCTTCTAGAGCTTTCTCAATTATATCAGTAATTCTATGCACTTGGTCAACAGTAGAGTGTTTTTCCCTAAAACCAAATTGATAGTTTAGAATTAGTTTTCTATTTTCTATTATAGGTTTCAACCTTTTTAATAACAGTTTCTCAAAGAGTTTTGACATAATTGGTAACAGAGAGATAGGTCTATAAAACTTTGTTTCGTTTGGAGGCTTTCCTGGCTTAAGTATCATAATTATTTCTGCCACCTTCCAAACGTTAGGTACATAATTTAACCTTAACATAGCATTCATTATATATGTTAACATTGTTATCCCTTTTTTCGGGAGTTGTTTTAGAATGTCTGCAGTAATTAGATCGAAACCTGGTGCTTTAATTCTTTAATTTTCTTCTTCAGAGCTTTAATTTCTTCAACCATTTCTATATGAGTAATTAGTTCAATGGCATTTTCTTCTCTTCTGAAATCATTTTCAATGTAGAGGTCTTACTCTATTTCATTGGGCCGAAAAATTTCTTCCAGGTGATCTGCGAATGTTTCGGCTTTTTCTTTATTATTTTTTGCCCATTTACCATCCAATTTCGGAATTGGTGGGACTGGCGCTACAGTTTTTTTCAAACTCTTTGTTGCTTTCCACAAAGAGTAATTTCTTTCTTTTTTAGCTGATAAATTCTCAACATATTTTTCAATATGATTTGTTTTTTGTTTCAAGAATTCTTCTTTTAAGATTCTGCGTTATTCTATTCAACACAGTTTTATCAGCTGGGTCACGTGTTTCATGCCATCTTCGTCTAGCTCTTCTCTTCAGTTTAATCGCATTTAATATATCTCTAGGATAATTAGGTCCTGCTGTCATGTATTTACATTCTTTTGTATTATTCCATGCAGCATTTTGCACAATTTTATTAAGATTTTCAATTTTTAAATCTATTTCATCTTTAGTTGTTATTTTAACCCTTAAATTTATATTATTTTCTATCTCTTGTTTAAAGTTGAACCAATTTGTTGATTTATTAACAAGTGTAGGCTTATTTTGTTTCTTAACAATTTTTTCATGCAGGTTTAGTACGACAGCCGAATGGTCTGAGTCTTGATCCTCATTATATTCTAGGCTAATAAAATTTGAAGATATTTTTTTTGTTATGAAAAAATCCAGTAGATCAGGAGTTTTATTTGTATCAGTAGGCCAATAAGTTGGTTCGCCTGTAGAATGAAAATGGCAACCCAACTCTCTAATAGCTTTCCTTAGCTCTCTTCCTCTTGTTGAGGTAAGTCTTCAACCCCAATCGATATGTTTGGCATTGTAGTCACCTCCTAGGATGAACCTATCCCCAAGTCGGTTCAAGAGGTCTTTAAGGATCATATTCTTTAAATTGTAATTAGGAGGGCAATATAAAGCCCCAATGTTTAAATCCTGTTTAAGGGACTTAACACGTATTACTGAAAGTTGAAATTCATCAGTTTCTATTTTAAACTCTTCGTGATGTAGTAAAGAGTTTTTCACCAAAATTGCACTACCTCCTCGCGGTTTATTACTAGGGTGTGTCGCATTATAACATGTGAAACCTATTATTTTTAGTTTTGACTGTCTTGTCATATGAGTTTCTGATAGGAGACACACATCAATGTTTTTAGTTTTTAGAAATAGCTCTAATGCTAGTTTTTTATTTAGTACGCCGTTTGCGTTCCATGTAGCAATACTAATTTTATTTTGGGCCATTATTTAGAAATTTTCTCGGAGTACCACTATAGCTTTTGCTAGAATTGTTTTCTAAATTAGTTATTCTTTTAGAGTTATCATTCATTGAATTTAACAAATTTTGCATCATCTGCATTAAAATGTTATTATTATCAGCTTTAGTGTTAGGTTTATGAATGCTATTTGTACTATGAGTTATATTCCTAACGTTAGTGCGTTTTATTATTTTTTCAGCTGATTTTTCTAATGCTACATTGTTTTGTTTAGTTGCACTAATAGGTTCTTTTGCTCTATTTTGTGATACTTGGGCATACGATAAACCTGCTAGAATTTAAGCTTCTAGATTTAGGGTTAGGTGAATTCGACTCACCTTCTTTGGTATGTTTTGGATTACTTTTTTTTTTCTCTTTTGTAATTCTTTTGCAACTACGCACCCCCTATAGTTTGCAGGGTGTGCCTCAAGGCAGTTAGCACACTTGGGCGTAGCCTTTTCGTCTTTGTCACAATTCGTTGATAGATGTGACCCTGCACATTTTACAGATTTAGCTAGACGCTGCAAAATTTTTGTGTGTGACCATATCTTTGACATTTTTTACACTGAGGAATCAGGTTTGTTTTTTTTCAGAGCTTCAATTTTCACTCTCATATGCTGAATAAACTCTATTTTATAAATCTTATCAATGTCCTCAGTATTTTTAAATGTTAACATAAAAAGAGGTAGTTTAACTATAGTTTCTTCCTCATTCTTTTTTATTTTTTTTTTTTGTTTACAACTTCAATGATTTTAAAATCCTTACATTTAAGCTCTTGCTTTATATCTTCAGGATCGCATGAAAGATTCAAGTTCCTAGCCATAACTTTAATTGGCCTGGTCAACTTGTTTTCATAAGTATGCCATTCTAAATTAGCTTCATTTATAATCTTTGTTAGTTCTCTTTTATTTATTTATTTAGTTTTATTATTTTTTACAATATCAGAAAATGACACCGTTTGACCCACATTAAAATTTTAATTTTTTTCATTTTTATCATTTAACTTTGTGCAAAGCTCATCATTTTTTTTCATTGCATTAATGAATGATTCATTAACCTTTTCACTTTCGGTTTTAAAAACTTCGGTAATTTTTTCCATTTTCTGAATTTCTTTTTGTTGACTAGTTTTGATTTCTTCAAGCCGTAATCTGTAATTTGTTTCTATCGCTTTAAGTAAATCGATCACTTCTTTTTCATTGTTCTTAATTGCCCTTTCAAAATCCTCTTTATATTCTTTCAAATAATCACTATTTTTTGCGACCGCTCGTTCCATATTTTGTACAATTAAGTCCACATTTTGGATGTACTGTACACAATCGTCACATATGAACTTTATATTCTTATTATAATTTTATGAAAAAATTTTTTGCATACTCCTGCACATTCAATACCCGTTTCACCTTTTATTTTTAACTTGCAAGTTTGGCACGAAGCCATTTCGCTTAACCAAAAAAATAAAAAATAATTATATTTATTTTTTATTATTTATTACCGCTGACACGTAATTTTTCGTTATCGTGTAATAATTATAATCGATAAAGAAAAATAAAACATGTCCGTACTGTATTGTAGTTTAAATTTAATTGTAATTTTTTGAACTTTTCGTGGTCTTTTTATTTTTTAGTAGGATAGATAAACAATAGTTAATCTGGGGCATTATTATCGAATGTCCACTTTTATTCTTAATTTTGTTTCTTATTCTGGCCGGGAAACAATTTTTTTACAAATCAGGTAAGCATGGTCTTTAAATTTTAGTTCATTGTCCACTAAAACACCAAGGTACTTCACATGTGTTAATACATTCTATTACTTCATTATCAATATACACTTACTTTTCATTTTCGATAAATCTCGATACATTTCAATTTATTTTTGCACAGCCCTTCAAAAAGGTTTCTTCCGTGCTCATTCATTTAATTTTCCCCTTTTGTAACATCCTAAATAACTATGTAAATTAAAGTATCATCAGAAAAAAAATAAAATAAAAAAAAATCTTTTTTCAATATACTTTATTAAAGTAGTGCTAGCCCCCTAAAACTATTCTAATTTCACCAAAATATATTTTCTTATTCATAGTTTTTATAATATTTCATAACTGAACTTCCTCTATAATACTAAATCTAAAAAAATAACAGTTATTTATAATAATGTCGTCATAGATTACCTAATGTAAATTTTCATTAATTTATTTAATTCTATATATGAAGCAAAAAAAATTCTATAATTTTTTAATATATTCGCTATCTCCAATTCATTTCTTACTAATCGTTTTTGAATTCATTAACTTCTTATACTTTGTTTTTGGTTAATTTTCCACCTATTCTGACATATATTATTAGGGCTTAAATATTTGCCCTGTTATTCCTCATCAGTTTTTACATTCTGTTAAAACTTCTTTCTTAGGTAATTTTATAATTCCCATTTTTCTGGAATTTCTTCTTGTTATATGTTTTTCTATTATTAGCTTTAATTTTCTGGTAGATATAATTTCTCCGGTTTTCAACAGTTTGGCTGGTATGCCATCAATTCCTTTAGCTTTGTTTTCTTTTAGTTTGTTTATGACTTCTGTTATTTCTCTTATGGTTAGTAGACCTTGCTCGATTGAAGTGTCTTCTCTAATATTCTATGTTGTTTTTCTGTTTCTTATCTTGGCATTGGTTTCTTGCAAATGTTCTCTCCATCTATTTAATTTAATTGGGTGGAGATGAGGAGGAAGGAAGGGTAGAAAGTATTTCAAATTTTCTATAAAACACTCGGCTGCGATATTGCTATAGAGTCTTTTCTTGTCTCTTTTAGCCATTTTCTAGCTATGTGTTAGTATTTGTTAATAACTGCTGTTGTATATTTTTTCTTTCTGCAATAGCTGAAATACCATGTGTCTGATATCCACTCTAAGCTTTCTCTCTCCGAGGAATCCCAAGATTTCTTATACAAATATTTCTTTTTTTTCAAATTTTGTTTGTCCTAGCAAAAACAACGTATTCAAAAGCTAAAATCAATTAATACCAAAGAAAAATTTGTATAACATCTACAGCAAGAGCTTAACAGGCAGTAGAATATAATGCAAATAACATCCAAAACATGTATCCCCATTATCATTAAGTTTAAGGCTGCTAATTTGGTTCTTATATAAACAGTTACGAGCTTGGCCCCTCTCAATGTTTTCACATCTAATATTGACTTGGTCCATCACTGGTTTATACATTAGTGGTGTATTTAGTTTATTGTAGGAGAATCAGGAGAAACTAGTGTGTTTATGTATTATCTTATTTGGGAAAATCGTACTGCCTAACGCCAAGATAGGTTCTTCAAACGTTCCTTTTAATCTTTCTCCATTGTTTTTTCGTACAGCCATACCATGCGCTTCTATTGTTGGCCACGCCTTGATATCAACAATATCCGCATTGAAATCTCCCATTATCTTACATCTGTTTCACCCAATTTTAATTTTACCGGTACTGATTATTATATTTAATTCATTATATTTATACCCGTATGGGGGAGGTATGGTCTACTGCAAGAGGTTCGAGTAGTTACCATACACTTCATACTCTATAAATATATATGCATTACTCTATAAATAATAATGTAGGACGATTGAAATTTTGTCCATGGTAGTAAACTCTAATGACCAACTTCTGATTAAAATGTCGGTGTAGTGGCAGATGTTCGAAGAGCTGTCTTCCCACTTATAATTTATTTTGTTCGTAGCTTAAGGCCTTATAAGTTGTATATTAAAAATTTTGCAAAAGTAATTAACTGGATGATATAATGCCTATATTACGTTCACACGGCATCTGACGTTGTCAAACTTGACACTTGATTTCGTTTTGGTTTTCAAAACTAATGGATTTTTTTTAATACTCTGAGTAGGTATTTTTTTTTTTCTTCTTTGTCTCTTCGTAAATTGTAAGATTTTTGATTTCTTCACATATTTGACCGCTATGCGATTTTAAACTTTCAATAGTATTACTTATTTCTCGAAAGTTTTATTTTACATGTTTTTGTGTAGATTTTAAATCACTTATTCTTTCTTTCAAATATCTTTCAGTTTTATTTACATTTCATCTCATGAAATGCACTCCCACATAAATTTCATCATTTTATGATTTTATGTTCATCATTTTTATGTCAACCTTCCCCATTGAAGAGCTATTAGAACTTTAAAATTAAAAATATATATTTTTGAAAATGTGCTTTTTTAAAAACCATTGGTTTTTTTCATCACTTGTTTTCAATTACCAAGGAACACTTAGGTAATGCAAATCTTGAAATTTTTCAGAAGACTTCTAAGAAACCAAAAAAAAGTAAGAAGTTGATTTGACGGATTATATGTCCTTTTTGGTTTCGGTATTCTTGCATCTAATTGCAAATATAAAAATCTCATCATAGTCGCATTTAAATATGCAAAAGTTTGTACCACTATATCAATTTTTAGATTACTTAGTTGTAAAATCTAAAATCACTGTTGCTGTAATAGAGAATCGGGACAATTTGAACCTATCAATTTACTGGTCTTATTTTTTTTTCTTTTTACGTTACGTGAAGTTAAACAAGCTTTTTCAGAAAAAAAAAACGATTTTTTTCATTAACGATTGCAAAACATCATTTTTATCACATAATATACAACATATCTGTACATCGAGGTCAATGTTGCACTTTATTTCTATTTTTGTTTTACCTTTTTGGAAATTTTTGTGTTTTTTTTTTCAATAGTGCTTATTGGGTGGGTATACATATAAATGACTGGAACTATTGGAATTTTTTTTTCCAAAAAGACATCATAAATATCAGCTAACAATCGTTTTCATTCAATTACACAGCAACTCATAATAAACCCACAAACTAAAAAAACAGTGATGAAAAATAAACAACGATTTTTAAAAAACCTCATTTTCAAAATTATATAGTGTTTCTTACTAAGTATTTTATAATTTATTTTTATAAAAATATATATAAAAATAAATGATAATATTAAAATTTAGTTATTTCATCGATTTATTATTAACTGTGAATAATAGTCAAACCAATACTTAGAATATAATGCCAATGCACTCAAGAAAACCGATTAATAAGGGCGTAATATAATGTTGGAGCTTAAATGTTAACTTTTTATTTTGGAAAAATATATACTGGGGAATAAGTTACTGATTTATAAAAACATGAAAGTTTTAATTTTTAATTCCTAATAGTTCTTCAATGGTGAAGGTTCCTAATTTTTTATTAAGCAAACTTATGATGATTCTCGAGGATCTGCCCAACTCCCCAGCTGCCCACCCCCCATCCATTTTTTTAGATTCTAGGAATTAAATTATGAATTACACCAACATTTGGAATTTTACTTTGAATTTTATTGTCTTAGCAAAAATGGGGATCTAACTCCTTCAAAATTGAACCGTTCAGAAGAAATGGGGGACCAAAATTTGCAAAAAATATAAAAGTTTTTGTAAACATATAGACAGATGAAACTATATAGGCACATTTTTACAAAATCTTTTGTATAGAATTTTTCGATTAAGTGAAACCATTTTTCAATTGAATGATACTAAATTTCAAACTAAACTATATTTCATCTAAATGAAACCTTTCTTAACATAAATGAATCATTTGTTTAAGTAAATGAAACCATTTACTTTAAAATTAAACCTTTTTGAAAACAAATGAAATATTTTTCAAAGTAGATGAAACAAAAAAAAAAATTAAAATAAAATTAATTCAAATATTAATTAATAAAGTTAATAATACATTATTATTAACAAAAATTAAACTTTGAAAATTACAAATTAAATGTATATTTACATTCAAATATTTAAACAAAATATAATGGTCACTCTAATTTTAATTATTATTATTCTCTACATCTATATAAAAAAATATAGGGGTATATTAGCTTTTGTACGGTTTTAGTAACCAACAAAAGGAAACAAACTTTAGGGATGTCTGTCTGTCTGTAGCATCACTATTTTGGAGTAAACTGCTTTTAAATTTTGATAAAATTTATACTGTAGGTTACTAATAATAACAAAAGTATGGCGTTAATTGAAAATGGGCGAAATCGAATAATTGGTTCGGATAGTGCAAGCTTTTTATCGAACCAAGGTCAAACGAGTGTTTCTCCAAAATCAATACAGATAGAACCTTTAAATCTCGAATAAGGGTTTTTCTCCTTACTTCCTTTATGTTTTTAAAATTTAAGATTTATTGGTGGTTCCGATACCTTCCACGCTTCTCTAACAAGAATATCTTCCAAACTAATAAAGATAGAAACTTAAAATTTAGTCCAATCGTATTTTTTCTAGTTTTTATTATATTTAATATATAATTTATTTTTATAAAATTTTTTTCTAGTTTCATTTCATTTCAAAAAAAGTTTCATTAATTTTAAACAGGTGATGAAAAAACAAGGGTTTTTTAAAAGCACATTTTCAAAATTATATAGGGTTTCTTACTGAAACTCCTATCAATATAATATTATAATTTAGTTATTTCATCAATTTATTAATTATGAATAATAGTGAATAACAAAGAATATAATCCCGAAGCACTTATGAAAACCTGTTAACAAGTTCGAAATATAATGTTGGAGCTTCAACGTTAACGTTTAATTTTGGAAAAAAACATACACTGATGAATAAGTTACTGTTTTATAAAAATATAAAAGTTTTAATTTTTAAGAGCTTGTAGCCCTTCAATAGAGAAGGTTCCCAAATTTATGCTAGCAAACTTATGATGATTCTCAAAGGATCTGCCCATCCCCCTCCAATTTTTTTAGGTTCTAGGAAATCAATTGTGAACTCCTCCACAAAAAATTAACTAAAATTTTATTATCTATGTAAAAATAGTTAAAACAAAAAGGCAATTTCTTCAATTTAAAGAACCTTTTTTAAATTTAAGAAAAACCTTTATAATGTTGGACCTTTAAAGTTTGTATATTTGTAAAAAAAAATTTGAACAGGTATTCAGGTTACAGGTGTTAAAAAATAGCAAAATATCAATTTTCGAGCCCTTATAGCTCTTAAACAGGGCACTTGAGAAAAAAATGTTGTTAACCGACTCCTACTAGTTTCTGAGGATCATACTTCGAGATCCTAGCTTGAACCGTTTAGAAGATTTTTGGGGCCAAAAATTTTGCAAAAATTGAGTTTTGCATAATGGTAAATTTTAGTACCGTATGGCAACCCTATACTTTTCAGCGATATATTTTTGTGAAGTATATAAAAGCAACTCTCTTTTACCGTTTTTAGATTTAAAGTATAGCTAACAGAGCTCTGGTTATACCTATTTAAATACAGGACTTTTTTGGGATTTGGGGAGGCTGTAGCTTTGTCGCCCTTCAAAATTAGGAGAAACCTTTGACACATGTTTAAATATAATTAAAGAGCTTTGAATTTTGTATATTACAAAAAAAAAATTTTAGCAGGTATTCAATTACAGGTGTTTAAAAATAGCAGAATTTCAATTTTCGTGCCTATTAAAACGTGCCCTAAACAGGGGACTTGACAAAAGAATTTTGTTAACCGGCTCCTACTAATTTTCGGGGATTTTACCTCTCCCAAAATTTCAAGACCCTAGCTTGAACCGTTTAAAAGATATGTGTGGTCAAAAATTTTACAAAAATTGACAAAACCAGATATCTATTACCGGTTTCAGATTGAAAATGCACAATTATTGCGAAATTATGTTTTTTGTAATACCTATCCGTGGTTAAAATTTCTCTCCTCTATTTCAAACGGTTTAAAAGTTTTTGCAAACATACGGCCCGACTGACGGACAAAGGGACGGAGAGAGTGGAGCTATTTGTTAAAACTATGAAAATTTTAGAAAAATGTGCTAAAAATGATTCATTTATATTGAAAAAGGTTTCATTCTATTGGAAAAACGTTTCGTTCAGTTGAAAACAAATTTTATTCAATTGAAAAAAAAATGAAACATTCAGTTGAAAAATAGTTTCAGTCAAATGAAAAATTGTTTCATTTAATGGGAAAATGCTATATATATCGAATAAATTTGATGGAAAAATATGCATTTTGGTTGCATTCCAACTTAATACCATACATTTTATAAGAAAATCGTCATCACCTTATATATGTATGAATTACATTGTAATAAGGATGATGAAAACGTTCAATTCAGTTCGGTTGATATCGTCGATAATCTGCATTGGTTGAAAGCTTGTAACGAGTGATGATCTGTGTGTTTAAAAATTGACTGAAAAAAAAACAGAACAAAAAAATTGTATCCAGATTTTGTTGTTTTTCGATTTGACTTTTATTTTTGAAACGTTTTATTAAATTGAATGGAAGTGCATAACAAACGCATGTTTAACGAATCATTTTGACCATGAACCGCTTGTTTTTACTATATCGTATAAAACACCGATTATTTTTTCTTTACCCATCTTGTCTATTTACAATATGAACTAATACATAGTGATTTTGAAAATTGCTGAATGAAATAAAAAACAAGTAAAGAAACAGTCAGTCGGTGCAACCGACTTAGAAATACCCTACACCTATTTGGTTCAAATTTAAGGACATATCCATAAGTCATTTTAACACCATTTATTAGAAGCTGTTATTAATTTGATCGTAAGACATAGCTAACCAAATTAACTGTATAATACTAAAAACATTTTCTAATTACCCTATCTATTAAAAAATACTACAAATTCTTACTAATTTATCTATTTAAAAATATTAAAAAACAAACAAACTTGAAATAAATGAAGATAATCAAAGCATAATATATTTAATAATCAAAATTTTTAAAAATTGCAATTATTTTAAATGGTTAGTTTATATACCTAATAGAAAAGCTTATAAACGCAAAATATGCAATAAATGTATTTCTAAAATACAATTAAAAATTTACACCTTTTCATATAATTCATTTAAATATAAAAATAAATTTTACATAAATGCAGCAAGTACCTTTGAACATAGCTGAACCACTACAATTTAGTCTAGATTTCGGAGACACATAGGACATAGGAAATATATTCTTTGTACTACATATGGTCGAAATTAAATTCGACCACAACCAATTCCCATGGTACTTTCATTACTAGTAACCTACTGTTAAATTTCATCAAAATACCGGCATTATTTTTTGAGTTATGGTGTTTGTAAGATATATGTTTGTTAGTCCTTGAACTTTTCAAGGGTTCCAGGACCCGAAATTATGGTACGATTTCGCCCATATGCAGTCCCGTCATACTTTCAATACTAGTTAACCCTTGTACACAATTGGAACGCTCTATCTCAATTTAAAATTACTAGTTTTATTAATTTCGATGATAAGCTTTTACACATTGGGGGGTCTAAGAGAGGTTCTGAACCACCACTCCAATTGATCCCAAATTAGGGGGGCACGCAAGAAATAGTAAAGAACACCCTTGTGTCAAATTGGAAGCTTCTACATTTGTTTCAAGTTACTATCTTTATTAATTTCGAAAATATGCTTTAAGGGCCTAAGAACTGAGTGGCTGGTCCCCGATCCACTACTCCAATGGGACCCAAATTTCAAAGACACTTACGAAATAGGAAGGGACACCCTGATACCAAATTTGGAGGTTCTATCTTCATTGGTTTCGGAATTATGCTCGTTTGGCCTAAATTCGATCAAAAAGTTCTAAGTTCCGAACCCATTGTCCAATCCTCACCGTACGTAATCACCGCCGTAGTTTCGCTGCCAATAACCTACAGCACAAATTTCATGAAGATAGCCTCATTAGTTGTTGAGTTATCGTGATTTTTTATATTTGTTCGTTAGCCCTGAAACCGATTAAAAGGTCCAGAATCCGAACCCATGGGCCGATTTCGCCCATATGCAATCCCCGCCGTACTTTCAGTCCTAGTAACCTACAGTTAAAATTTCATCAAGATAGCTCCATTATTTTTTGAGTTATCGTGCCTACGGACGGATGGACGGACGGACGGACGGACGGACGGACGGACATGGCTATATCGACTAAGGCGGTCACGCTGATCACAAATATATATACTTTTCCATATCTAGCTCGCTTCCTTTAGGTGGTTACAAACACCATACCAAAGTTAATATACCCCTTTACCTATTCTATAGGTGTAGGGTATAAAAAGAAAATTGTATTGCAAAAATTGCATTAAATTAAGAAAAACAAAACAAAAATAGAGTAGAATAAGAGAAGAACTGGAAAATTTACCACAATTGGTAAACTGTTACAAGTAAAAAAAACTGTTGTGTAAACAATCATTTAACAGTTTTTTTTTCGGTTTTACAATGCACTAATCTCTTACACCTTAAAATGATTATGCAAAAAAAAAAAAAGAATTATATGTTTGCCGGAAATCAGGTAAATGTACTACTTTCAGTTCTCCTTCCAGTTTACAAATAAATTTTTTTTTACTTTGTGTTTTGATTTATTTAAATAGAAACACGTCAACCACAGTTTATAAGATCAACTAAATTAAAGAAAAATCGTTTGAAGCATAAACGATTTTTACGTATTTGCATATAGTTTGACTTTTTATTGAGCTAAATAATATTGATTTTTTATGAGGATGGAAAGGATAAAAGTCCTGGTTGTAAGATTTATAAATTCAGTATAAATAAATACAATATAAGAATATAATAGCAATATATGAATATGTAAAATATAGAATTTCAAGGATTCTCATAATAATCATTTTAAATATTTCAAATTGAGATTTTATATAAAAGTTTAAAAAAAAAACGTTTAAACTTAAGTATGCTTTATTTGTAAATCTTTTATTTCTTTCGCAAAAGCAATTGAACTATTCAAATTACGATCAATAATTAATAAATTGCTGAGAAAACACAAAAAAAGAACTAAAACCCAAAAAAAAAGTAATGGAAAAATAATAACAAACACTTGTTTGATATTGTTATTTCTCCCGCTCGCTTATTCATTCCAACACAATCCCCTCCAATTAAAAATCCCAAAACAAAATTCACATAATTTCAATGCATCTCTAATAACTAATACCAAAAAGCCAATAATTCTTTTATAGTCCAGTCAAAGAGTCATAATGCACTTTTTGTTACAACTATAATAAAAACAAAAACAACAACTAAAATTAACACACTTTACTGAATTGCACCAAAATTAAAAACATCAAAAATTACAAAATAAACAAAATATATGGTTCATGATGTGCAATGCAATTCAATGATGAAATTTAGTTTTTTCATCATTATTATTTTTTAAAACAAACAGGGAAGGGTTCCGAAATAGCAAAAATGACATTAAAAAAAAGATTCGTGAAAAAGTGCAACAAATGTAACATAATGCAACAACAGGAACTGATTCACGACGCATTTTTTTGTCCAAATTTGACTTGAATTATTATATTGATACATGATAGCACATATTTTTGGTTGATAATGATAAACACTTTTGATGATGCTGATTCTGATGATGATAATAATGGTTATAGGGTATTAATTTGCAGTATTATTTCCAGATACATAGTATATACATATATAGATGGCGCTTTAAGGTTTTATTATTTTAATTTTTGTATTTAATGATTGTATATGATACTTTGTAAATTTGTGGTCACCACATTTGAGGGTAATAAAACTACACCACAAATTGGGTAAGTGTATTTTTTGTTTGAGCATTTTTTTATGTTTTAATTTTTTTAATGTTTTTTGATAGAACTTTTGTGTTTGGAATGTGTAAGGACATCAGTGATAAATGAAGCATGAAAATGATGGTCGCATTTTTTATTATAATTAATTCTTAATCGTATAATTTGTTTCAAATATCAAAATATAATAATATCAAACATTTAAAAAAACTAAATGCTTAAAGCTTCTAAGCAGATGCGTGACAAAAAAATTTTAAAATATGCTAAAAACGAAACAAACGAGGAAGAGTGTAGTAGAGTAGACTGTGTCAACTCTGGGATACCCGTATGACTGTAATATCGACATTATATCAGCCGGTTAGAAATTCATTTATGATCCAAAAGAAAATATAAGTTGAAAGGCAGCTCTTCCAACGTCTTCCCCTACACCAACTTTTTTTTATTCAAACGTTGGCTATTAAAATTAACTACTATTGAAAAAATTTCAGACATACAGCTATGTTATATATAGAGTAATGTTTATATAAAAGAAGAAGTTGTATGAGAGCTACTCGAACCAACTGCAGGTCACCTCACGTTCTTGAAGTGTAGGATCAATTGGAGCGGTAGTTCAGCTCCCAAGCACATCCCAATGATTTAAAAAGTATATCTTCAAAATTAATAAAGATAGAATCTTTAAATTTACATATTTTTATACCCGTATGTCTATATAGTCAAAGGGTATAATAAATTTGCAATTACGTTTGTGACGCAGAGAAGGAGGGGGGTAGATATAGAGTCAAGTGTATGGATCGGATCAGAATCGAAAAATAAATCGATTTAGCTATGTATGTCCGTCCGTCCGTTTGTCCGTTCGTCCGCACGATAACTCAAAAACTAAGGGAGCTGGGACCTTGAAATTTTCGCAAATTCGTTTTTTTGCAATAGCCGTCATCGCTATTTAAATTCAGCCATTTTGGTCCATGGGTTCGGGTACCTGCCATACAACTTCTTGTTGCTCTGAGCCTATTACAGCTGCGTGTCTGAAATTTTGTCAAAAGTAGTTTAGTTTTATGGCCAAAGTTTCTGCAAAATTTGGTTGGTCTACTGCACAAGGTTCGAGTAGCTGCCATACAACTTCTGAATTTATATGAGCATTACTCTATACCTATTGAAGCTGGGTGTCTGAAATTTTGCCAAAAATAGTTTAGTTTAATGGCCAAAGTTTCTGCAAAATTTGAATGTTCTACTGCAGAGGGTTCGAGTAGCTGCCATACATTTCCTTCTTTTTTATGAGCATTACACTAAACCTAAAGAAGCTGGGTGTCTGAAATTTTGCCAAAAATAGTTTAGTGTAATGACCAATGTTACTGCAAAATTTGGTTGGTCTACTGCAGAGGGTTCGAGTAGCTGCCATACAACTCCTTCTTTTATATAAGCATTACACTACACCTAATAAAGCTGTATGTTTGAAATTTTGCCAAAAGTAATTAATCGGATGATATAATGTCTATGTTACGGTCATACGGGTATCCCAGAGTTGACACAGTCTACTCTACTACACTCTTCCTCGTTTTAAAACTATTTTTATAGGAAAATTAGGGATTTTAAATTAGGGAATTAGGGAATCGGTTAAACTGCTTCAGAAAAAAATTTTTTTCGCAATCGGTTAAATTTTTTTATAAAGTTGTTGTGCGGCAATGGGTTAACAAAAATTTTTTAAACTTTTTTTTCGGTCACACGTAATTTGCTTCCAAAACTTTTTTTGGACAATCGTCAGGCCGGCATGGGTTAACAAATTCCAAATCTGTTAATAGAATGACCTCCATTCTCGAAGAGGAACACGCATGCTAAATTTGAAATCAATCGATTAAAAGATCTATAAAAAGCTGTTAGGCCTCAATGGGTTAACAGAACCCAAAAAAATGTTTGAGGCTTTCTTTTTAGCCAAAGCAGTAATTCGCAAAATTGTACAAAATTTTATTCCCAAATTCTTTTTGACCAACCGTTGGGGCTTCATGGGTTAACAAATTTTAAATCTGTTAATAGTGTCAACTCAATTCTCAAGGAGCATCACGTATAGAAATGTTGAAGTCAATCGGTCAAACTGTTTTCATTTTAGAACAAGGGTTTTTATACTTGCGCCGCAGCTTGGCCGTCCGTTAAAGCTAAATTTTTATGCCAGGATTTTTTTATGTTTTGCGAGTAGGTATTGCGGTCATACGGGTATCCTAGATTTGGCACAGTCTACTCTACTACACTTTTCCTCGTTTTATATATTTGTATTATATCTGATATTTTATTGAATTATTACCATAGGTAAAAATAATTACGAAATTGCGTACGATACTTAAATTGTTTCAAAGATATTTGCTGCATGTATTCAAAATTTATTTTTATATTTAAATTAATTATATAAAATGTTTTAAATTCGTCATTGTATTTTAAAATTCATTTATTGTATTTTTTACATTATAAGGGTTTCTGATAAGTATATATTAGGATTTTAAATTAACGAATCACAAGCTTTGAGCGATCAGAGATAAAAAACAAGTAAAGAAACAGTCAGTCGGTGCAACCGACTTAGAAATACCCTACACCTATTTGGTTCAAATTTAAGGACATATCCATAAGTCATTTTAACACCATAGAAGCTGTTATTAATTTGATCGTAAGACATAGCTAACCAAATTAACTGTATAATACTAAAAACATTTTCAAATTACCCTATCTATTAAAAAATACTACAAATTCTTACTAATTTATCTATTTAAAAATATTTAAAAACAAACAAACTTGAAATAAATGAAAATATATTTATTCCAATTCAATTACAAAATGAAAAAATTCTAATTATTAAATTTTGTGATAAAAAGATAATCAAAGCATAATATATTTAATAATCCAAATTTTTCAAAATTGCAATTATTTTAAATGGTTAGTTTATATACCTAATAGAAAAGCTTATATACGCAAAATATGCAATCAATGTATTTCTAAAATACAATTAAGAGTTTACACCTTTTCATATAATTCATTTAAATATAAAAATAAATTTTACATAAATGCAGCAAGTACCTTTGAACATAGCTGAACCACTACAATTAAGTCTAGATTTCGGAGACACATAGGACATAGGAAATATATTCTTTGGCTTCGAAATTAAACTCGACCACAGCCAATTCCCATGGTACTTTCATTACTAGTAACCTACTGTTAAATTTCATCAAAATACCGGCATTATTTTTTGAGTTACGGTGTTTGTAAGATATATGTTTGTTAGTCCTTGAACTTTTCAAGGGTTCCAGGACCCGAAATTATGGTACGATTTCGCCCATATGCAGTCCCGTCATACTTTCAATACTAGTTAACCCTTGTACACAATTGGAACGCTCTATCTTAATTTTAAGTTACTAGTTTTATTAATTTCGATGATAAGCTTTTACACATTGGGGGGTCTAAGAGAGGTTCTAGGGGGGCACGCAAGAAATAGTAAAGAACACCCTTGTGGCAAATTGGAAGCTTCTACATTTGTTTCAAGTTACTATCTTTATTAATTTCGAAAATATGCTTTAAGGGCCTAAGAACTGAGTGGCTGGTCCCCGATCCACTACTCCAATGGGACCCAAATTTCAAAGACACTTACGAAATAGGAAGGGACACCCTGATACCAAATTTGGAGGTTCTATCTTCATTGGTTTCGGAATTATGCTCGTTTGGCCTAAATTCGATCAAAAAGTTCTAAGTTCCGAACCCATTGTCCAATCCTCACCGTACGTAATCACCGCCGTAGTTTCGCTGCCAATAACCTACAGCACAAATTTCATGAAGATAGCCTCATTAGTTGTTGAGTTATCGTGATTTTTTATATATGTTCCTTAGCCCTGACATCGATTAAAAGGTCCGGAATCCAAACCGTTGGGCTGATTTCGCCCTTATATAGTCCGCGCTGTACTTATAGTACTAGTTAACCCTTGTACACAATTTGAACGTTCTATCCTAATTTTAAGTAACTATTTTTAGTAATTTCGATTATAAGCCTTTAAAACTTGGGAGGTCTGAGAGGGGTACAGAACCACCATTCCAATTGATCCCAAATTAGGGGAACACGCAAGAGATAGTAAAGAACACCCTTGTGGCAAATTGGAAGCTTCTACATTTTTTCAAGTTGTTATCTTTATTAATTTTAAAGATATGCTTTAAGGTCTTCGAAAATGTGTGGCTGGTCCCCGACCCACTACTCCAATGGGACCCAAATTCACAAGACACTTAGGAAATAGGAAGGGACACCCTGATACTAAATTTGGAGGTTCTATCTTCATTGGTTTCGGAATTATGTTCGTTTGGCCTAAATTCGATCAAAAAGTTCTAGGTTCCGAACCCATGGTCCAATCCCGACCTTACGCAATTCCCGAAGTAGTTTCATTACTAGTAACCTACAGCACAAATTTGATGAAGATAGCGTCATTAGTTGTTGAGTTATCGTGATTTTTTATATTTGTTGGTTAGCCCTGAAACCGATCAAAAGGTCCAGAATCCGAACCCATGGGCCGATTTCGCCCATATGCAATCCCCGCCGTACTTTCAGTCCTAGTAACCTACAGTTAAAATTTCATCAAGATAGCTCCATTATTTTTTGAGTTATCGTGCCTACGGACGGACGGACGGACATGGCTATATCGACTAAGGCGGTCACGCTGATCACAAATATATATACTTTTCCATATCTAGCTCGCTTCCTTTAGGTGGTTACAAACACCATACCAAAGTTAATATACCCCTTTACCTATTCTATAGGTGTAGGGTATAACGAGGAAGAGTGTAGTAGAGTAGACTGTGTCAACTCTGGGATATCCGTATGACCATGAAACCGTCATTATATCATCCGGTTAATTACTTTTGGTAAAATTTTAAATACACAATTTATTAGACTTTCAGTTATGAACAAAAGAAAATATTAGTTGAAAGGCAACTCTTCGAACCTCTGCCACTACACCGACTGTATTTTATTCAGAGGTTGGCCATTACAGTTAACTACAATTGACAAAATTTCAATCGTCCAGTTTGCTCACGCGAAATATGAAGTTGTATGCCAACTACTCAAACCCCCTGCAGTAGGCCAACCAAATTTTGCACAAAATGTGGCCATAAAACTAAACTAGTTTTGACTATATTTCAGACAACCAGCTTCATTAAGTTGTATGGCAGCTACTCGAACACATTGCACGACCCCAACTAAATTTTGCGGAAACTTTGGCCATAAAACTAAAATATTTTTCGCAAAATTTCAGACACCCTGTTTTAATAGGTACGGAGAAATACTCATATGAAACGAGAAAGAGGGTAGTAGAGTAGACTGTGTCAACTCTGGGATACCCATATGACCGTAACATATACATTTTATCATCCGGTTAATTACTTTTGGCAAAATTTTAAATATACCAGCTTTACAAGGTGTAGTGTAATACTCATATAGAAGAAGGAATTGTATGGCAGCTACTCGAACCCTCTGCAGTAGACCAACCAAATTTTGAAGAAACATTGACCATTACACTAAACTATTTTTGGCAAAATTTTAAACACCCAGCTTCATTAAGTGTAGTGTAATGCTCATATAAAAGAAGGAGTTGTATGGCAGATACTCGAACCCTCTGCAGTAGACCAACCAAATTTTGCAGAAACTGTGGCATTACAATAAACTATTTTTGGCAAAATTTCAGACACGCTGCTGTAATAGGTACAGAGTAATACTCATATAAAAAAAGAAGTTGTATGGCAGCTACCCGAACCCATGAACCAAAATGGCTGGATTTAAATAGCGATGACGGCTATTGCATAAAAACGAATTTGCGAATATTTCAAGATCCTAGCTCCTTTAGTTTTTGAGATATCATGCTATTCTGATCAGATCCATACACTTGAGTGTATATCTACCGTAAAGGCAAATTTATTAAATCCTTTGACTATATAGTCATACGGGTATAAAAAGAATCTGTATGGCAGGTACTCGCAGCCGGGGACCAAAATTACTAGATTTCAATAGCGATGACGGCTATTGCATAAAACTTAATTTGTGAAAATTTCAAAATCCTAGCTATTTTATTTTTTGAGTTATCGTGTGGACGGACGGACAGATGAACCTGCATACATAGTTAAATCAATTTATTTTTCGATTCTGATCCGATCCATACCCTTGAGTCTATATTTACCCCCTTTTTCTCTGCGTCATAAACATAATGACAAATTTGGCTAATAGTCTACTACACTCATAAACGTTAAAATGTTAATTTAAATGTGAGGTATAACAAATTTCTTTTCTTTAATTTTTTAATGTTTGAAAAAATAGTTAAAATAAGAAACAGAAATGATTTCTAACATTAATGTTTTTCTAATGTAATATTTACATACATAAACCTAACCAAAAAAAAACATTGTTAAATTGTTAGTTCATGTATAACAAATTTTTTTCCCGTCTAATCTAATATATAATAAAAGGCTAGGAGCTGCTAATTCACGTGCCCTTTTTGTCAAAATTAACACTTAGCTACTATAAGTAACCACGGATTACGAAATCTATTAATTTTTAGGTTGCATAGTTTAATTCAGATATTTAGATATTTGTTTTGTAATAGCGAATAAATTTTAAAAAGAAACACTATTTTTTTGGCTTAGGATTTTAATTTATTCTCATTGATTCAGAAAAACAAAGTTTTATTTTTACACTACACTACACTTACACTACAGTAGTACGACAGCCTACTGTAGTATAAGTGCAGTTATATAATTATATAATTTATATAATTGTATAATTATGATGCTTATTTTGTCAAGGTTTAATATACTCGTCATTTAATAATAAAAAGAGATGGTATTTTAGTTTTCAAATATTAGAGCAAGAAGTATATCAGAAATTGGCACAAATAGTTGTCGATGACTAAATATTGGGTCGAATTTCAACCTTGGGTTTTAATTATACTCATGGAAAAAGTAAACTTACCAGGAAATGGGCTTAACTTAAAAAAATATGTTCTAGGAATAAATGTTGTTTCTCCTGTAGCTTCACTTCACTATTAAAACTTTGGTTATTATTTAATTTGATTTTAAGTCTTTAACAGCAAATCGAGTTTTATTGCAAAAACTGCTTTTGGTATTTAGATTTCTAAGTAGTATAACTGTACTACCAACTTTTAAATTAAGTTTATGTAGAGCCATTCCACTTGGGCAGCAGCTATTTAAAAATTGTATTGGATAATTCAGCTCATCGTTTTCGCCGCAATTATCAATAGAATCTGTGCTCAGGTAACTTATTATATTTCCCTCCAAAATATTTAATATTTATTTGTTAATTGTAATAATATCCGCGTTTTTTCGATAAAGTATTGCTTTTTAGCACATTTTCAAAAATTTTGTAAAAATGTGCCTATATAGCTTCACTCTGTCCGTCCGTATGTTCGTCCGTCCGAATGTTTAGGGTTGCCATACGGTACAAAAATTTAACATTACACAAAACTCAATTTTTGCAAAATTTTTGGCCACAAATATCTTCTGAACGGTTCAAGCTAGGGCCTTGAAATTTTTTGTCAAGCCCTCTCTTTATGAGCTATAAGGGCTCGAAAATTGAAATTTTGATATTTTTAAACACCTGTAACTTGAATGCCTGTCAAAATTTTTTTTTATTAATATACAAAATTTAAAGGTCCAACATTATATTTTAACATATGTTAATGGTTTTTTTTAAATTTAAAAGCGGTTCCTTAAATTGAAGAAAGTGTCTCTCAGTTTTACCCATTTTTGCTTAGATAGTATAATTCTAAGTAAAATTTCAAACTTTTGTGGAGTTCACAATTTAATTCCTAGAACCTAAAAAACTGGAGGGGGACGAGGGGCGGTGGGGAGTTAGATGCAGTTACATCCTTCAGAAACTTGGCAACGTTCCCCATTGAAGGGCTATAACAACTTTTAAATAAAAAATTTACGGTAAGCAGTAAATTTTATAAGTAAGCAGTAACTATTTCCTAGTAAATATTTCCAAAGTTAAACTCAGTATTTAATACAATATAATTTTGAAAATGTGCTTTTTTAAAAACCCTTAATTTTTTTTCATCACTTATTTTTGAATAGTGTGCACAATTATTCATATTCAAATAATTTCATGTATGGAGTTTCAATGTTAAAAATTTTAGGTACTTAATTTCAATGTTAAAAATTTCATGTATGGATTTTAAATGTTGCTTGATAAATTATTTTTATTCCTTAAATTACCATCTCGTAACTTAAAAAGCTAATCACTGAATATGGGATCATTTTGCTTCAATTTAAACTGCTCGAGTACGTCGCAAAAGTTTATAATAAGCGATTAATTTTTATGAGGTTAAACGAGTAATGTTTGGCGGAAAAGTCAATATAGAATTATGAGTTTTCCCCAAAGGTTTCGTCATTATTCATCTCTTGTAAAAGCCTGTTATTACAGCATTAGGTGCCATTGTTACTTCACCCAAAATAATAACTTTGGAGTATCACTGCAGCGTCAGTACTTGTCATCTTAAGATGTTATAAGGAATCTTCGAATAAAGCAATTGGTACTTTGAGCATAGAGTGATATGTTCTAAAATCGAGGCAATTTCAATTAACACTGTGACTATTGCAATTTTTTCTGATCCCCTTACAGTGCTTATTAATAACTTTTACCGTTATGTTTTACCACTGGAAACTGCTTCATCGAGAAAGAAGCACCTACCATATCTTGTTTTATCTTGCATGGCAGCTTTTATTTTTTCAAATACTTCATTTTGTTCATTATTTAAGGAAGATAACATTACTTCACTCCGTTCTTTTTCTTGATAAATATTATAGAAACGGTCAGGAGCAGTTGAAATATTCGTCGAAGGATTAGGCAAACCGAAGTTTAAACATTTTTCCCATTGAGTATTTAAATTTCTTGAATCTCTTTTAATTCAATATTAACACAACATGTACAATTTTCCTCATGATTATTGCGTCGCATTGCAATGTCGTCGCGTAAATGGTTTTTGAATTCATCTTGTAAAAATCTAAGGTACATTTAGGAGAATGCAAAGGATTTGAACCAGGAAGTCAGATTAGTGTCACGTGCAGCTTCCTGCCAGCTACTGCTTGTCATTAGCAAAGTATACGTTTTGTTCCATTTGTTACGTTACAATACAATGCAATCTTGGGTAAATTTCAGCATTCGAGATTGCAGCTGAAATAACTTTTTCAATAGCCTCTGAATGAATAAGTTTTTCTTCTGCTTTAACAAACAGAAGCAAATAAGCATGAGGTTAACCTTGTTTTTGAAGATGAATTTCGTGTTTCATTGATGTTGGTGTCCCAAGTACATGCTTTTTGCTAATATTATTAAACAATTCGTCCATAAAAGAGTAAATTAATTAAAATAAAGTTTAACCCAGCCTACCACATAATTTTTGCTTAAAAAAAATCGTAAGAACAAACAAATTTGGCCAACCCTAAAAATTGGTCCGACCCTATTACTTTGCTTGTGCAATTTTAATTTTAATCTCGTTGTTTCATTAGAGTCATAGTTATCGAAATGATAACTTCCCGAACCCTTCGTCCGATTTAAAAAAAAAAAAAAGAACCCAGAAATAATTTTAAAATAACTTTATGCAAATTTCAAAACTCTAGTTTTGAGTTATCGTGCTGACATACGGGCGGACGGACGGATAGACAAACGGACAGACACAATAGCTAGATCAATTTACTTTTCGAATAAAATGGAACCAAATTTTTTCAATTTCGAATTTTTTCAAATTTTAGCAATAATTTGGACCCCAATTTTGTTAACCGACTGCTACTAATTTTAAATGATCTAACTTCTGCAAAAATTTTAAGTTTTTAGCGTAGAACGGCTCAAATGAAGATATGTGGGCCTAAAAATTTACCAAAAATTGAATTTTTCTAAACGGATAATTTTAGTATCGTATGGCAAACTTATACATTCGCCTTTCAAAGATTTATAAAGCTTATAAAAGCAGACGTTTGCAGATTGAAAATATACCTATTAGAACTCTTGTTAAATATAAAGCTTTTTCCGACTTTGTGGGCTAATGTCCCGTAACGGAAATGACAATTTTGTTTCGCAATACTTATCCAATGTTAAAATTTGTTTTCTCTATTTCAAACGGTGTAAAACTTTTTGTTGACAATTTTATTTGCTGTATTTCTGTATATTTTTGTATTTCAACATATCCTTACCGTGTCTTCAGTTCAGTATGAATTCATATTTCTGCCTAAAGTTGATTGAATGGTTTTTTCATATTGGTGATGAAATCCAAAAATGGTGATTTAATCTCAAGACGTTGTTTACGGCACTTCAAACCCATACCAAAATATAATGTGTCATTTATTTCAATATTTTTACTTTTTATTTTTGGGAATAATTTCCTTAAAACTCTAACAATTAATTGTTCGAAATTCAATTTCTATTTATGGTCCCCCATACTTTAGATTGTTTTGCAACTCTTTTTTTTCTAATAACCAACGAAATTAATCTTTGACAATCCAAAATAACATTACATTTTGTTGTAAATATACTTCTAAAGTTAAAATGCGTATAAAACCCACATAATTTTATCAGCATTTTTTTCTAGATGATTAAACTAAGTCAATTAGTTTTAAAAAAAAATTTTTCTTTACAAAGTATAAATAAATATAAATACAATTATTAAACAATATTATTTGTGGTTTGTCTCTGAAGAGGGCTCAAATATAACTCATTTTTACTTTGAATATATTTTTGATAAGTTTTATTGAATTTTTCGAAAATCTTCTATGAAAAATATGAATGAAAACCGACGTTTACATCTAATTTATTGTTAGTTGAGTTGTTTTTGTTATTGTCGCAATTAAACAATGTTTCATTTTAAATACGCTAGTGGGCATTAATTTAGTGTGGTTATGTATGATAAGTTTATATACAAAATGAGTATATTTATAATTTATAATATTAGATGAAGTGTTTTAACAGCTCATATTATTAAATATTAGAATGTGCTTTTATACCCGTGTAACAAATAGGTTACATATATACCAACATGATAGATGTAAACTCAAAGGTATGGATCGGATCAGTGTCAAAAAGTAAATCGATCCCACTGAGTGTGTCCTTTCGTCCATCTGTCAGCACTGTAACTCAAAAGTTAAAAGAGCTAGAGTTTCAAAATTCAAACAAAAGGATTTTTACAAAATTTCTAATTTCCCTTGTCATATAAGCTTTTTGAACCAATATGAATTTCAATTATATAACACAGAAAGTTATAAATATAGCAAGCACTTCTAAAAAGCTTCAAAAAGTTAAGGCTTAATTTTCGGGGAGCAACGATGCACGTATTAGAACCATGCTTACATATTTTCAAAATTAATTTACACTACAAAGTTGTAATTAAAAGAGGGCAAGTAAAGTATTATAGTAAATTCGTTTGCAATTTTTAAGATTTTTCGGGGCAAAGCTTATTGTATAGTTGCTATAGAGATTGCTGGAACAATAGTACATATCTTAACAACTAATATGACTGGACGATTAAAAATTAAAATTCGTATCTAATATTATATGGCAAGCAATTTTTCGAAATTTCGAAAAATGTTGACACCATTTTTAGGAAACTACCATGCAAAGTCTCAATCCGATAACTGCCTAATACTTTACTAATAAAATACGAGGTTAAAATAGAAAATGGGCAAGTAAAGTAGTAGGATAAGTGCGTTGGCAAAGTTGAACATTACTAGCACCATTTTTTTGGTTGCGACAAATTTTTTTTTTAATGATTTATTTTATTTTAAACATCATAGTGAGCTTGCACGTATATCCGAAAGTTGAAAAGGGAACTATAATCGTCCTCGTTGTCAATAATTTGAATTTATTATTTTACACAATATAACTAATAAAGAAACTTTTTTTATTAAAACTATAATTTAAAATATTAATTTTAACAATATTTTTCTTATAATAGATTCTACAGGTCTTGATCTTGTTTCAAATTAGAAGAGATTTACTAATAACAAATTTAATATCTTATGACTGCGTTATTCATCTTTCAATGACAGAATAGTATAGAATTTATATTCATTTTTAAGCTTTATATTATAGATATATTTAAAAAAGACTTTTAATAATTATTGAATTTCATTTTAAATTAACTGTAATTCTAGTAATGTAATATGGTTTTTTTTTTGTAAATATTGTCACTCTAATTTTATGGTTTAGAATTACATTTTAATGTATATATTTATGAAATTTATGATTTTTAAAAATTATTTTGAGGCAATATTTTAATTTAATATAAATATAGATTTGTGTAATATTTGAATCAATACATAAGTATATTGAAATAATAGTTTTATCATGATTTGATTTGTAAAATAAACATTACTGGGAAAATTTACATACTCCAATCAATAGAACTTATAAGCATTTTTAAAAATATTTTTTAATTTTATAATTACTTTTTTGTATTTTGATATTTATACAAGCTATTATAATTATAAATTTTTAAAATGTGGTGTAATTATTAATTCAAAATAATTTATTTTTTTCAAATTCGATTTTCTTTTAAATTTTTTTTTTTTTTTTTTGGTTTAAGCGCTAACTGTTCAACTGTTAGGCTAATAAGCCTGTCTATACCATAGGTACATGTTGGAACAGGGGTTCATATTATATTCGTGTTATTAGAATTGGTCTAATTGAATTCCACATACAATTTAAACATGAGATAGTACAGTAGGTCTTATAACATGTAGTAACGTCTTAGATTTTCAATATTTACAATTCTATTTTTTGTTTATATTGTAATATTTTGTATTTGAGTATATGGTATTCTATATCTGCGAGTTATATTATTCAATTAATATATTTTTATATTTTGCATTTATTTATATTGTTATATTAATGCATTTTTTATTAATGATATATAATTATTAATTATTGGATAAGCCATTAATTTGAACCCAATGGCGAATGGTAACTGAGTCGAGTCGAAAACAAGAAAAGTTTTTTCACTAGAATTCGAACCCGGGCCTTTCCGCATGGAAGGTCGGCACTCAACCACTGTGCCACCCAGCCATTGAAATTTTATGAATTTGCATTCTATGCTTTTTAACAACTATAAGAAAGAAACACATATTAAATTAGTCAAATCTCTAATAAAGGCTTATGAATAGTGTGCAATCTATGAAAAATTGCAATAAATGTTCAAGTTTTTTATGGACTTCTGGGGCGCACCATTTAAAATAATTTTCTTAAACAAAGTTTGTAATAATTTATTATTAAAAAAAAAAAATATTGTTTAATATTTTGTTGTACAACAATTTTTATTTAACCAATTATTACAATTTTTTTTTTTATATTCTTTTTTAATTCTATATTTGTCAACTGTTGAAATATTTTAGCCACAACATATTATCAGAACAGCTTAAATGCATATAGCGTATAACATTATAATAAGTTCCGGATAAATGTATTCCCCTTATTTAATAGTTAATAATAATTTAAGTTGATAATATAACCAAACAATAGTTTTAGCACGTTTTTCAAATCTAAAAGCATAAAAGAAAAGTTATTTATTTTAAAAGCTTCAATTACCAATATGAAATTTTATATTGAATTAATATTTATTAAAAACTTTTTAATTTTAATTCTTACCAAAATAAGCGCTCTAATTTATGTCTAAATTATGTGACTTCCTATTCTAGATCTATATAAATAATTAAAAAAAAAATAGTTCATTTCACAATAAATTGAATCTGTTTTAAAAAAAATTACCTTTGCATTGATAGTTTTTTAAATTTTATGGATTTTATTGTATTAAAAATTGTTTCCTTTCGTAAAAGGAGCAACAGATGAAGTTCGAAGCTTGGCCGAGTTTAATTTTTCAAATTTCGATTTAACCTGAAATAGAGAAACAAAAACAAATTTTGTTAAAAAAATTATTATACAAAAACCGTAAAATATAATTTGATCTAATCTTTTGTCGTTCAAAAATTGAAAAGTATAAAATAACTCTATTGTGAATAAAATTTAAATTAAATTTAAAATATTTTTTTAATTTATTTTATAAAAGGAAATTTAGAATTTTAGACATTTGTTTTAAAATATAATAAGACCTAGAAAATTTCAATGTAGGAATATGCATTAAATATAAAAAAAAATAACGTTTCCTGGGTACTAAAAAGTAAATTATATATGTATAAAAACAAAAAAAAAAATAAAACAAAAAATAACAAGCTTTATTTTAAAGGCATTTTAATAAACCCGTGAAACAAAGAAATCTCTAAAAGAATATATTAAAAATAATTTTATAATATGTAATTTGATGTTTTTAAGAACTAAAACTTCAAAATATAAAATACAAAAAAACATATATAGGTAGGTGAAGGTACAAATTGCATGTTAAGTATAAAAATAATAATATATAACAATATGATATTCCTAATTTAATCCTTCACAGCTACAACTCTTTGTGATTTAAAACCGGAAGGAACTCTTTAAGCACTTTAAAATCAGGTGGTACAATATTTTTTACTTTGTATGATGTATATTTTTTTTGGTTGTTTCGTTTGTTTTTTTTTTTTTACACTGAGTTGGAGGACAAAAAAGTCCATAAAAAATTTACTAAACAATCAAAATATAAAAATAAAGCTTAAAAAAATATGAAAAATAGGCTAAAAATAAAGATGTTATAAAGAATAAAAATTATTATATATTTAAAAAAAAATCAAAAAATCATAAAATAAACTAGGCGTTTTATGTTTGTAGTAAATTGCAAAAGTTGCAATTTATTTTGTTTTTGTTGATGTTGTTGTTGTTGTAAAACACTTGTTTAGTTAAAACAATAGTAAAAAAAAACAACAAAAGAATGAAAAACGAAATTATATTTAGTTTAGCTTGTTTTTTTTTTAACCACAACGTTTTTGATTACTCTACTGTTAAATGAAAGAAAATGAAAAATTGTTACAGTTTTTTGTTGCAAAACGAACAATTTGACTTGCAAATTTTTTTTTCTGTTACCTTTTCTTTATTTTTTTTTTTTTATTCTTTTAACTTAAAAAAAAAAACAGTTATTTTTTTTACCTCTTTAACTTTAATAAAAAGAAAATTTATGATGTTTATATTCCTAGAAATTGTTTTTGTATACTTTTATTTTAACTCTTGAATTTTCTGACTTTTTAACTGAACTTTAGGCTTGAACAAAAGTTTTTTTCTAATTTGTTTTGTTTTATTTTAGTATAAAAATTATTTTTGCTTTTAAAATTTAAAAAAAAATAAATAATAAAATTTGCATGCAATTGAAATGACCGAATAAATTATTTATAAAACAAGTTATAATGTCAAAATTTAAGTTATAATTTTATAAATTAGAATTCTTACTTTTAAAATAAATTTCTATTTATTTTCTGTTTGTAATAAAAATAAAAATAAGCATTTGTAAATAGGTTCTATAATTTTATTTGTTATTTCAACAGTTAATTTTGTAGACTAATTAAATTTATATTATAATATTGTTAAAAAAATTAATTGAAATATATTTTGGGAGCCAAATTGTTTTAGTATATTTCATATAAATAAGGAGGTCTGATTGTTTAAGTTTTCATTGTGTTAAATAAATTTATTTTAAACCATGTTTAAACTATAGCATAAGTACCGATATTCTTGTGTCGCCGTTTTTATAAAAGTATCAGTCCGTACTAAGAGTACCAGTTGTAAGATATGAATTAACAGTTGTTTTAAATTTTTATAGTACCACTACAAGGTAAAAACAAATTAATTCTTCGTTTAACTGACAAATAACATAAAATGTAACGGTTGTTTGAGATTATCAGTTCAGTCATATATCTATCTATATATATAAAAGCGAAAGTTTGTTTATTTGTTTGTTTGTTTGTTTGTATGTTTGTTTGTTTGTTTGTTTGTTTTTAGCGAATAGACTCCTAAACTGCCCAGCCGATTTTCATGAAAATTTGTATATAGAGGTTTTTGGGTACGGAAAGAAATCGTGGCCCAAAAATTTTGCTCTAACGGACCGCCAAGTTGGGGCTGTGGTGCAAGTATTTAAACTTCTTTGTTCTAAAATGAAAACGGTTTGACCGATTGACTTCAAATTTTGTATACGTGATGCTCTTTGAGAATTGAGTAGACACTATTAACAGTTTTGGAATTTCTTAACCCATGTCGGGCCGACGGGTGGTCAAAAAAATTTTTGGGTCCAAATTTTGTCCGATTTTACGAAATTCTGCTTTGGCATAAAAAAAAGCCCCAAAAAAATTTTTGTTGAGTTCCATTAACCCATTGCGGCCCAACAGCTTTTTATAGGTTTTTTCAATACTTTACTCTAAATTCGAAACGGTTTGACCAATTGATTCAAATTTTGTATACGTGATGCTCCTTGAGAATTGAGTTAACACCATTAACAGTTTTGGGATTTGTTAACCCATGTCGGGCCGACGGGTGGTCAAAAAAATTTTTGGCTCCAAATTTTGTCTGATTTTACGAAATTCTGCTTTGGCATAAAAAAAAGCCCCAAAAAAATTTTTGTTGAGTTCCATTAACCCATTGCGGCCCAACAGCTTTTTATAGGTTTTTTCAATACTTTACTCTAAATTCGAAACGGTTTGACCAATTGATTCAAATTTTGTATACGTGATGCTCCTTGAGAATTGAGTTAACACCATTAACAGTTTTGGAATTTGTTAACCCATGTCGGGCCGACGAGTGGTCAAAAAAAATTTTGGGTCCAAATTTTGTCTGATTTTACGAAATTCTGCTTTGGCTAAAAAGAAAGCCCACAAAAAAATTTTATGGAGTTGCATTAAGCCATTGGGACCAAAAAGCCTTTTATAGTTTTTTTCAATACTTAACTCTAAATTAAAAACGGTTTGACCGATTTGCTTCAAATTTTGTATACGTGCTCATCTGTGAGAAATAAGTTGACACTATTAACAGATTTGGAATTAGTTAACCCATGTCGGCCCGATGGTTGGTCAAAGTAATTTTGGAAGCTAATATAGTCAAAATTTGCGAAGTACTGCTTTGGCTAAAAAGAAAGCCTCAAAAAAATTTTGTTTAGTTCCATTAACCCATTCCGGCCAAACAGCTTTTTATAAAGTTTTTGGTTACTTTACTCTAAATTAAAAACGGTTTAACCGATTTTCTTCAAATTTTGTATATGTGTTCCGTTTTGAGAATGAAATTAACTCTTTTAACAGACTTGCAATAGGTTAACCCATGCCGGCCCGATTTGGAAGCAAATTGCGTCCAATTTTGTGCAATACTGCTTTGCCCAAAGTAAAAGTGTAGTTCCGTTAACCCATCGCGGCACAGTGGATTTTTATAAATTTTTGCGTTACTTAACTCTAAATTAGAAACGTTTTGACCAGTTGACTCCAAATTTTTATATGCTTGAAGCAACTTGAAAATGGAGTTGAGTATGTTAACAGGCTTGGTGTTTGGTAACACATGTCGGTCCTACGATTGGTCAAAAAAAACTTTTGGAAGTAATTTTGGAAAGTAGTGTGTACTGCTTTGAATTACAGAAAGTTTCAAAAATTACTAGAATAATCCTAGAAAAATCGTTTTAAAAAAATTGCTTTCGTACATTTTAAAATTTACACCGTGTGCAATTTTTGGGTTAATTTTTTGCAGTAATATCAACTTCAATTAAACGTCCATGGATAGGCGCAGCAACGCGCACCGGGTATTTGCTAGTTCTATATAATTTTAAAAGTTGGTACAAATACATAATACGTGCATTTTGTTTTTTGTACAGTAGCAACAGCCAAAAAATTAACGGTTAACTGTAAATAATTATTTGTTAAACCGAAGTACAAAACTTATATGACTTTCTGGATGTCCTATATTTTGTCTGAAGGAGGCAAGAAAAAGAGTAAATATAAATAAGCCATCAGAACTCCAGGTATAGATACCAATAGCCGAACAAGCTGATCCGAAACAACACATAAGGCCATGTTTACGATTAAGGCGCTGCAATATTACCTTTCCAACCATACTGTTACTAAAGTATAGGGTACCATCATAGTATTATTGGAGGCTTATTATTGGAGCAAAAGCAAATGAACTGGTAGAGAGAGAAGTCAACCAAAAAATTATTTTGTACGCTTCATTAATTTCTTGAGGTTTGATATAAAACCAGGTAATGTGAGTGTAGTAACTTCAAAATAGCGAAAATTAGGGCTTTTGAGATCTACTCGCAGTTTTGCGAAAAATGGTCAACATCATACTTATGCTATGTTTATTGTTTTCATCTTTCATTCTATTTTTAACTTTTGTAAAATTACTATGTAGTAACGTTTTATTAATTTCATTTGTATTTACGACAAATTATGCAAGTGTAAACTTAACTTCATGACTTATTAAATATTTAAGGCTTAATATTATTAATAAACAGAAATTTGTAATATTAAAAAAAAAAAATACAGGTATTTTAAATCTATTTTTATGTTCAGTTATAGTAAATTCAAATAAATAAAAAAGATTTGAAACAAAATTAAGAAATTATATGGAAATTTAAATATTCATAAAAAAAATTTTTATATATAATAAATATAGTATATTTTACTATAAAACGTCTTTGAATAATAATTTGAAACCATGCAATCCACAAATTTTCAAAAAACATGCCTATATAGTCTCACTCTGTCTGTCTGTTTTTATGTTTACAAAACTTCTACACCATTCGAAATAAAGAACTAGATATAGCAAAAATATTAATTTGAACAACATTAATTTCTGTTGCCTTATCCGTTACGGAGCTACATCCCCCAAATTTCGGTAAAGCCCTAACTGTTATAACAAGAGTTTTGTAAGGCGTATCTCAAAACCGAAAACGGTAACACATAGCTACTAATATATAGACTCGCCAAATGGTATAAAAATTTACCGTTATGCAAAACTAAATTTTGGCAACATTTTTTACTCCTCATTTCTTCTGAACTGCTTAACCATGAAACTTGAAATTTTGCGAGAAGTTAGATCCTTAGAAAAAGTGTGTTTGAATCATTTTTTAAATGTTTTTTGACGGTTCGTGGTAGAGTTGCAAGGGTTCAAAAATAGAAACGTTGCTATTCTTGAATACCAGTTTTATTTTTTTTAATTATGTAGGAATTAACTTTTAATAGAGTAGGTATTTACAAACATCAAAAGCTTCATTAGTTTTCCAATAAATACTTCTACAAGGAATCCAAAATCATAAGAATCGATAATTTTATTTTCAAATTAGTTCGAAATCATTATGATAGAGCACTACTAAAGACTCCTGAAAATGGTTTAATATCACATATATTTTACCATAATGAGGAGTATATTAAAAAGACTTTACTCACTGACTTTATATCCCCTGAACATTTATTTTTTTAGATAACGAGGAAGAGTGTAGTAGAGTAGACTGCGTCAACTCTGAGATACCCGTATGACCGTAACATATACATTATATCATCCGGTTAATTACTTTTGGCAAAGTTTCAAACATACAGCTTTATTAAGTGTAGTGGAATCCTCATATAAAAGAAGGAGTTGTATGGCAGCTACTCGAACCCTCTGCAGTAGATAAACCAAATTTTACTGTAAGTTTGGCCATTACACTAAACTTTTTTTGGTAAAATTTCAGACACCCAGCTTCATTAGGTGTAGTGAAATGCTCATATAAAAGAAGGAGTTGTATGGCAGCTTCTCGAACCCTCTACAGTAGACCAACCAAATTTTGCAGAAACTTTGGTCATTACACTAAAGTATTTTTTCAGACACCCAGCTTCATTAGGTTGAGAGTAATGCTCATATAAAATAAGAAGTTGTATGGCAGCTCCTCGAACCCACTGCACTAGACCAACCAAATTTTGCACAAATTTTGGCCATAAAAGTAAACTACTTTTGGCAAAATTTCAGATACGCAGCTGTAATAGGTACAGAGTAATACTCATATAAAAAAAGAAGTTGTATGGCAGCTACTGGACCACAATAGCTGGATTCAAATAGCAATGACGGCTATTGCAAAAAAACGAATTTGTGAAAATTTCAAGATCCTAGCTCTTTTAGTTTTTGAGTTATCGTGCGGACGGACGGACATACATAGCTAAATCGATTTATTTTTCGATTCTGATCCGATCCATACACTTTAGTCTATATCTACACACCCTCCTTCTCTGCGTCACAAACGTAATGGCAAATTTATTATACCCTTTGACTATATAGTCATACGAGTATAAAAATGATTTCATTCAAAGCCATTGTCATGATCCTATATTATTTCACATGCAAAAAAAAAATTATATACGATCCAGGTAATATTAACGCAGATAATTTAAAATTTGATATGTCCATACCGATACAAAGACAAATTTATTAAAAAGCAATATTGGTGATTGGGTAATCTTTACAATATGAAGTTTGCACGGAGAGGAGGGAGATTGAAACCTTAGGAACCAGCATATAAAATTTGTAAAAAATATATTTGGAGCCTTCCCTATTTAAAGTCTAGCAGGACTTAAAAATTTCCAATTTTTAATAATTAGTAACTAAGGTGATGTATATTTTTCCAAGGTTAATTGTTAACATTGAAGCTTTAACTAATGTTTTATCACATGCTAACAGGTTTTATTGTATTAAGATATGCATTGCATTTTTACCATCATTAATAATGGAATAAATAATCAGACTATTATAGGAAGGCTTAAAAGAAAAAGACCTTTAGATAATATATTATAAAGTACAGATTTCCTAAGGGAAAGTGCAGAAAACCTATATTCAAACCAAAAATAGCAAAATATTATGGGTAAGTCAGTTCGGCTAGTTTTAATAAGGGAAGGGTGCGGTTTAGTCGGTAAGAGTCCGGCATACACTTCTACCACGGAGCAGTTTGTATCTTTGGAAGATTCACACCAATCTACGTAAAATAAAAAATAAAAAAAATTAATAATGGAATGACAAAATAAAACAAATTATAAAATTTTTAATTTATTTTTGTGTATATTTTTTGTTCAATTTCAATATGAAGCATTGTGTATTTTCAGAAGTGTACTTTTTTAAAAACCCATGATTTTTATCATCACTTATTTAAAGATACTTTGCATAATAATTTCATTTAAATTTTTTAATAATTTCATTTCAATATACCAATACGTTATATAAATATTATATATAATCAAAAGTTTAAAAATCTATTTAGTTAATAATTGTAAACTAAAATATATTATTATATTATAAAGGAATAATTTCATCTTCAATCCTGAAATTATGTATTATATTACTTTTTTTCAAGATTTTAATGAAAAATTAAAATATAAATTAATTTATTAATACGTAAATGAAATTATTCAGTCTTAAAATTAAATCTAATTAATTATTGTTCAATTATTCATCTCAGAAAATTAATTTGATTAACTATGCAATGTATAATATTTAGGTATATATTAGTGTATGTTTAATATGTTGTAATATAAACTTTTTCTTAATACCTAATTCAGTTATTGGAATTAGTGAATAATTGATGAAATTTGAAAATATTTATATAATAAATGGCAATTAATGGTTATTAAGAAAAGTTGTTGTAAAAAAAAAAAAATATATGTTTTTTATACCCGTATAACTATATAGCCAAAGTTTGTTTGTTGGGGGGTAGATATAGATTCAAGTGTATGGATCGGATCAGAATCGAAAAATAAATCGATTTAGCGATGTATCTCCGTCCGTCCGTCCGCACGATAACTCAAAAACTAAAGGAGCTAGGATCTTGAAATTTTCGCAAATTCGTTTTTTTTCAATAGCCGTCATCGCTATTTAAATCCAGCCATTTTGGTCCATGGGCTCGGGTAGCTGCCATACAATTTCTTTTTATACCCGTATGACTATATAGTCAAAGGGTATAATAAATTTGCCATTACGTTTGTGACGCAGAGAAGAAGGGGGGTAGATATAGACTCAAGTGTATGGATCGGATCAGAATCGAAAAATAAATCGATTCAGCTATGTATGTCCGTCCGTCTGTCCGTCTGTCCGTCCGTCCGCACGATAACTCAAAAACTAAAGGAGCTAGGATTTCGAAATTTTCGCAAATTCGTTTTTTTGCAATAGCCGCCATCGCTATTTAAATCCAGCCATTTTGGTCCATGGGTTCGGGTAGCTGCCATACAACTTCTTTTTTTATATGAGTATTTCTCTGTACCTATTACAGCCGCGTGTCTGAAATTTTGCCAAAAGTTGTTAAGTTTTGTGGCCAAGTTTTGTGGTCGAGTAGCTGCCATACAACTTCTTATTTTATATGAGCATTACTCTACATCTAATGAAGCTGGGTGTCTGAAATTTTGCCAAAAATAATTTAGTGTAATAGCCAAACTTACTGCAAAATTTGGTTGGTCTACTGCAGAGGGTTCGAGTAGCTGCCATACAACTTCTTCTTTTATATGAGCATTACACTACACCTAATAAAGCTGGTATGTTTGAAATTTTGCCAAAAATAATTAATGTTTATAATAATAATGATATAATGTTTATATAACGGACACAGTCTACTCTACCACACTCTTCCTCGTTTTTAAAGGATAATTATTTTTTTAATTTTATAGAACATGTAATAGAAATATAGGTTTTTTGTTTAAATTAAGGTTTTGAGTCTTTGATCAAACTAATTCAGTTTTTATACTAGTTCGATCTAAAGTCAGTTTTCCTTCCGGGTTGTATTCCAGAACTCGCAGAAAAATACGTTTTTACTGGTTTTCATAATTAATATATAACCAACAATGTGTCATTTTCGTCTTGTAATCTGCACTCTTATATATTGCTCTTTTTTATTGAAAATAGTTTTCTATATTTAATTTTTTTCTTGTCTAAGTTTTTTTAATATTCTTAACTTTGTTTTTCTAGACAAAAGTGGAGGTCTTGATCCGTACTGAATGTAATGTAATATTTGACTTTTTTTCATTATTTATTTGGGCATGGTATTTAAACCAAACTTCGATTTATGTGATTCTTCCATATTAATATTTAGACTTTTCATCGCAGATCGATCTAAACAGTAATTTATTTTTGTAAAAGCTGCTCGCTCTTGACATAACTCTTTATCTAATTTATTTGTGGTTTTAATTTGGTTTTTTAATTTTTTTAATTAATCTATATAAAATTGCAGCTTCTTTAAAATTTATTGTTCAAGTTATAGAAGAGAAAATAAATAGAATAAAATCTGTTATTTTTAAACCAATATCATACAATATTCAATACTTTATTGAATATTGTATGATATTGGTTTTAAAAAACTTTAGAAAAATAGTTTTTTTTTTTTGGCATTCCACTGTATCTATATTTTGTATAATATAATAATACTTTATAACAAATATACACAAATTAAAAACTGTCAATTTCTAAAATATTTTACTCTTTAATAATATATAATTGATAATTTAATTATTTCGTTCACTTTAATATAAATTTATTGATTAATAATTATCCCCATAGACATTTAGACATAAATATGATTACAATATGCAATATTATAATTATTTTCAATAATAAAAATTTTAAAATGAAATCATTAATATAAAAATGGTAATTTTCAAATTATATAATAAAAATATTTTTTAAATCAGAAATTTTTTTACATATAATTATTGCTATCCTGTTGAATATAAGTGATTATTCTTGAAATGTATTACTTAATATAATAGATAGCATTAAATATTTTAATTGCATATGATGTATGCAATGACGTGTGTCCATATCTATATATATAAAAGCGAATGTTTGTTTGTATGTTTGTTTGTTTGTATGTAGCGAATAGACTCCTAAACTGCCCAGCCGATTTTCATGAAAATTTGTATATAGGGGTTTTTGGGTACGGAAAGAAATCGTGGCCCAAAAATTTTGCTCTAACGGACCGCCAAGTTGGGGCTGTGCTGCAAGTATTTAAACTTCTTTGTTCTAAAATGAAAACGGTTTGACCGATTGACTTCAAATTTTGTATACGTGATGCTCTTTGAGAATTGAGTTGACACTATTAACAGTTTTGGAATTTGTTAACCCATATCGGGCCGACGGGTGGTCAAAATAATTTTGGATCCAAATTTTGTCCGATTTTACGAAATTCTGCTTTGGCTAAAAAGAAAGCCCCGAAAAAAATTTTGTTGAGTTCCATTAACCCATTGCGGCCCAACAGCTTTTTGTAGGTTTTTTCAATACTTTGCTCTAAATTAGAAACGGTTTGACTGATTTTCTTCAAATTTTGTATACGTGATCATCTGTGAGAATTGAGTTGACACTATCAAAAGATTTGGAATTTGTTAACCCATGTCGGCCTGACGTTTGGTCAAAATAATTTTGGAAGCTAATATAGTCAAAATTTGCGAAGTACTGCTTTGGCTAAAAGGAAAGCCTCAAAAAAATTTAGTTTAGTTCCATTAACCCATTCCGGCCCAACAGCTTTTTATAAAGTTTTTGGTTACTTTACTCTAAATTAGAAACGGTTTAAACGTTGTGTGAAGCAACTTGAAAATAGAGTTAAGTCTGTTAACAATCGGTCCTACTATTAGTCGTCAAAAAAGTTTTTTGAAGTAAATTACGTCAAATTTTGGAAAGCAGTTTGTACTGCTTTGAATTACAGAAAGTTTCAAAAATTACTAGAATAATCCTAGAAAAATCGTTTTAAAAAAATTGCTTTCATACATTTTAAAATTTACATGTAAAATTTTTGTGTTAAAATTTTGCAGTAACATCAACTTCAATTAAAACTCCATTGAGAGGCGCAGCAACGCGCACCAGGTATTAGCTAGTATACATATATTCATGTATAAATTTTTTATTTCGATTTATAGTTTTTTACTGCCTCAACTAAGATACAAATAGTTTTATTTATGGGGGGTAGATATAGACTCAAGTGTATGGATCGGTTCAGAATCGAAATAAAATCGATATGTATGTCCGTCCGGCCGTCCGTCCGCACGATAACTCAAAAACTAAAGGAGCTAGGATTTCGAAATTTTCGCAAATTCGTTTTTTTGCAATAGCCGTCATCGCTATTTAAATCCAGCCATTTTGGTTCACGGGTTCGAGTGCCTGCCATTCAACTTATAATTTTATGTGAGCATTATATTTCACCTAATAAAGCTGGTATGTTTGAAATTTTGCCAAAAGTAATTAATGTTTATAATAATAATATAATGTTTATATAACGGTCATACGGGTATCCCAGAGGTGAGAGGTTCGAAGAACTGCCTATCAGCATATATTTTCCTTTGGATGGTAGATGGATTTCTAACCGGATGATATAATGTCGGTATTACGGTCATACGGGTATTCCTGAGTTGACACAGTCTACTCTACTACACTCTTCCTCGTTTTTATAAATTACCAATATAAGAGTAAATGACCAATTATACCGCTAACTAAGAGTCCGAACCGGTTAAAGTATCCAAAGCTATGACTAAAAAAATTTTAAATGAGTTGCATTTCTGTAGTTTGAGCTGCATTTAAAGATACAGCTTTTCAAAAAAGTAAAAAATTTAATGTGCCATTTGCTGTGGGCTTGGATGTTTTCTGGTTCGCACAAATTTTGTTAAACAGCTTGACCTAGCAAGCTAAAATTTAGCAAGAGATTTTTTTTTTCAAAAGGAGTCCTTTATTGATAAACTGATGTATTTGTGCAGAAGATTACTTTAGAGACAGATCCTTTAAGAATTCATCATATATAATTCGTAAAATTGAGTTTCATAGAATCGGATTTTCAAAAACATTTTTGTGTAATAATATTTTATGTGGCGGCAGTGTTTTGGGCAAAGTATTTTGTTCAAATCTTCTATTTATAGCACGTTTTTCGTTACAATATAGTCAAAGGGTATAATAAATAACATTATATATTTTCAAATTTCTGGATATTTTGTGTAAGTTAAACGTTAATGTTTTTAAAGTACCTACGTATATTAAAATGCCTCAATTAATTTAAATTTTTATTTTTTTACATAAAAGTTTTTTTTTAATTTTAATTGAATATTTAATTTAACTTAATTTAAAAAAATCAAATTTTGCTTTTATTCTGTTTAATCTTTTCTTATTATTCGTCTTTTAAATATGAACCACAAAATTAATTATTGCATATATATATACTTTTACATATACATATATATATTTAATAAAAATAGTATATTATCTAATTAAATTACTTTATTAAATTATTTTAATATTTAATTTTGCATTTTATGCTTAATTATAAAATGTATAAAAAAAAGACAAAACTTTAATTATGAAAAATAAATTATATTAAAAGTATATAACTAATTAGATGTATGCATACATATATATATGTAATGTTTTATTAAACTTTTATGTAAAACAAAAAATAAATGAATAAATTTCGTTTGAATAATTAATAAAGTGATATTATTATTAATTTACCAAAACTCAATTATAAATTAGTTTTTACAAAAACTGAATATCGTTATGCCATACTATTTAGCTTAGAATTTTATATTGGAAACGTTTACAACAAGTAAAAATATATAAAAAAAAATATATATATTAACACATACATATTATTATTGACAGTTTTATATAAAAAACACTTTATATATTATAAAAATTATAGAAATATAACTATTTATATTTTATAAATTGTATGTCTAGTAGGTATGTTCATTTGAGAAAAATGGATACTTTTCAATATATGATATTATTTTTTTATAATAGAAAATTTCCTTGATATTAAAATAAAAATCCTTTTTTTATAATACACATGTATAAGTTTTAAATTTGGTAGGGTAAAATAAAGTCGAAAGAAATAATGGAAAAGACATAACGTCAAATCGATATCTTATTTTCAAAATAAAAGTGAAATATAAAGTAAACCTTATATTTTATACGTAAGGGTTAAAAATAAAGGGGTTAAAATATAACCCCTATTTTATATTTAACTTTTGAATTCATACTAATAATAGGAATCTCGCAACAGTTTTTTTTATAAATATACAATACATATATACATATTTTCTTTGTATTGTAGCGGTCCACTCTCGTCTCAACTATATAAAAACTCAACAAACTCAAAACCCAACACAATAAAATAATTAAGGTTGGACAACTTTAAAAATAAAAATTCTATTGTGAATAGCTGAGTAGTCTCCAAAAAATGCTTTTAAAACAGAAACGTAACAAATTATTCTTATTAGTATTTTAGAATTTTTTCAAGTTGTCATTCGAAAATCATCTAGTATTAAAATTAAAATTGTTAAGTAAAAACTAGAAATAAAATTATTGAAATAAAAAGTTAAAAAACTGTCTATTTAATAAATAATAAAATTATAGCTACATAACTAAAATAAAAGCTATAAACTGGTGACCCCTGATTTAGACAGCATTAATTTCATCAATTTTCATTTTATATGACCGCCATTTTTTTTTTTTTTTTTATCAAATCGTCTTTTTATTTATGATGAAGTTAGCGGACGAAATTTTTTAATTGACAACGGCGCTGACGTTTCAGCTATTCCACCAACTATCACATGGCATGTTGGCATGAACACCAAAAACACAGACAATACTCATCTGTATGCAGCAAACGGCACAAAAATTCCAACTTTTGGTGAACAAATCTTAAAAGTTTCACTGGGACTACGACGCGAATTTTCATGGAAATTTCTTAAAGCTAAAATTGATACACCAATAATTGGCGCAGATTTTTTGCATCATCATGGCATCATTGTTGATTTAAAATAAAGAAAACTTATCGATACAGTCACAGAACTACAGAGCATTGGCATAATCATAAAGTCAACAATACCACAAATAACTATTGTAGATAATAATCACAAATTTGCATTTCTTTTTCACAAATTTAAAGAATTATTATCTGACCAACCAACTGTCAAAAATGATATTATGACAAATGTCACACACCACATCACAACAGTTGGACCACCTGTAACGTCACGTTCAAGACGATTGCCACCGGATAAATTGGCAGCGGCCAAAAACGAAATTAACGAATTAATAAGGTTAGGAATTTGCCGGCCGTCCAAATCAAATTGGTCAACGCCACTGCATATGGTATTAAAATCTAATGGTATGTGTAGTGGTGATTATCGTCGCCTCAACGCCATCACGGTCCCAGACAAATATCCCATACCTCACATCCAAGATTTTCTCAACATTTTAGATGGAAGACAAATTTTCACCAGCATAGATCTAAAAAAATCATTTCACCAAATTCCAATGGAACCTTCAGATATACCAAAAACGGCAATAATCACACCGGGTTGGGTTGTATGAATTCACACATATGACATTTGGTTTGAGAAATGCTGCGCAAACATTTCAACGCTTAATTGATGAAATATTGCGGGGTTTAGATTTTGTTATTGCCTATTTAGACGATATTTTCATTGCGTCACGAAACTATGAAGAACATATTAAACACATTCGCATAGTTTTTCAACGTTTATCGGATTTTGGTCTAAGAATCAAAGCGGACAAGTGCAAATTTGCACGCGCCGAAATCGAATTTCTTGGACATCTTGTCACCGCCAATGGAGTGAAGGCTCTACCCAGCAAAGTTGAGGTGATCTAAAAATTTAAAAAACCAAACACAGTTCAACAGCTTCGAAGATTTATTGCAATGATAAATTTTTATCGCCGGTTCATCCCTAACGCTGTCAAAACCCAAAATCGGTTACAATCTTTAATTAAAGGCAATAAGAAAAACGATAATACTATCATTGACTGGACAGATGATGTTTCAGCAGCATTCACCGAATATAAAGAAATGTTGGCAAATGCATTATTATTAGTTCATCCATCAAAAACAGCAATAATCGCATTGAGAGTTGACGCTTCTGACAACGCAATTGGCGCGGTATTACATCAAATCGAAAACGATCAGTGTAATCCAATAGGTTTTTTTTCACGCAAATATTCAACATATGACAGAGAATTACTGGCAATTTATAAAGGCATCAAATATTTCAGACACATGCTAGAAGGCAGAGATTTTATATTCACCGACCATAAGCCATTAATTTTCGCGTTTAACCAGAAAAGTGACAAAGCATCACCACGGCAAGCACGTCAACTAGATTATATTAGTCAATTTTCAACAAAAATACGTCACATAAATGGCAGAAACAATATTGTACCGGATTTACTCTCACGAATTCAGCAGATCAAGACAACAGAAATTGATTACCCTGCACTTGCAGAAAGTCAAAAAACAGATGAACAACTACAGCAAATTCTACAGTCAAATAAAACTTCGCTACAACTAAAGTTAATGGAATTACCAGGCACCAGAACAAAATTGTTCTGCGACATTTCAGGTAATTTAATCCGACCATATATTACTAAAGATATTTGGTTTTCGGTTGTAGAAAAAATTCATAACCTGAGTCATCCAGGAATAAGGGCAACCACAAAATTAATCCAAAACCGTTTCGTTTGGGTTAACATGAAAAACGACTGCAAGAATTTCGTGAACCACTATATTTCATGTCAACGATCAAAGATTTTCCGCCACACTAAAGAACCTTTTTCAAAATTTAATTTGGACAGCAATAGGTTCGAACACATTAATGTCGACATTGTTGGTCGATTACCACCATCAAACGGACAAATGTATTTACTCACAATAATAGATAGAAGTACTCGATGGCCAGAAGCCATACCAATGTCAAACACCACAGCAGAAACAGTTGCCAATTGTCTCTTGTCAGGTTGGATTTCTCGGTTCGGAGTTCCATTAAAAATTTCAACAGATCAAGGGCGACAGTTTGAGTCAATCTTGTTCGAAAAATTAAATGCATTACTTGGTATACGTCATCTACATACAACTGCGTATCACCCGCAAGTAAATGGATTAATTGAAAGATGGCATCGATCATTGAAACAATCGTTAAAAGCTCAATTAACGGAAAACTGGACTGATGAATTACCTGATGGATGGTATTGAAAGAGGACATTGACGCCACACCAGCAGAACTCGTGCTTGGCATATGTCTAAAATTACCGAGTCAATTTTTTAATAAATCCAAAATTGACGTCAACGATCCGGCATTTATTAAACAATTCAAGCTAATAATGAACGAGAATCGGCCAGTACCAACTAGTCATCATACTGGCAATACTTTTTTTATCCAAGAAGAATTAAAAACATGCGAATTTGTATTTATTAGAGTTGACAGTCAGCGTACACCATTACAGTTGCCGTACAACGGCCCGTGCAAGGTAATTAAGCGAGGAGAGAAAGTTTTTAAAATCGATGTTAATGGCAAAATTCAGAACATCACAATAGACCGTCTCAAAGCTGCATTCGTCATTTCTGACAAATCATTGTCACCTTCGTTAATAACACCAGTCGAAAAGGCAATACAAAATAAATCATTAAATAACAACATTCCAGAACCTAAAACAACCAGTACACGCTCGGCCGACAAGTTAAATTTCCATCACGTCTAGACATTTAATTAGTACATGTCCATGACTGGCGAGGGAGTAGTGTAGCGGTCAACTCTCGTCTCAACTATATAAAAACTCAACAAACTCAAAACCCAACACAATAAAATAATTAAGGTTGGACAACTTTAAAAATAAAAATTCTATTGTGAATAGCTGAGTAGTCTGCAAAAAATGCTTTAAAAACAGAAACGGAACAAATTATTCTTATTAGTATTTTAGAATTTTTTCAAGTTGTCATTCGAAAATCATCTAGTCATTCTATGAATTAAAAAGGAACCAAAAATTAAATCAAAATTGTTAAGTAAAAATTAGAAATAAAATTATTGAAATAAAAAGTTAAAAAACTGTCTATTTAATAAATAATAAAATTATAGCTACATAACTAAAATAAAAGCTATAGTATCCCAGAATATTTAAACAATTCTATATGCTATGGACTATGGATTGTGAATTCATTACTAAATTGAAATAGGAAATAGTTCATCGAACTGAATTTATTGATTAATTTGTTTTGGTAATAAAGTCGGCTCAGTTTTAAAAAAGTAAGATAAACTAGTTAATTTGAGTCTAAATGACAATATAATTGATTTGGTTTTATTTTCGTTTGACTTTATTTCTCCCCACCGCTTTGTTTTAATAAAAGAAATACCAATTTTAAAATAGAACTTAAAAGTATCCCTTTTAATTTCTAAGAATATTGTTCTTAATTTCGGCAAGCTTTTTTGTATGAAGATATGAATTAATTTCGTCAATAAATTTAGCTTTTTCTAAAAATATAATTTATTTTATAATTTGCTTTTTTTAGGATCAAATTTTGTGCTCTTAACTGAAGGTTGAAACCTTTCTAAACTATCTGTTTTTAAAATTAAACAAATATACTTTATACAAACAAGAAACAAATTAAACGAAATCCTATAGTTTCAAAAATTTTGCGGGACTTAATGTTATAGTTGGCTGGACTATGCTAATTTAACTTTAAAAAGCTTAAGAATTTTTGTTAGCAGATGACAAACCTAGCGTGTCACAGGTTTAAACGTATACAACTGCTGCTTATAGTGTTCTACAAACTTTGTAGAATAATATTGAAAAAAATTTAAAAGGGTGTCAATTTTACAATCTGGTTATACGATGTCTTAACAATATACTATCGAAAAATTTAAACTTTTCTTAATTTATTTAAGCTACATACAATCTATTGAATACTCTGTTTTATTAAACGACAGGTTTTCTTTAAACATTTTTCCACTCACATTAGTTACTGTTTAACAGAACATTAGAAGCACAATTTAAAAAAAATGGAGCACGTTGTAACGTATTCGTATATACTATACATCTTTTGAATTTTAAGGTTTTTTTCTCTATTTCGTTTTATATAAATTTTCATTAATATTTTATTATATAATTTTATATAAAATATAATACATATATATTTGTATATATATTATTTATATTTCGCTATAAAATATTAATTTACACTAGTAGTTATTCTTAGACTTCAAACTAATATATACAATGAATTAATAAAATATATGGCTTGATAGTAGTACACCAATTGTATATAGGTATGTATATATGCTATGCCACAATTCCTTTATTTTGTCTTGCTCATTTTAACAACTGTCATGTAAGTTTTTTTATTTTTATTTATATACAGGTAGTATATATAAATAGTTAATATAATGTTACTATAGTATATTTTATAAATATTTGATTATAATAACAAAGTTATATGAAAATTATATATTTATAATGCTTTTACACAAAAACTGCTACCCTTAGTTTATAACAACTAGTATAGTTGTATAATATAAAATATTTATTCGCGATATAATTTCAAAATATAAACGTAAGTTAAAAAAAAAAATATGAACTTTTCTTTCTTTTCTGAAATATTTTGAATTATTAATTCAATTTATAAGAATATATAAAAAATATAATATTGTGTACTATGTTATATTAAAAATGGTTAAGGTATTGCAATCGTGCTACAAGATTTTCATTAAATAATGTTTTAAAACTCATTTGTAATTCGAATAACGAAATAACTAAAGATAATTTTTATATCTCAAATATTATTTCTTCACCTCCACGTTATCCTTGCGCAAGGAACTTTAATTGAAATATTAAGAAGAGAATAACCTTAAATAAACTTTAAGATATACTAAATTTAAATAAGTTATGCTTCTGTAAAAAATGTATAGTATTAGATTACAGTGTCGAAGCTAAGCCTACTTACCTTATTTAATTCCAACTCTAATTAGATTAATATAATATTTCGAAGATTAAAACTGTATTTCTGAAAAGTGTAGCGAATATCTACATTTAAAAATTCTAGAAGGTCTAGTAGCAAATTTTAACTTTTTTTTTTAATAATATAATCATTGTACATGTATACAACAATGTATAATCTATATAGTATAATAGATACATAAAATAAATATCAAAAATATATAATACGTGGTAGGATTATTATTTTGCGTTAATAATAAATTTTTTTTAAATTAAAATAAAAAAAAATATTGGTAACAGATTGCATAAGAAAAGAAAATGTACGTTATCAATATGAAGGTTTTAGAATTTTTCAAACAAAATGTTAAGTACATAAAAATATAATTATATAAAAAATTTTAGATAATTTTGAAATTAAAAATAAGTAATTTTTATTGATTTGATTATTTATTGATATTTTAACAAATTATATTTGAATGTCCTACTTAATTTCTTTAAATTATTGCTATATTAAAATTATTATTATATACATAATTAATTTAAATATAATTTATTTAAAATTAAAAAGATAATTATTTTGTATATCTAAATATATTATATAATTATTTTTTACTTTGTGATATTTTGGCTATAATTATTAAAAATTTTTTTTAAAATATTTTTTTAAATACAATTAAAGCATTACCACTTTTTAAATAAAGGAAGCCTGTTAAACGGAATATTTTCATAGACGAAAATGTTTCTAACGGTAAAAGTTAATAGAATTGTTACCTTTAAAAATCAAATTAAAAGACAAAATAGAAATTTTGTACAATAAGTTGCGATTAGAATATACGAAATTTAAAAAAAATATATAGCTTGGTATCTTATTTTAAAACTATCATTATATATATGTATTTTCAGCTATAGAAGGAGTATAGTTCGACAAACGTACAACTACTAAAGAAACGAACACTAATTGTCACTTATAGAAATATGACTGTTTGATTAGTAAAAAGTGGTTGGTGCAATATGGCCCAGGTGTTAATGCCTAATAGTTTAAATGTTTAAAGAGGATTTATAGAGGATTAATTGAAGTACTTAAAATTTACTGCTTGAAACAAAAAATTAAGTTCAACGTGCAATGTGGCCCTTGGCCATTATGCCCTTGGGCAATATGTTCCACCAGAGGAGGGATATATTGCCCAAATATTGTAGGAGGAATATATCCCACAGCCGTTGAGACTTTAGGAGAATTTAGGATTTAATAAAAGGTTATATCACCACAAAAATCTTTAGGATCTTATAACCCATCAAACATTTAACTTTTTAATAAATGCAAAATTTTTAAGGGCATCAAGACTCATTGTAAGTGAGACAAGACAATACACCCTAAAATACTAGTATATAGCATATTAATAATAATTTATTTTTCATTTTAAAAACAGAAATTTGTTATCATGTTACAAACAAAAAATTCCATGAAAAACGCGTACATTAGGAGGGATTTTAGAATTGGATTCAAAATCAGGGTAGTCGCTTTTTCCAGAATGTGCATATATTATGTACATTCCAGATTTTGAATTTGGAGGGACTTTATAATTAATATTAATAATATTTAAATAGTATTGTATGCGATATTCGGAATTGAGAGGGATTTTATAGTCGGTTACAAAATTGAGGTTATGTACATCTCGCTAACACGAACCTGGTTAAAATATCAAGAATGTTCATTTTTGGGACTTGTTTTTTTCTTTTTGTAATGCTTTAAGAATTTTTTTTATGTGGTCATAAAATCCTAAACTATGGCGTTTTGGCTTATTTTGGTGGGTCACAATATCAAAAAATAACAAAAATATATGTCCCACTAATTTAAGGACATTATTACTCACTGATTGTAAGACATTATGCCCAAATTGAATTTGGGCAAAATGTCTCATCCCTGGTGTCACATATTGCCCAAGGTCATAATGCTCAAGAGCCACATGACACGTTGTATATGTATCAATTTAAATAAAATTAAAAATTTCGAAAATAAAAAAAAATTATGATTTGCGTATCATAAAACCTCATAAACCATTGAGTATAATAGTCTCAAAAATTTAGTATGCCCATTTAAAAAGCTGTACGGTAATTATCTTTGTTCTAAAATAGTCTTAAAAAGAAATTTGTAATAAATAAATATTTATATATATGTTTTTTTTATTAAAATAAAACATGTCGTTATTTTTACTATAAATTTTTAAATCTAAATTATTTAGTTATTATAAAAAAAAAAAAAATTAATTTTTAAAGAATTCTAAAAAAATAAATTGCACCAACTTTGTTATTACTTTTTTTTAATTCTCAATAATACATTTAAAAAAAAGAAATATATTCTCCTACCCTATTATAATATTTATACCAAAATTACTACAAAAAAATTTTAATGAATTATTCAACAGATACCCATGAATATTTAATTTTAAAATTTCATGCAATAAAAGACGATTAAATATTTAAAATCGCTGAATTTATATAAGCTCCCATATTTTTTTTTTTTTATTTTATATTTTTTTTTATTTATATATAAACTTAGCAGAATCATGGTATACAAACTTATATAAATATAATATAGATTAAAATATAGGCCAAATGTATAAAAAAAATGTCGACGGAACCCATAGTTTGATAAAAAAAATTTTTTTAGTTCATTGCAAATATCCGAAAATTATAATATTATTATATAAAATTATATATAATTTTATAAATAAATATCTTGGTAATAAGAATATGGTATATAATAGTAGACAATATTATAAATATATATGATTTTAAATATTCTATAAAAATGAACTTATATGCCAAGGATATTTTGCAACATTTCATTTTCCAAAGGAACAAAAACTAAAAAAATAATTTTATATATTTTGTAGTTTAACATTAGATTAGAATGGGTGTATAGGCTTCTATTCCCTTATTATTGTATATTGTGAGTGGGTGGAAAGATATTCTTTTTGATTTTATAAAACAAAAGGAAACAAAAAACTTTAAAATTTCCGTTTTTTTTAAATAAATTTTTTTTCGCTTTTTTACTTAAAAGAAAAATAAATAATTAATGGGGGTTATTTAAAACAAAAAAAAAAAATTAGAAAATTGTAAATATTAAAATAAATTATTTTTAAATTCATAATGGAATATTTTATAGAATAACTAATTTTGCAAACGAGTGTGGAAAAAATTATTTTTTTTTTGTTATAATATAAAAAATTGTGACAAATTGCGATTGGAATCAAAAAAAACCTTCATAAAAATCCAGCACAAATTCGCAATTTTTATTATTAGAAAATTTTTATGAAATAGAAAATAGAAATAATAACGGTTTTATTCAAAAATAGAAAAAAACTTTCATATAAATGGGTTTAAGGCGAACTTTTAAAGTTGATGATAATAAGCATGGAAACCGTGTTGGATCATGACGACTCCATATCTTGATTTTATTCCCTTTCATATTTTAATTATAAAAGTAGTCGTACTAAATGGAAACGAGATTAATGGCGACTTTTTTTTTTTTTTGCTTTATTTCAATAGTAAATATAAATATGCAATTCTAAAAAGTGTTTCATTAACTTAAAACTAACATGTTATGTTTAGATTTTAGCCTAAGCCATCCGATCTTATAATTCAAAAGTATGAAATACAAATTTAGTGTATTATGTATGTTAAAAAAAAAAAAGCTAATTACTATCAAACTAAGTTAACTAAATTAAAAAAAACAAAAAAAAGGAAAGTATATTGACTTTCTATACATATTTATTTAAAAATTTAAAAATATTTACAATAATCCATTTCCATAATTCATTGCTTCTTATCTTTCATTTAATTTTATTTTATTTTATTTTATTTGTTGTTTATTAACTTCGTATTGTGTTTTCAAATATCGATCTGAACGATGGTGTAATGGGAATCAAAATAAGGTTGATATATTTATACCCGTGCATACATATATGACATCGGGTATATTAGATTTGCTCCTCCGTTTGTAACGCATCGATCTAGACGAGCTAGATATAGTGTCAAGGGTACGTATCGGCTCAGAATCGAAAAATTAGTCGATCTAGCTATGTGTGTCTGTCCGTCCGTCCGTCCGTCCGTCCGTCCGTCCGTCCGTCCGTCTGTGTGTCAGCACGATAACTCAAAAACTAAAAGAGCTACAGTTTTGAAATTTTCACAAAATATTTTTCAATCAATTTCTAGGTTCCCTATTTTTTTTGGTTAAGATCGGACCAAAACTTCGGGTAGCTCTCGAACAACTAACTTTTTTAACTCCCATATTTTCATATAAAAATTTGAAATATATCTGCACATCTTGTATAACATGAATTTATATGAATTTTGTTTTTGTTTGTTTTTTTTTTTGTTTTTTTGTTTTTTGAAGATAAAGAATTTTTCAAGTAACGATTTCATACGATTTAAATGATGCGTAAAATTTTTAAAAAAATTTTAGATTTGGACTTTGTACTTTGAGATTTATGAATTAAAATGAAAAAAAATTATGAATATGATGATAATTTTTGATCATGATGATCTGATCATTATATGAGTATGATTATAATATGATGCTTATTTTGCTTGGTTTTAATATAAGTATTTGTGAATTAAAAATTAATTACAAGAGATAGAATTGAAAAATTAGAGCTAGAGTTTTGAAATTTACACAAAAAATTTTTTTGGACATTTTTTAGGTTCCCTATTCTTTTTGGTTAAAACCAGACCAAAGCTTCGGGGAGCTGCCACACAACTTATTTACACCAATATGAATTTCCTCAAAAGTAATAATACCAGGAAGATGAAAATTACACACGGTTAGTTCCATAATGAATCAAGCACTTAGGGTTAAGTTCCCTATAATCGAACACTTAACGATACTTGCGACTTTAATTAGTCATAAATAATGTGTATATTGACCGAATAACTAGTTTTATATATCAATCGAAAGTAAATTTAATAACCTTTCGAACTAATTAAATTAAATTAAATTATACAAATTATTAATAATTTTATTTAAAAATTACTAAAAAAACGCAAATTTGCCTATAATCGAACACCAGTTGCCTATTTTCGAAAGCAGATATTCCTTTGTTCGAACACAAATTTTTTTAAAGAATTACTATTAAAAATACCATGTTTTCATTTTAAATATTGTTATTTCTTATGAATTCAAACTTTATAAATACAAAGATTAAATAACTTAATTTAATTTAATAGTTTTCTGGATCATTAAACTATTTCCTAATGTTTTCTTCCGTTTTATTACACGCCTTTGTAATAGTTTCTGGATTACGGTTGAATATTTCCTTATGCCTTATGATATTTCCTAAAAATATCATTTTTGTCTGGCCTGCCGTTGGTAAAAGGGGTAATTCTTTTCTCCTCCCTTACTTTTTTGGACCACATCTTGGAGCTCTTCTGGCTTTTGTGAAAAGTGGGTTGGTTACGAAATCTCGCTTTTCTAAAACTCGCGTATCAAAATAACGAGTTTTACAACCAAATAATTTTTTTTTTTAGTAAATTGATTTGGACGAAAAAGAAACTCAAAAAAAAGAAAGTAAATCTACCAAAAAACATATCAAATAAAAATTTCATAAATAATATTTTTAAAAGCAAAATTTTATGATTTTTAATTTCTTTTTTTAACTTTTTACTTAATTTTTAAAGAAAAGGGTACAATCCTATATTTTTGAATTGAACTCTAATCGCTTCTAACTCAGAATCTAGCAAATTAAATAAATATTCTGGAAGAAGGCAACATCCTGATTTCGTAATCAACCCTGATGGACTTTACATAGGTGTTAAAAGTTCTCAGTATACCTATATATGTATAAAAAAACTAGATTTCTAAAATACATATAAAATTAAAAAAGAAATTGGCTAGAAAAATCGGTTAGCCCGAAACCCCGCTAATTTAATTATTGCTAGATTTCGCATCCAAAACTAGAATCAAAAATTAAGATTAAAGAGTCAGCAAATAATATAATTAAATTAAATAAATTATTGGAACCCTCATTTTGTATGCAATTCCAAAATCTCACTGAAATTTTCATATATAAGCATCAAAGCATTTAATATAATGGGGGACTCCCGCCCCCAAACCCGAGCAAACTGATTATTTGAAGCCAGATTTTGTACCCAACTTTAAAACCCCTTCTAATTTCTCTTCATACATAATAAGTCAACAATAAATTATTTAAATTGTTTTTCCATTTTTTCGCGATAGTTTTAAAAAATTTTGCAAGAAAACGGAATTTCGAACGCTCCCGCTGAAAGCCTCATTTGGCCAAATTCACAAATTATTCTACAATTCATTTTTCTTCGCTCTGAGTCAGAACTGTATAGTCCATTTTCATTTTCTTATCTTTGTTACCGGAATATGAAAGAGTTTACTGGCGTCCCTATCGTTCAAAAATCCTTCCCTGATTTTACCGAAAGCAACCTTCAAAGAATCCTCGCTGAAACATTTTCATTTTGTTTAAAAAATTGTTGTGTAAAAACTTAAAATCTGAAGAAAACGTTGTGTTCGAATAAGGGAATCTAAAACTAATTTGGATTGCCTAAAATCGAACGCCGTGTTCGAAATAAGAAATTTGTGTATTTTAGTTTCCTTTGTTCGAACAGGTCAAAAATATAAACAAATTTTTAATATTTTCCTTTAATTTTTAAGAAAATTCAATAAATAAATATTCCTTTGCATGAATATATAAATTTTTAAACAATTTGCTTACAGATTTCATAAAAAAACACTATTTTCTGCAACCCTCAAAACTCCTTTTTTATTAGCAATTTCAATGAAAAACGCAGTGTTTAAAAACCAGTTTCAAGTTTTAGCGTTTTGAGAGATAATTAACTTATTTTTTGTTCTGCTTTTTTTAGTAAGGGTAGGGGAAACTTCAACAAATAAATTAAAAAAAAAACCGTTTTTAAAATAAGTCAAATTTTGTTATTACACTAGTTTTTTTAAAAAGTGTTCGATTATAGGACATGTTCGAAATTAGGCAACACCACCCTATATGAAATTTCAAAATGTTACGGCTTCATTTTCGGGGGGCTGCCATACAACTTCTTTGCACCAATATGAATTTCTTCAAAACTAATTATACTATGAGGATGAAAATTACACACTGTTATTTATATATTGAATCGAGCACTTATATGAAGTTTCAAAATGTCACGGCCCCATTATCGGGGGGCTGCCATACAAAGTTTTCTATTCAATAACGCTGAATCTAATAAAGCTAGGAGGTTAAAATTAAAATTGGGCAGGTAAAGTAATATGACAAGTTACTTGGCAAAGTTGGATATCACTCGGACCAACTTTTAGAGTGGGGCATTTTTTTTTTTTTTTGTTTTTTTTAAGCAAAAATTATGGGATAATGAATTAAGATTTTTTTTTTTTGTTTTTTTTTTTTAATTTAAAATTATAGGATAATGAGTTAAATTTTTTTAAACTATTTTACTTTTTTATATTTTTTGTAATATATTCTAGCATTATAGAAATAAATAACGGTTTATTTTTCATATTATAGTGGGTATGCACGGGTATCTAAAAGTTGACAAGGGCAACTATAATCTTCCTCGTTTTATTATAAAAATTAATAATGTTTTAATTAATAACTAACGGTAGAGTTAAGTTTTGGTCACTGACCTTAAGTACTTTAGCTTTAAGCACTGATAATTTTTTTGTATATTTCTATTTAGTATTTAGTTTCTATCTAAAATCGTTTAAAATTTTTTGTTGATTTAAAAATAACAAAAATATGAACTCTAAATTCAAACTTTAGTATTTAAAATTAACAATGTAGTTCACTCTTAAAATATTTCAATAACGAAATATAGGTCATTATTCTTAATTGATCAAATTCCTCCAAATATCACAGTATATACAGCAACCATATTATTATCGTGTTTCTTTATCACTGTCAGAATTTTATATTGTGACGTAAGAAAAATCTTAAAATCAGACAGCTTTCAGACATAATTTTATTTGTTGCTTTTGTTTTGAGGTAAATCCCGAATAATATATTTAACATTTGTATTAGTATATATTCATGATGTATATAATACATTGAATTAATCTTTATATATTTAAAGTAAAGTATATCTTATTACTTTATCTAAAAGTATCTGAACAGTACATAATTCTTCGAAAGAAAAGAGTAAATACTTTTCATTCAGAAAAATTTTCATCACTCCATTAATATCTTGTATTCTTTAGATACATTTAGATATTAATATAAATTAGACATTTAGAAAATATATACATTTATGTACAGATAATAAATGTACAACAATAACAGATAGACAGGCATCTCCTTATATAAATTACGTATGTGTATATCGGTATATATACATAATAATATAATAAAATAATATAAATATATATGAATTTGTATTTGTATTTACCAAATAATATAAATGTAATTGTATCACTCTATATATAATATAATAACTTTGTGAATACTTATATTCCTATATTACAATATTAGCACAATTTGTAAATAATGGATGTTGTGTTCATCTTTTTTATTGCATGAGCCATTGAACAAAATAGAAAGAAATAGAGAAAAAAAAGAAAAACCTAAAGGAAGAAAGAAAGATAGAAAACTATGGTAATACAAGAAAAAATTCATCTTAGATATTAAGAGCAAAACGTATATGTCATGTAGAGACAAACCACTTGATGTCAAGTTGGTTTTCAAGATGCAAAAAATTAAGATACAAAAGAAATTATTTAAAATAATATACAAAAATTATGTATTTATATGTACATCTATCTATCTATATATATAAGAGCGAAAGTTTGTTTATTTGTTTGTTTGTTTGTTTGTTTGTATGTAGCGAGTTGACTCCTAAACTGCCCAGCCGATTTTCATGAAAATTTGTATATAGAGGTTTTTAGGTACGGAAAGAAATCGTGGCCCAAAAATTTTGCTCTAACGGACCGCCAAGTTGGGGCTGTGGTGCAAGTATTTAAACTTCTTTGTTCTAAAATGAAAACAGGTTGACCAATTGACTTCAAATTTTGTATACGTGATGCTCCTTGAGAATTGAGTTGACAATATTAACAATTTGTTAACCCATGACGGGCCGATGGTTGGTCAAAAAAAATGTTGGGTCCAAATTTTGTCTGATTTTATGAAATTCTGCTTTGGCTAAAAAAAAAACGCACAAAAAAAATTTTATTGAGTTGCATTAACCCATTGGGGCCTAACAGCTTTTTATAGGTTTTTTCAATACTTAACTCTAAATTAGAAACGGTTTAACCGATTTTCTTCAAATAACGTCCAATTTCCCGTTAACCCAATGGGGCACAGTGGCTTTTAATAGATTTTTGCGTTACTTAATTCTAAATTAGAAACGATTTGACTGGTTGACCTAAAATTTTATATGTGTGAAGCAACTTAAAAATTGAGTTGAGTCTGTTAACAGTCTGTCCTACGATTGGTCAAAAAAAGTTTTTTGGAAGTAAATTACGTCAAATTTTGGAAAGTAGTTTGTACTGCTTTGAAATACAGAAAGTTTCAAAAATTACTAGAATAATCCTAGAAAAATCGTTTTAAAAAGATTGCTTTCATACATTTTAAAATTTACATGTGTAAACCGTGTGTAATTTTTGTGTTAACATTTTGCAGTAACACCAACATCAATTAAACCTCCATTGAGAGGCGCAGCAACGCGCACCGGGTATTAGCTAGTATTTATATAAGCATAAGTTAATATAGAATAACAAAAAATAAAAGAACAAGAAAATCGCCCTCATTATGATCCTCTTGAATAGTAAACGAAGTGGTGCGTGCATAATAAAAAATTCGTTCTTTGGATTAGATATATTTCAATACGTATATATAATACATATACAAACATTATAATGTACTTCATCTAATATAAAGGATTCATATATTAAAATTGTATATAATATTAGAGAAGGACACTTATATGGTGGCTTTTTAATTAAATTTTTATGAAGTATGAAATTATTTCAATTTATAGGTACAAGTGTTTCAAAGTACTTTAGTTATTATAAATGAAAATGAAATAAAAATTTTTATTTTACATGAATTAAATTAAATGAAAAAAAATAACGTTTAAAATATACTATATAAAATACTGCACAATTATAACATAATTATTTTTATATTTCAGAATTACAATATAATTTATGTTAAAAAAAAAGAATTAGTTTTCATAATGTAACTAGCAGGTTAACTCGACGCGTGCAATTCATATTTTAATTGAAATAGCCAAATAGGTGGGTATATTTATATTTCAATCTATATACACCTTATAGGCAATCTATAAGGTGTGTCCGAATGCCTGCCTGATTTTGTATACGTGTTAGACAATGTAGTTCACTCTATTAATGAACTTGTAATTGTTAACCCATATTGCACAATAACTTCAAATTTGAAACAAAAATTTTTTAGAAGCCCGTCGGATCGAAATAGGTTAATATATTCCAATCAACTTTATACATCAAATTCCGAAAATTTGCGCAAAACTTCAAGTCAATCGATCGAACTGTTTCGGCCCGACATCAAAAAGATTGATAAAACCCTATGAAGTTTAGAAGAACCCCCGCGTGCCTAAACGGGTTATATATTTCAACTAATTTTATACAATAAATTCCGTTAGCTAAGGGGAACATTTCACGTGCCTAAACGGGTTAACCAAACTCAACAAAAATTTGTTTCAGTCTCTCTTTTGAAATGCAAAAGCAACCTATAAACTTGGACGCAAATCTGAAACAAAAATTTTTTTGTAAGCCCGCCGGTGGGAAATGTGTCAATATATTTCAACTAATTTTATACAATAAATTCCGTTAGCTGAGGGGAACATTTCTGTATAATTTTAAGTCATTCGGTCAAATCGCCTTCGTGATTATAATGCATGTTTAACGAAATTTAATCTAATTTGAGAAAAATGAGGAAGTTGGAAGACTAGGATTTGTCTATTCTAGGGTACCTATATGAACATTATCATCCGTCCATTTCATTATTTTCGGAAAATTTCAAATAATGTAAGAGCTTCAATGTTAATTAAATTATGAGTTGCACCAAACTTTTAATCTTTTCTTAGAATTTTATTATATTAGCAAAAATTGTTATAAATTAAGAGACACTTTCTTTAATTTTTAGAAAACCCTTTATAATTAAGAAAACCCTTTAACACATACAAATTTTAAATTCGAAAAATTAAGAAATCTCTTACATTTTGGTAAATTTTAGTATTCTAGTTTCTTAAAATTTAGATGATGTTAAAAGAGACTTTTTACGATATTTATATTTGAAAAAGCATGCAAAATTGATATGTTCAATATTTTTTATTTATTTATTTAATCATTTATTTATTTGTAGTTAAAGACAATTGTAAATATTCCCGAGGTTTCATGCGAAGAGCCTGGGTCCAAATACCAGTGAAAGTGGAAAAACTTTTCTGGTTTTCGGCTCGACTCAGCTTCCATTCGCCTATGGTTTCAAATTGATGATTTAATCAATAATTAATAATTATATATATTTAATAAAAAGTACATTAATATAACAATATAAACAAATAATTTAATTGAAAATATAACTCACAAATATAGAATACCATATAACTCAAATGCAAAATATACAATGTAAACAAAAATAGAGTTGTGCCAATTGAAAATCTACGAGGTTTCTTCATGTTATAAGGCCTAGCCTAGTTCAGGTTTAAATCGTATGTGCAATTCATTTTGATCAATCCTAATAATACGAATTTAACATTTACCTATGACAAAAATTGGTCTAATGGTTGTAATAACCTAATAGTTGAACAAGCGCTTAAAAATAATTTTTTTAAATTAGTTATGATCCGACAAAGGTTTGAACCTGAGACTCTTCGGTGAAAAGCTGGTTGGTTGCGCTAGTTAGTGTATACAAGCACATAACTTACAAAAATTAGAAGAAGAGATTTTAGAAGATTGTGCTAACTTGAAATCAGAGTTATTCGTTCCTTTTGAAGAAGCCTCTTATTCAGAATGAACTATAAGATATTATTAAATAATTCCAAAGAATTGACTATCTTTGAACTTTTTTTAAAAATAAAATATAAAAAAAAAATTTTAATTATTATCAGTTGACATTTGACAATTCACAATATTTAAATATTGCATTTTAATAATTCAATTGCAATTCAATGTTTTATGTCTTTTACAATATTTGATATCTTTTAATTATATCATTTTATTAATTATATTATAAAAAAAAATACTTTATATCAAATAAAAAATATATATAAACTTTTATATAAATTAAAATAAAAACATGATGTTACTATTGTTTCAAAATAATATTACAAAAAAAAAAATTATCTGAAATATATTTTTTTATATCTATAATTACCTAAAAGTCTCACAATAATTGGAAAAACTTATTTTAAAACTACATTTGTAAATATTTTATTTACATTAGTTTAATTTAAAATATGTTTTTTTTAAGTTATTATAATATTTATCATAAAAATAAAATGTAAAACAAGTAGAAAAGCATTCATTCGAGTTTAGCAATACAAAAACTTTTAAAATTCCACAGCATTTTTTTGCTTTTATTGTGTCAAACAGTTGCTAATTTCTTTTTTTTTTTCAATGAATAAAAAAAAAATGTGGTCATATAATACTTTAGCCCTATATCAATTGATAACTTAAAATCCTTTTATAATTGATTTAGTATATACTAAAATTTTTAAAATTATTTAAGTATATAAATTATCTTCGGCGTCCGTATAGATCATAAAATTTTAATTAAAATCTAGGAAGAGTGTAGTAGAATAGACTATGTCAACTCTGGGATACCCGTATGACCGTAACATATACATTATATCACCCGGTTAATTATTTTTGACAAAATTTCAAACATTCAGCTTTATTAGGCGTAGAGTAATGCTCATATAAAAGAAGGAGTTGTATGGCAGCTACTCGAACACTTTGCAGTAGACCAACCAAATTTTGCAGTAACTTTGGTCATTACACTAAACTATTTTTGGCAAAATTTCAGACACCCAGCTTCATTTGGTGTAGTGTAATCCTCATATAAAAGAAGGAGTTGTATGGCAGCTACACGAACCCTCAACAGTAGACCAACTAAATTTTGCAGTAACTTTGGCCATTACACTAAACTATTTTTTGCAAAATTTCAGACACCCAGCTTCATCAGGTGCAGTGTAAAGCTCATATAAAAGAAGGAGTTGTATGGCAGCTACTCGAACCCTCTGCAGTAGACCAACCAAATTTTGCAGTACCTTTGGCCATTACAATAAACTATTTTTAGCAAGATTTCAGACACCCAGCTTCATCAGGTGCAGTGTAAAGCTCATATAAAAGAAGGAGTTGTATGGCAGCTACTCGAACCCTCTGCAACCAAATTTTGCAGTAACTTTGGCCATTGTACTAAACTATTTTTGGCAAAATTTCAGACACCCAGCTTCATCAGGTGCAGTGTAAAGCTCATATAAAAGAAGGAGTTGTATGGCAGCTATACTCGAACTTTCTGCAGTAGACCAACCAAATTTTGCAGTAAGTTTGGCCATTGTACTAAACTACTTTTGGCAAAATTTCAGACACGCAGCTTCCATAGGTATAGAGTAATGCTCATATAAAATTATAAGTTGAATGGCAGGCACTCGAACCCGTGAACCAAAATGGCTGGATTTAAATAGCGATTCCGGTTTTTGCATAAAAACGAATTTGTGAAAATTTCATAATCCTAGCTCCTTTATTTTTTGAGTTATCGTGATGACGGACGGACGGACATACATAGCTAAATCGATTTATTTTTCGATTCTGATCCCATCCACACACTTGAGTCTATATCTACTCAAACCCGACTCAATATTGTATCCAAGCCTAAAACGCATTCTTACATTTTATAATACATATTTCAACTGGAAAACAAAAAGGAAAAATAAATTTCTGAGAAATAAAGTATGAAAATGTATTTTTTAATAAAATTTTTGTGTCAGTTTTTCATTTATGTTCTCTGGTGAGGATTTTTGTCAACATATACCATACTTATATACCGTTGGAAAGAGTGTCAAAGGACGTTTCTATCAGTATCATAAAAAATGCAGGGTGTTTTGGAAAATTTCATACTCATAGTGATTTTTTTGAAAGTTCAAAATTTTTTTTTTTTTGTTTTAATTTTGCACTTGAAATTGCAATATCTCAAAAATGGTATATATGTTGGTTGGTTCCAGTTTATTGTCTTACAGGAAAAATATAACATTTAAATAAAAATGCTAGAAAATCTTAGGAAAATTTTGTAATGCATTCTTCGACCACTAGATGGCGCCATCGCCACTAATAATTTAAATATTCGGAAACTTTGAGATATTTAGTACCATTATGTGATGACGTCATCTTGATAGCTCACAACCCCTTTCTGGAAGTTTATCCTTATGTACATACCAATTAAAAAATTAATTAATATTATATTAGTTACCATTTAAAATATACACATTTTTATAAATAATATTAATATAATTTCTATCTTAGTTGTCTTTATATCAAAACAACATTTTTTGAAACAATTTTAATCCATGTATAAAACATCAACCACCACAGTTATATATTGCGATACAAATAAAAAACGGCTAATATTGTTAACTAGCTGTTGGCCCGTCACAGAATGACGGAATATCAATTGAAAGAAAAACTTTTTCTAATAAGAATTATTTATAATTTCATTATATACATGTACAAATATTGTATATCAATACTATTTTCTTAAATAAGGTCGAAACTGTTACATTTTGTAATACGTAAGTAGATTATATTTCAATTCTAGTAATTGATACACAAAAAAAATTTCTTAAAAATTTGAAGATGAATAATAAGTTATGTAGTCTACCTTTAGTATGTTTTAAATTTGATAAAATTTCGGGGTCGTTAGTTCAAATCCCTTCTTGGTGAATTTTTTTTTTTAATTTCAATTAATTTTTTTGTTATTTAATTACGCACTTGTTTAAATTTTTAAATTTAAATTCGATAAATTTTTTTGTTAAAAGATTTGAAATTTTTTTATAGGTTTATTTTGTTTCAATAATGATCTATTTCTCCATCTATTAACTTTATTATGTAGACATATTTTTAAAATGTTGCTAAGTTCTGTATATTGTTTCATAACCTTTGTTTAGATTCAAATTGAAATACTTGTATGTTGCCAACATTCAACAATGTACCTACTCAACATGTTTAATTATGTACCTATTTCTATGGACATAAAATTGAATTATGAATTAAGTTTTGCATTATCAAATGCAAATTACTTTTTTTGGATTTTTTTTATTATACCTACCTAATTAAGTAAAAAAAATATATTTGCTTTGATTACTATGGTGCAGTTCATTTGGCTTTTTTCAGGGATGAGATGAGCTTTGAAATTGCTTTGAAGCATTGCTTGGTTTATTTACTTTCCAAAGCAAAAAGCAAGCAACGACACAAAACGTACATTTGGCCTTCGCCATTATTTCAGTTTTTAACTGAAACTAATGAGGACTTACTACAAAACTGTTCATGTGAAGCATAGTCTTAGTTTTTAGTATCAAAATGATTTACAATTTATTTAAAATTCCCAGAAAATCTTCTGTGATTTTTAAAACTGAAATCAATTTTTTTATAAACTAATAAATAAATTTAAGTTCATCAACAAATTTTTTTTTTTATTTAAAATTAATAAAATATTTTTTGGCCTGCTTACGATAATTTATGATATTTTATTTTCTAAAATAAAACACATTGAACAAAACATTAGTATTTTATTTTTTAATAATTGAATACATTCAACAAAAAACATTTCATTGAATGCGTTTGTTACACCTCATTCTAGACAAATATATTAATAAAATAATATAATAAACTATATATATAAAAGCGAAAGTTTGTTTGTTTGTATGTAGCGAATAGACTCCTAAACTGCTCAGCCAATTTTCATGAAAATTTGTATTTTTGGGTACGGAAAGAAATCGTGGGCCAAAACTTTTACTCTAACGGACCGCCAAGATGGGGCTGTGGTGCAAGTATTTAAACTTTTTTCTTCTAAAATGAAAACGGTTTGACCGATCGACTTCAAATTTTGTATACGTGATGCTTCTTGAGAATTGACATGACAAAATTCACCGTTTTGGAATTCGTTAACCCATGTCAGTCCGACGGTTGGTCAAAAAATATTTTGGAACCAAATTTTGTCCAATTTTGCGAAGTACTGCTTTGGCTAAAAAGAAAGCCTCAAAAAAAATTTTGTTGAGTTCCATTAACCCATGCGACCCAACAGATTTTTATAGATTTTTGCGTTACTTTACTCTGAATTAGAAACGGTTTGGCCGGTTGACTCCAAATTTTATATGTGTGAAGCAACTGGAAAATGGAGTTGAGTCTGTTAACAGGCTTGGTGTTTGGTAACAAAACAAACATTTTTGGAAGTAAATTACGTCCAATTTTGGAAAGTAGTTTGTACTGCTTTGAATAAAGGAAAGTTTCAAAAATTATTAGAATAATCATAGAAAAATCGTTTTAAAAAAATTGCTTTCATACATTATAAAATTTACATTTACACCGTGTGCAATTTTTGTATTAACTTTTTGCAGTAACATCAACTTCAATTAAACCTCCATTGAGAGGCGGAGCAACGCCCACCGGTTATTAGCTAGTATTAAATAAAAGCGATAATCAAATCATAACATTGTTTATTTATTTATTTAATTTTTTTATAGTAAATTAAATACATAAATATATGCATTTATTTATTTATATATTTATTGTTAAAAAAAAAAAGTGTATATAAAAACACAATAAATATATTTTCAGAATATTGAAAAATAAATAAATAAGAAAATAAAAATATATTAGATAAAATTTAAAAAAAATGTCGAATAACCGTAAAAGTATTATGCAATTGCAAAAAAAAAATTTAACAAATAGCTTTAAATCAAAATAAGAAAAAAAAAAAAATTGGTACCTTCCAACTATGTTAATACATCTAGTAGTTTTAAACCTAATATGACAACTCAAGAAAATTTTGTTTGTAGGAACTATGACGGAATATTGCACTTGAATTTAAAGCATGTCATAAATAGCACATCACTTTTCATTACTTCACTTTCCCTCAATACTATTTTGCCCTATGATATCACATAGTCGTTGTACCTGTTGGATTTTGTATTCATGATTGTTTCATTTAAATTCCGATCTCTGATTTTTAAAATCCATTCGGGTTTTAGGGGTGGGTAATTTTTTTTTGGTTTTTGTTTTTTTTTTGTATTTCTGTTTCATAATGATTGAAAAATTTTTATTTAGGGTGAGTTTTTTTTTTATATTAATTGTTTAACAACAATCAAAACTATTATACAAAAAGTATAACAGTTTTATTAAACGCATCCAATACAATGCAATTATGATGTTCATCGCACCAATATATTAAAAGGTATGAAAATTAAATGCAACAGTTTATTATACATAGGTACTATTTTTTTTTTTGTTCAAAAAAAATTGTACCAAAAAATCAGCAAGTTATAAAAAAACAACTATTTGCAATTTGTTGTTTGGTGTACGGAAATGGTTAACAGTGATTTAGTGGTTTAACTTTTCAATACAAAGACCATCCAACTTATTAAGTCATCGGTTTAAATTTTTGAATACTCTAATATATAATGTATGTATATATAATAGAGTACATACAAAAATGAATATACGTGAAATGCATTTTTTAGAGAAAATTCTATATACCTACTTATACATGATATTACGATGCAAGTACAACAATAACAATCGAAATAAAATAAAAATTGTTGGAAAAAGTTTTTATATAGGTATATAGTACATATTACATTATATATCCAATAAAAAAAACAATATCAACATTTGATGACTACAATTTACTATCATTTATAGATAATCATGATGATGACTAAATAATACCCTGAAACTGGCCTCTGGTATTGCAACAACAAAATAAAAAAGTCATATTTTTTGTTGCAAAATTGTTATAAATATAGAAAAAGACCACGAAATAAGTCAAAAAAAAAATCAATTTACTTAGTAATGATAATGATGATGATGAAAATCATGGTAAGTGTATCAGCTGAGTGTCATCAAGCGGTTTTAACTGTTTTTATTTTTTATTTTAACAAAACAATTTACTATTGTTAGTACGGTTTTTTTTTTTTATATTGTGAATAATGTACAATAACAAAGACACCACATGTTAAATATACAAATATTTTTGTTAAATGTAAAATGGGTTGAGAGAATTTATAAAAGGAGTGAGAAAAAATATCCTAGAGTTAAAAATTAAAATATTGCGAAAAATCAAAAATAAAATATAATATTGTCATGTATTGGAAATTGGCACTTAAGTCCCTAAATTTATATTTTCTGTTCCTGTTACTGCATGTTTTTAAGTGATGCATTTTAGCTTTAACTTATGGAACTGAGGGAATAGAATCAGTGGACTAAACGGAAGTGTTAATGATTTTATTGTCTAAAATAATTGAATGAATTTTTTTTATCATTTGTGTTTTTTTTTTTCCGGTGTATTCAAAATCTTTCATATAAATTTATGTGTATTTATTATATTTACTCCTATATGTATTAATATTAGTGAAATAGAGTAAGTTTCAAACACACAAATTGTTTGACTCTAAACTATGAATAAAGACAAAAAAAATTATATGGTGGCTATTCCAAATTCAAAAGACGATAACAGCTAAACTTAACTACTTTTGACAAAACTTGCACTCAGCTCTAAAAATTATCTATAGGGTAAATATAATTACAAAACTAGCTAAATCAATTAACTTTTCGATTTTGATCCGATCCATACACTTCAGTTTATTTCTATTCCGCTATTTTACAGCATCACACGCGAAATGGGGAATGTAGTATACCCATTTTAATTGCAAGCAAAAGTAATATAATATAATATTTAAATTTGAAAACAAAAAAAAATGGAATGTATATAACATTTCTGCGATTATGGAAAAATATTTTGGTCACTTGCGAATTCAGTGATAGTACTGTAGCAGACTCAATAACAAAATAAATATTAAATAAAGAGAAAATGAAACCAACACAATTCTCAAAATGTATTTTTAGTTACACTGTTAGAGACCTATTTTTAGCACATTTTCAAAAATATTTGAAAACAATTACGGATAGTTTCACTCTGTCTGTCCGTCCTACCGTTTGTTTACTTTTACACTGCTGAGAGTGAATAAATTTTAACTATACGCGTAGATATTGCAAAAGAAATAATTTCATGGAAGAACATTTTTCTGTAGCTCTACACATATAGGGCTACAACCCTCCAAAGTCGAAAAAAGCCAAATATTTAAGCATTTATAACAAGATTCATATAAGGTATATTTTCAATCTGAAAACTGTAAAAGATAGCTGCTTTTAAAAGCTTTATAAATATATTGCACTAAAATATAGGGATACTAACGGTGCTAAAATTTACCGTTCTGCAAAACTACACTTTTGTGAAATTTTAAAGCTCCTAGAACCTGAAAATTTTGGAACCTTTCCTTTCATGGACTATTAGGACATATTTTTGAAAATGTAGTTTTTTTGAAAACCTTTGGTTTTTTTCATCACTTGTTTTTTATATCATATCAATTTTTTAATTTAATTCAATATATCTTTTCCGAATAACTCTGTACACATGTTTATAGGAAGTGTTAGTTCATAAACCAGTTTTTTTGAAATTAAGTTATTTTACACTTTTATTTTTTTAACCTTGCTAGAATAGACTTTTAATTTAGACTTTATATTTTAGCATAGACTATAGTATTTAGCAATAGACTTTAATATTTAGCATTGTTTTGACTCTTCTCGAATATTTTTTATATAATTTTATTTATTAGATGCAGGAGTCAATTACTTTTGAAAAAAAAGGTCAAGTGTACCAAACTAAATTTTTCTGCTATTATCATATTTTTAATATGCAATGAGATTTAAAACTTATTTATTAAATCATCAAATAAACGAATTAATTTTCCAGATTAAAATATTGAAAATCAAAAAAAAAATATAAAATAGAGTATGTATGACTAATTTAAATATGAAAATGTGAACGAATAGGGGAGGTTCCAAATTGTTTTTCTGATATAACTTATGCTGTTTCTCTAAGATCTGAAACTAAAATGAATTAATGAAATAATTACAATTAATATTAATTTATTTTTCAATATATTCTTTAATCCAAACGAAAAGTAATGAGCATTGTGTATAGTAGTTTTGAAAACTTGTTTTTTAACAACCTTTAGCCTCATTACTTGTTTTCTATTCACAATCCTTCCATAATATTATTAAAAAACAATGTAATTTTAAGCAAAACACGAGGAAGAGTGTAGTAGAGTAGACTGTGTCAACTCAGGAATACCCGTATGACCGTAATACCGACATTTTATCATCCGGTTAGAAATCCATCTATCATCCAAAGGAAAATATATGCTGATAGGCAGTTCTTCGAACCTCTCACCCTGCACCACCTCTTTTTTATTCAAACGTTGGCTATTAAAGGAAACTATTTACTATTGACAAAAATTTAAAAATTCACTTTTATTAGGCATAGAGTAATGCTTATATGAAACTAAAAATAAAACCATATAACTAAAGTATTTTTGACAAAATTTCACACAGCCAACTTCATTAGGTATAGAGTAATGCTCTAATAAAAGATGAAGTTTTCGATTCGAGAAAACTCGAATTCACTGCAGTAGACCAACCAAATTTTGCATAAACTTTGGCCATAAATGGCCCAGCTTCAATGAAAAAGCTCATTTAAAAAAAGAAGTTATGTGGCAGGTACTCGAACCCGTGGAGCAAACAGGCTGGATTTTATTAAAAACGAATTTGTGATAGTTTCAAAATCCTATAGCTTTTTTATTTTGAGGTATCGCGGGAGCGGACGGACATACATAGCTAGATAGATTTACTTTTCAATTATGATCCGATCCATTCCTTTGAGTCTATATCTATCTCCTCTGATTCTCAGCGTCTCAAACGTAATTACAAATTAAATATACCTTTTTGACCTTTGGTCATAGGGGTATAATGACCTATAGTCATTCGAGTATAAAAAACCGAATGGGATCAAATCATTTGCCTGGAATTCATTTGGCTGTTGTATATTATATGCCTTGATTTCCTATAATTTACCAGCATTATGTTTGTTTTTAGTTTTCCTCTATATTTCGTTTCTATATGAAATCAATATTAGACAATTTTCATTTGGATTAAAAACCAGATTTGTTGATCTGGTGTGAATATGAAATAGAAAACGAAATATTTGCGATATTAAAAAAAAGCCGATTCGACTTTAATTATTTTTTAAAGTAGTAATAAATTCGAATTTCTAAAATTTACATTTTTTACAATTTACAAAAAAACGAGTGGTTTCCTTTGAAAATTTCACTAAAATTATTTATTTTTACAAATACCAGAATTTCGTCTACTCGTTTTTTATTTATTTGATATGCATTTCACTCAAACGCTCAATAATATATTAAATATTGACTTAATTGCTTGGGGCGTTATTTCTGGCAACCAAAAATATAAATAAATAATATTAAAAACAATTCTAATAAAAATTCGTTTTATCTACGTCTCATATACTAATGATTTTAAAAAGAAAGGTTCTAAAAACAATTTTTAAAAATACATTTTTAGGTTCCGTTTATTTCTTTAGTTTTTTTATTTGCATTTCTTGAAGTTTTTTATTTGCATTATTGAATTTACTTTTAATTTCCTTATATTTTCTTTTTAATTTTTTTTTTTTAATATTATAATTATAAATGTTAGTATTTTTCCGTTCTATTTTACATAAAATTTCCATATTTTCCTTTAAAGTTTTCTTTTACTTTATTTTATGTAAATAAAATTTTATTATTTAAAATATTTTATAAATTCAAATTTATTTTTTATTTCCTTGAATTTTATTAAAAGTTTTTTTTAAATTAAATATATACATATATATAAATCTGAATTAATATGTAATTAAAGAAATAATAGTAAACAAAGTTAAAAAAAAAAAAAAACTTAAATAAAACAAAATTTAAACACATTCTGACAATATTTATTAAATTTAAAAAGTGAATATGCATTAAAATTAGAGGCAAAAAAACAGAAGTAACATAGCAATTTTATAGCCACTCTGATGGAAATTATTTTGTTTTACAACAAAAAGTATAGCTTATCGTCTTAACTATAACAAAAAAATTAACAATTTTTTTGGTTTTTTACCTCAATTTTATTTTTGTAGGTTAGGTTTAAAATATAACTCGAAAGTGAACGTCTAATTGTATTGCATAAAGTAAAAGAAAATATAAAAAAAATAAACACAAAGGAAATAAAAAAAAATTAAAGTCTACTTCAAGGTTGGACCCTTCTTGCATACTGTTGGTATAAAAATAAAGGAAACCCATTAATAAAAGTCATACTTCCCCCGCAATTACATATTTTTTTTTAAATGTATGCTACAAGGAGTCCTTAAATGCATTCAACAATTATGTCGACATTTTTGCATTTGAAATTTAATAGAAAGGTCTTGTTGAAAACAAATAATAAGTTTCCAACACTGAAATATTAGCTTTTAATTTTATAAAAATTACTCACTTTTAAAATATTTAAATATATATATATATATAACAAACCAAAGATAGTAGAACTAAAGAAAAAATCTGAGGAAAAAAAAATATGTTGTGTCCACCACATAACCAATCGCTCTTACAAGAAAATCATATATTCAATTTTTTTTACCATACATAACTTTTTTGTAATGCTATTTTTTAATTTAAGGTAAAAACGAGGAAGAGTGTAGTAGAGTACACTACGTCAACTCTAGGATGCTCGTATGACCGCAATATCGAAATATCATCCGATTAATTAATTTTCATTTAAACACATAACTTTTTAGGCTACATAACTGAACAAAAGAAAATATAAGTTGAAAGGCGGCTCTTCGAACCTCTTTCACTACATCAACTTTATTTTATTCAGACGTTGGCTATTAAAATTTACTATTGATATAGAGTTATGCTAAAATAAAATAAGAAGTTTTTTGACGACTACTGGAACCCACTGCAGTCGACCAACCAAATAATGCACAAACTTTAGCCATAAAACTAAACTATTGGAAAAATTTCAGAAATCAGTAGAACAGATCTAAAAACTTTTGTGCATGAAAAAATATATTTAAATATTAAATTTAAACTTAGAAAAAATTCAAAATAATTATGAGTATCTGGACACCGGAGCAATGCATTTATGCAAAAATCTCATGGTTCAGTTTTTGGTGCGAAAAAATACCTATTGCTTATTATATTCCATAGAAGCGGTTTGTTAAAATGCAATACAAAAAATTAACTTTTAACTTATATATTATATTTATTATATCATCTTTTCTATTATTATTCTGTTGAAATTACTTTAAATTTTATTTTCCATTTTTAATTTTTTATTATAAAAAGAAAATTTAACAAAGATTATATAAAAAAAACTAGGGTATAGAAGTTATTAATCCATAATACAACAAAATGCAATTGACTTACACTTGGTTGAAGCAGATCAAGAAAATGTAATATAATTAATTGCATAGCATATGCTATTTAAAACATATAAAAAAATAAAAAAAGTAGGTGATGTTATACTTATATAGACACATTTAAAATTTCAAGAAAATAGGTTTAAAAAAACATTTGGAAAAAGTGAGGAGGTTTGGGTCATATTCATTACACATATAGTGAGCTAATAGAATAATAAAAATTATATTTATGCGATGGATTAAACATGGAAATTTGTATAAGGTTTCGATTTCGATTAAAAAAATAATTAAAATGTACATATAAGACATGTGTCTCTTTACCTCATGCATTAGTACTAGGTTATAAAGAAAATTAACATGGGACAATTAACTATTTGAAATGAAAAATAAAATGACATTTTGAAATATTGTTATGAAATGTTATGTATTAAGATTTTGATATTTTAATTTTATTATTTATAAAAACATTTATTTTTATATATAGACTTTATATTTTTATTTGCTTCTCTATCGAAAGTTGTATAAAATTTCTTTAAATAATTTACAAACAAATTATTAATTAAATTTGTTTAAAAAAATTTAATTGCATATTTATAGGTAACATTTTCTAAACACAATTGATGTTTGGTTTTTTTAGAAACTTTTATAATTAATTTAACTTTGTAAAATTCATTATAATAAAAAATACGTTTAATTAACTTAAATAATTGAAATATTGTAAGACCATAAAAAATATTAAAAAATAAAAAAGAATAGGGAAACCTAATTTTAATTACATTTTTTTTAAAAAACATTTTTAAAGTCAAAACAAGTAATTATTATATTTTTTTTCCTAGTATTTATGTAGTTGACTAGAAGTGGTATTTTCTTTCATTGATAAAATGATTTTCAAATTGACTTAATTGACTACATTCATATTAAAATTTTTCTAAGTTAGTGTAAAGTTGATAATAACTTGGTTCCATTTTTAAAAATGTGCCTATAGCTTCACTCTGTCCGCCCGTCCGTCCGTCCTTATGTTTACATAAACTTTTACACCGTTTGAAAAAGAGAACAGAAAATTTAACCACGGTTATATATCGCAAAAAAAAATAATTTCGTAGAAGAACATTTTCTGTAGCCCACCCGTTACGGAGATTCAGCCCCCCAAAGTTGGAAAAAGCCCTATTTTTAAATTGTTATAACAAGAATTCTGTTAAATGTATTTTCAATCTGAAAACGGCAAAATATAGCTGGTTTTATAAACTTTTTAAATTTTTAATGGGGTTGCCAATGGGGTTGCCATACGATACTAAAATTTACCATCATACAAAACTCATTTTTTGAAAAATTTTTGGCCTCACATATCTTTAAAACGGTTCAAGCTAGGGTCTTGGAATTTGGGAAAAATTAGACCTTCTAAAAATTAGTAGGAGTCGGTTTATAAAATTTTTTTGTACTCTGTTTAGGAGCTATAAAGGCTCGAAAATTGAAATTTAGCTATTTTTAAAGACCTGTAACTTCAATACCTGTTCAAATTTGTTTTAACAAATATACAAAATTTAAAGCTTCTGCATTATATTTTACCATATGTTAAGGGTTTTTCTTAAATTTAAAAGTGGTTCTTTAAATTGAAGAAATTGTCTCTTAGTTTTAACACTTTTTGATTAGATCATAAAATTCTAAGTAAAATTCCAAATTTTGGTGGAGTTCGCAATTGATTACACCCTAAAAAAATGGAAGAGTGGTGACAGGAGGGGGTGGGCAGATCCACCATAACTTGGGAACCTTCCCCATTGAAGGACAACTAAGTCTTAAAAATTAAAACTTTCATGTTTTTATAAAACAATAACTTATTCACCAGTGTATGTTTTTCCAAAATTAAACGTTAACATTGAAGCTCCAACATTATATTTCACATTTGTTAACAGATTTTCTTGAGTGCATTGGAATTATATTATAAGTATTGATTTCACTATTAATCATAATTAATAAATTGATGAAATAATTAAATTATAATATTATCATTTATTTTTATACATATTTTTATAGAAATAAATTATAAAATACTCAGTAAGAAACCCTATATAATTTTTAAAATGTGCTTTTAAAAACCCTTGTTTTTTTTGATCATTTGTTACATAATAAGTAAAGTAAAATATAGTCTAACAAAAAGCAAAAAAGCATAAACTTTTATAGTAGCTTAAACTATTTTACAATATCTAAAAGCGTTAGTAAAAAAGTTAAAATAATATGTTCGCAAATATTAATTAGACCAACGTGTGTTTATGGTACATCGTTTGGAACAACATTAGCGCAAGCTTAATGGAAACGTATAAACAGAAAATCCGAGTCCAACTATAATCATTTTTACATTAATAAATACTTTTACAAGTTGATGTAACTTAACTCATATCGCCGTTAATAAAATATTTTATGGTAAAATCTAACATCAATTATTATGAAGGCTCATAATATTTTATAAAAATTGGTAAAAAAAATTGCAATTTGTAAATATTTTAACATGAGTTTGATTTCGTTTTACACCAAAGTTTGCCTTCAATTTCAAAAATAATCTAATTGTTATATTTATATATATATATATATAAATAGAGTCTAATCTAATTGTTATATATATATATATATATATATATATATATATATATATATATAATAGAGTCTGTAATTTTCGTATTAATTATAAATACAAATAAGAGTTTATTTTCAAAACATAAAAAAAAACATATTTTTTATTGGAATACCAAATTTATTATTTTACAAAAGTTTAACTGTTATCTAAAGGTAAAAAAAAAAAAAACAAATTGGAAAGTTCATTAATTTACGCGTTTATCGCAAGTTTTAAAAAACTTATTTTTTTGCAAACATACTCAGAATTTTTATAACAAAAACAAAAATTGAACTTTATATTGGTAATTAAAAACAAATTTGAAAAACTAAACAATAAAATCAGATTTAAAGGTAAAACCGACTGTCAAAGAACCCCTGAACTGAAAATAACAGAGAATAGAAAAGAAAATCATGGAAAAAAACAAACTCTGCCTGTAAAAGTTTTAACCCTCTTTTAATGATTTTCTTTTTTTTTTGCTTTTTTAAAAACGCAATCAGAATGTATAATTTTATATTTGGAGTTGCAATAATTTTGATTGAATTAAAAAATAAAACTGATAAAAAAGGCTATGCCAATTATTTTTAAAAAAGTTTTGCTATATTTTTACTATGTTTATATACGAGAAAAACTTTAATAGATTATTATTAAAACTTTGTTATAGTTTTGTTTTCTGAAATGATAGATTATATTTTATTATGATTATATAACAGCTCAAACTAATGATTTTGAATGAAAGAACAGAAATTATTTAACGTTTTTCAATCAATACAACGTCTATATTGTGGGTAATTTTTATAATTTATAAAAGTAATTTTTTGAAAAAGTAAATGTAAAAATTTTTTAAAAGTAATCAAGACTAATTTTTTTGTACTTGTTAATATCTAAATTAGTTATTTGCAATTTATTTTTTTAAACTAGCATTAAAGTTTTATTTAAATGTATGCTAATACATACATATATACATATATATAAAGTTTTATAAATGCATATGTATATTAGGTATTACAAATAAGAACTATGTATATATATGTTTTGTAAGCATTGATTCCTTTTAACGGGAAAAACATTTTTATTGAACAAATTTTATGTACAATTAAGTTTTAAAATTATAAATAAATCTAACAATTTTTAAAATGTTACTTTTATTAATTTCCTGTATTTACACCATGTAAATATTTTAATTTTAAATGTCAAGGAAAATACTTTATTTTGAATTTTACGCAGTTTACCAATTTAATAATAGAATTAATAATATGATTCAAACATTTAGAATTGATAATCTTATAGTCAACTTATATCTAGATTTCCATAGTTTTGTTTTACTATAACATTTATTTTCGCCAAACAGAATAAAGCCAGACGGCTGGGTGGCACAGTGGTTAGAGTGCCGACTCTTTAAACGAAAGGGCCGGATTCGAATCCCAGTGAAAGTGAAAAATTTTTTCTGGTTTTCGACTCGACTCAGCTACCATTCGCCATGGGATTCAAATTAATGGCTTAATTAATAATTATATACCTGCATCTTTAATAAAAATTCATTAATATAACAATAATTTAATATAATCTATATAACTAACAGATACCATATAACTCAAATACAAAATATTATAATATAAACAAAAATAGAATTGTATCTTTGGAAAATCTAAGACTAAGTTTCTACATGTTATAAGATCTAGTACTATCTCATGTTTAAATTGTATGTGGTATTCATTAAGATCAATTCTAATAACACAAATGCAATATGACTCTCTGTTCCAAAATGTATCCATGGATTAGACAGGCTAATTAGCCTAGCAGTTGAACAGTTAGCGCTTAAAAAATTAAATGATTATAAAATATAAAGTATAAAATGCAGTAATCCCAAATTAAGTATAGCTAAACTAAAATAATTTTACAAAACAAAAAAAGGAACTACCATTATATTAAATAAACAGTGCGTGAGCAGGTATTGGTAGTTCAGCTAATGGTAGTTCTCTCAATTAACTTTGGATTAAAGTTTGTATTAAGCTTAGTTATTGTCTAGTTTAGTTATTGTTCTTTTTTTTATCTACTCATAAGTACGCATTACGTACGCAGTGGTAAATAGCAGTACACATAATTAAGAAACATTCTGTAGATAAATTGTTTAAACAATCTTTTTTATGCAAGAAATAAAAAACGAGTAGTTACCATTTAATTTTAATACGATATCCAGATTAATTGAGTGCTAGACTTGATTAACAAAATCTATGGCAATATTATAAAATTTATAAAGAATTAAAAATAAAAAATTAAAGTAGTCCATAATTAAAATTAAATAATAAATAAATAAAACTTTTAAAAAAGGATAAAAGTAAGAATTTAAGAAAAGTTGTTTATGAGAAAAAGTAATAAAAATATAGAACTTGCAAAATAAGAAATACAGGTAAAAAATATAAATAAACAAAATATTATCAGGTAGTTTAAATTTGATTTATAAATTTAAATAAATCCGAATATCCATTTCCTTCATCTCTATTCACAATGTTTTTATTTGAATGTTTATAAATTTCGATAGTTTTTACTACTTTTGAGCTAAAATTTCGTCTAAAAATGGCAATTCTATCTCATGGAAGAATTCAATATTTTTGTGGGCTGAGTTGGCAAATGAGAGAGTGTCTTGTTATTGGTCATTCTTTAGAATAGCAAATACTATACAAATACGTATTTCAACCAGACTCTAGGGAAGTTTTCCACATTTAGTAGTTTAGTTTATAAATTTGCCATAAAAATCTCACTTAGGAAAGGTGATAAGTAATTTCCCATTGGTGCACGCTAGTTTGTTTGTAAAATTTTCCCATGAACGTGAAATAATTTTCTTCTATGCAAAGTTTAGTTATTTTGATGTATAATCCAACTCTTGATCCCCATTCATTTCCTGTCTCGTGTTAAATGAGCCACTCTTCTAGTATAGCGTTGAACTCTTTAACAGCTATGCTTGTGACATCAAAAGAAACTATGATTTCATTGGGTATAACGAAATCCATTTTTTGCAGCTTTTCTGTAATTTCTTAACTGTTTATGATTGAGCATGTTTCGAATGACTTGTCAAAATTCTTGAATTCCTTCCTTTTTATTCCCACGTAGTCTTTCACTACAAGGCCTATTGGCACGCCCTAAAGCTTTTACATATAAATCGTGATTTCAGGTCTTTTGCTAGGCTTATAAAATTGCTTTTATAAGCTCTTATTTTAATATCTTATTTAATATTGTTATTCAAGTCTTTATTGTGCAGCATTTTTTAAAGGTTTATAATGAGGGACTCAGAAGCGAAGTGGTCTAACCTACATACAAATTTTATTGAGAAAAATGTATTTTAAATTGTTTCTTTTTTATTATTTCCACTATAAATCAATTATGGGACTTTGTACCGAAATATAGATGTATTTTCAGTTTTTCAATCTCTTTACCATGGAGGTATTATATTGATAATATCTTTAAAAAAATGTTTAAATGCTTTTAAGAACTAAGAGATCAAAAATAATTTGTGGCTTGTGGGTTATTCGCTTTCTTTATAAAAAAAGAAAAATTTTAAAACAATGATTTTGAACATTTATATTTAGAAACTGAAAAAAAAATTGAGTTCGTTTGAAAATTTTATATGTTCTCGTTATGAAAATCTAAATAAAATTTCTCGACACTTTTGTTGAAAATAAAACATAATTTATTGATGCATAGCATTCTTACTATTCCATAAGTTTAATTAAATATTGTAATCGTTGTAATTTTAAAATTTTAATTAAATAATTAATTATTTTCTTTGTTAATTTAAAAAACTCCAATAATTTGAAGTTTTCGGCAAACATGGACAAAATACTTTGAAAAAAATTAAAAAAATATGTTTTTAAAATTAAAAAATAATATCCATAGGTAAGTAGTTAAATTAATTTAAGAAACATATAGTATATCCGTAACGCACAATATTTTTACAGCACTTTATTTTACAATAAAAGCCATACTTTGGAACTTAAAAAAAATTAGAAAAATGGCTGAGGCCAAAAAATTTAATCAGGATGCAATGGTAAATTAACCTATTCAATTATATAGGATAATTCTACATCTAATTATAACACAATTTGAGGGTAAGGTCATGCAGAAACAAAGTGGCCCAACATAAGAGTTGGGCCACTTTGCCTCTTAGCCGCTCATATAGAAATTCATATGATATAATTATTTGTTAAACTGTTATTTATCAATTCAAAAACATTAATTAGTGCAACAATTGCACAAACAAAAATTTAAATCTATAAAAAATAAAATTTATGAATAAACCAACTAGAATAGATTTTTACAAGTATAAATATTGAATTTATATATATTAATGTATACATTTTATGGTATTTGTACAAATAATTATTTAAAATATTAATAATTGAAATAAATTATTAGGTCGTTGGCTAGAACTAATTTTTTTTTTTAATTTTTTTTTTTTTGTGTTTTGTAAAATAAATATTTGCTTTGACACACCTTTTCGATTATCTCAACAATTTTTTATTTAATTCAATTGTCCGTTCTTATTATGTTCGTATACCTATTTTCACCTTTTAATAATAATATTTTTTTTGTATTTTCGTATTATTTCTATTTAAGTTCTATATTATTTAGTTACCCAAGAAAATATAAAATAAATAAATTAAAAAAGAAAATTAAAGGTTGGAAAAATATTTTGTATACCTTATGATTGGAAAATTATAATAGTCTAATGAATTTTCTATTTATATATATATATATATATATATATGTATTATATAGTATATTTTATTTTGTATATATACTTTAAATATATAAAGTTGAGTAGTTTAAAAAATATGGTATATGAGATCTAATATAAATAGTTGTTGGTTTGATAGTGGCACCAAGGCACACCTTTTAAGCTTTTTTTTTTATTTTATTATAATGAATTTTCTATTTTATTCAAATAAAGGTGAAATTCAATTGAAATACAAATCTAACACCATAACTATACCATTTATATATTTTTTTTTTATTTGATTTAGATAATTTGGAAAAGGTTTTTTATATTCATATTACTAAATTTCCATAATTTAGTAATATGAATATAATTTGTGATATTATAATAAATGGATTTGGCTTAAACTATAAGTAAAAGGTAAGGGTACACCAGTTAAATATTCTTAAAAAAATGTTGATTTTAATCTTGTAATAAATAATTAATTGTCTAAGATAAAGTTATATATAATATAACTATTTATATACTTAAAGATACTCTTAAAAGTAACTTAAAAAAAGTTAAGGGTGTAGAATATTTAAAAGAAAACAAAAAATATAAAATAATTAACTTCAAATTGTAAAATATGTGTTTTTTTTTTTAAATTCAATTGTAAAGTCACGCTATTATAAAATTTTAATTTAATTTAAAAAAAATATTAAAATATGAAAAGGATTGAACAAATAATAATTTTTTTAGTGTTGACATAATTTAATTATAATAATTTCCTATTTTTATTGATAAAAAATTAAATATATTGAGACATAATTACTTATTTATTTTTGTAATTAAGGGATTAAGAGTGATTGTAAAAGTCAATTTGTTAAAATGTGTATAAAGATAAACTTTCTGTTGTAAAAAATACCAAATTGAGTATTCGATTTTTGGTATATTACCAATAAAAAAATACTTGATAACTTTCATAAAACAAATGGATATTACAAAGTATAATATGATATTCATTGAGTCACAGAAACTTTATAGCATTTTCGCAAAACTGAAACCCAATTGCAACTTATCAGAATTTGATCGAAAATAAATAACAAAGTATCTTCAACTTTAACAAGTGAAGAAAATTTCAATTCAATTTATTAAAATATTTTACAGCTGTGTCTGATAAACTAAACTTTTGCAGATCGTGCAGAAATTGACCTTAAAAACTTATTAATTTTTGATACAATTTTATATACGTGCTCAGTTTTATGTAATAAAAAAAATTCTTGGTTAGCTCTTCGATTCCACTGATATAATCAATTTAAATGTTGAATATGGATTGATATGGATGGAAATAATTTACTTTAACTTTTTTATTTAATTTACAGACCACGGACAACCAAACGAAAAAGTAATAGTAAATTAGTAAACCCTTTATTGAGCCAATTCTAACGGTATAAAAATTTTAATAAAAAATGTTCCTAAATTGACTTTTCAAATAGATGATAATTGGAAAAGCAGTATATTACAATCAATAAAACGAGGTTTTTGTTTTTTTAAATAATTAGAAGATCATCTCTCAACTTAATGGCTTTATTTTTACTACTTTCTGTCGAAATACAAACAATAAACCATTTAAAACAAAAAAAAAGATTTTTATTACAAAATATTCTTTTTATGCTTCCAAAAATACAAAAAAAAATTTCAAAATTAAAATTAGTTTGTCTTATTTATTTGTCCGCTAAAACACTAAATACAACAATTAATAAAACAATACAACAAAATAAAAGAATAAAATCTGGTGTGAAGAAGAAAGAACACAAAATTTTTTTAAACCACATTTCAGTAGCGTTACGTTAAGAAATTTGTGTATCTTTTAACAATTACGTTGTGCATTCTTGCATTTTAGATTGTTTTTTTTTTTTATATTTACATCAATGCAATGTAATATTCATCTATATATTATATGGATATAAATATAAATATACATGCATATTTTTATATTAATATACAAAACACTTTTTTTTATACATTTTTTATATATAAATAAATACATTATTGTATTTTTGACGCCAGGAAATTTTACAGTCAGCGGTCTGCAAAAACGCTAACAAAATATAATGAATTTCTTGTCATGTTTTTTGTTTTAATTCTTGTTTTATTTCTTACTTTGTAGATAATCTTCAAGTTATATCTGAAATAAAAAAAAACAACCTGGTCTACAAAAGAAGAGAAGTAGCTAAGAAGTAGCTAAGAAGTAGCTTAAAAAGTGATTGCAAATGAAAAAATAACAATGAGAATAATTAAAAGATATTCCAAACAAAGATATGAAATCACGAATGCATATTGCAGAAATTTTTGTTATTTTAGCTTTTATATTTAAATAATTAAAAAGATCTGAAAAAAATATTTTGCTTGTAATATATGTATGTAATATATTTGTAACTGCTTTAGAATATGTTAAAATAATGTAATAAATTTTATTTTATAATTTAATGGAATGTTTTTAATAAATAATAAATATATTCTTATTAAGTGATTAAAATTGTTTTATTTAAAAATAAAATATATATATTATAATAAAACGTTAAGTACTGATCTTAAGTAACACTTAGCAAATAATATATAAGTAACCAGGTGGTTGGGTGATTAGGGCGGCGTCTCCTAATTATATTAGTTTTTAAGTTGCATTTTAGGTTGTAAGGTTCAATTCCAATCTAGGGTAATATTTTCAAATATTTTTTTTTATTTTTTGCAATTAAATTCATAAGGCAAATTTTTTTTCGCTTCAGAATCTCATTTATTCTAATTAGAATTTTTTTTTGTTTCATTTCCGTTTCTGTACATAAACAATTTTATTATAATATGTAACAACTATTTAATTTGTAATTTACATAAGAAAACATATTAAAATCGTAATACTTTATCTACAATAAACGCTTTCGTTTCAATCTCTACACGTACATAGCTATTTGTCAAACTAAGTTAAATGTATTGAATTATATGGAAGTGTCTACAATAGACGCAGCCATGTCGGAACCATTACGCACTCATTAAAAAAGCGGTTTAACTTTTAACTTTTTCGCTTTCTCTACGTATTCAAATGTCAAATAATTGAACTTTAAAAAATAAAAAAATATTATTTTATCAGAATAAAAAATTAGTAAAATTATTAATTTTTTTTCTATCTTGGGTTAAATAATATCAAACCATTATTCAAAATAGCTATACAATAAACTTTAAACTATTGAATATATTTTAATTCATGAAATTTGTAAACAAAACAATGTCAAAAAACGCTGTCATGTACATTTCATTATGAACCCTCTTTTGTTGGCTACGTAATGAGAGCCAAATGAAAGCGAAACGTAAGCGTCATTGTAGATAGGCTATCAGTCATTATAATATTATTGAAATTGATAAGAAAATTTGTTATTTCAATTTCATGAAAGTACTAAAAATTAATGTAAAAATTTAACAAAAAAAAAAAATTTGGTTTTTACTTTTAGACCTGTTGTACGATGGGCTTTCTCCCTAGTTATTTAATATTTTAGGTATATTAAATAAAATAATTGTAAGCATCCTAATTTAAATGTTATTTTACTATATTTTAATAGTTTGTTTTAAGGTTATAAGAAAACAGTTAATTACCATTTTAGGAATCAAATACTGTTCGTCTTTGGATTTAAATTGGGGATTGATAAAATAACATATTTCATCCGGTATAGTGAAATACCTATACAAAACCGACAATTGCAACTAACAATTTTTAAAATATTTTGTCTAATAATTTAATTTATATATGTTATTTAAGTAATAAAATGTGTATGTTATATTTTTTTGGCAAATTAACAAAAAAAAATCATATTCACTCTGTACATCTATGGCAGCAATCAGTCTATTAACAAAATTTTAACCCGTTTGGAACAAGTAAATATTGAAATATATCAACAAATAAGCCAAAATAGTTACATAGAGATTTGGATTAAAGTTAATATATATATAGTTACATGATTAATGTGTTCACTTATTACTTTATTACAATATTAATATATTTACAAACTTACTAAACTGTTTAAGAGCAAACTATTAATTTACGAACAACTATATGCAATTCAATTCAAGAATGAGGTTTGAAAAACAACGTATACAACTCGGATTTTGTAAACAATTAAAAAATACTTTCCCATTTCATAGGTTAAAAGTGTGTATGTAAGTACATTAATATTTCAAAAACAAAGTATTTTAAGTTTTTTTTCACAGAATTCCTTTGCAGGAGAACTAAAAATCGAAAAATTCGAAAAAATTAAATATGTACATGAACCAAGCCTATGAACCAAGAAATAAAATAATATTTACAAAAAAAAACCAGGAAGAGTGTAGTAGAGTAGACTGTGTCAACTCTGGGGTACCCGTATGACCGTTATATAAACATTATATCATTATTATTATAAACATTAATTGGCAAAATGGCAAAATTTTTGGCAAAATTTCAAACATACCAGCTTTATTAGGTGTAGTGTAATGCTCATAAAAGAAGTAGTAACTGTATGGCAGCTACTCGAACCCTCTGCAGTAGACCAACCAAATTTTGCAGTAACTTTGGCCATTACACTAAACTATTTTTGGAAAAATTTCAGACCCCCAGCTTCAATAGGTATAGAGTAACGGTCATATAAAATAAGAAATTGTATGGCAGCTACGCGAACCCTTTGCAGTAGACCAACCAAATTGTGCAGTAACTTTGGCCATTACAATAAACTATTTTTGAAAAAATTTCAGACACCTAGCTTTAATAGGTATAGAGTAAAGCTCATATAAAATAAGAAGTTGTATGGCAGCTACTCGAACTCACTGCACCAGACTAACCAAATTTTGCAAAAACTTTGGCCATAAAACTAAACCACTTTTGGCAAAATTTCAGACACGCAACTGTAATAGGTACAGAGAAATACTCATATAAAAAAAGAGGTTGTATGGCAGCTACCCGAACCCATGGACGAAAATAGCTGAATTTAAATAGCGATGACGGCTATTGCAAAAAAACGAATTTGCGAAAATTTCAAGATCCTAGCTCCTTTAGTTTTTGAGTTATCGTGCGGACGGACGGACGGACATACATAGCTAAACCGATTTTTTTTCGATTCTGATCCGATCCATACACTTGAGTCCACATCTACCCCCCTATTTCTCTGCGTCACAAACGTAATGGCAAATTTATTATACCCTTTGACCTACAGACATACGGGTATAAACAAACGTTTTGAAATCATTTCTCAATTAAAACATATCAATAAATTTTGAAAATTTTATATTTTTATATTTATTTAAAACGAGGAAGAGTGTAGTAGAATAGACTGTGTCAACTCTGGGATACCCGTATGACCGTTATATAAACATTATATCATTATTATTATAAACATTAATTACTTTTTGCAAAATTTCAAACATACCATCTTTATTAGGTGAAATATAATGCTCATATAAAAGAAGGAGTTGTATGGCAGCTACTCGAACCCTCTGCAGTAGACCAACCAACTTTTGCAGTAACTTTGGCCATTACACTAAACTATTTTTGGCAAAATTTCAGACACCCAACTTCAATAGGTATAGAGTAATGCTCATATAAAATAAGAAGTTGTATGGAAGCTACTCGAACCCTTTGCAGTAGACCAACCAACTTTTGCAGTAACTTTGGCCATAGAACTAAACTACTTTTGCCAAAATTTCAGATACATAGCTGTAATAGGTACAAAGACTCATATAAAAAAAGAAGTTGTATGGCAGCCACCCGAACCCATGGACCAAAATGGCTGGATTTAAATAGCGATGACGGCTATTGCAAAAAAACGAATTTACGAAAATTTCAAGATCCTAGCTCCATTAGTTTTTGAGTTATCGTGCGGACGGACGGACGGACGGACATACATAGCTAAATCGATTTTTTTTTCGATTCTGATCCGATCCATACACTTGAGTCTATATCTACCCCCCCTCCTTCTCTGCGTTACAAACGTAATGGCAAATTTATTATACCCTTTGACTATATTGTCATACGGGTATAATGACTATATTGTCATACGGGTATAAAAAATTAATTCTATTTCAAAACTCCTCTACTTATTTGGGTCTTATTAGCGTAGATTTTATATACCTAATGAAAACATTCCCACAGTATGTTATGTCATTAGATTTTGCATTTGAAAATATATGTTTATTGGAAGAAGAATTTTTCAAAAGTAAAGAGGCATCAAAGTGTAAAATTCTTTGTTGAACAAGTTCCTAATTTTATCTTATTATCAAAACTCAAGTTAACATTGCACTAGAATCTCTATTTTTCAATTACCGCAAACTGAAACTTAAAAAAATATAGAATTCTACATAATATTTATTTTAATCATAAATAAAGGTTAAATAATTTCACTTTACTATTTATTTTTATTCAATTTATTTATTTTCAGATTTTTTTTAATTGATAGTTTTTTTTATTAAAGTATAAAAAAAAGTATAAATGAATTCCAAACATTTCACCCACAAAATATACAAATTATTAAGTTTTTTTATTTTTAATTCAGCAGATATTTGTATCTACAGATATTACACAAAAATTTCCAGAATAAAAAAGCGAAAGTAAAGAAAAAAATAAAAATCATTTTATTTTTATATTTTCCGATTACTAGCATCATCGTGATAATCATTATCACAGTATCAGTACATCATCGTCACCCAATAACTACCATCCATTATCAGTTTAATATTAACGGTATTAATCCTGTTAAATGCGTGATGCATTTAAAATAAAACATACAAATTTTATACGGTTATTTTTTTATTTATTTTTTCACTTTGGGAAAATATTCAACAGGTTATGTTGCATTGAAATTCTTGTTGCATTTTTCCCAAACAACATATTCAACCACAATAATAAATTAGTAGGAAAATTTTTCAGTTTAACCTTTTTTTTTTGAATTATTCCTTTGGCCATACAAAAAAAAAAAAAATAAATAAAACAAAATTTAACAATTACAGATTTTTTTTATGAAAAATAGGCTCTGATTTTCGTTTATCAACAAATTTAAGTAGTTGGGGTAAATATAAACCCATATAATCCAGAAATATGTATATATACTATATTTATACATATTGACGCACACTGCAAAATATGAATGCAAAGTTTTATTAATGCATACATGTTCAAATATGAAAGTAAGTAAATGTATAAAACAAATTGATAGAATTAAAGTGCAATAAAAATGTCATAAAAAAATTTAAACAGGAAAAAAGCTAATAAATATAACAAATGCAATAAAATACAAAAAAAAAAAAAAATTTTTAAAATAAAGTCGTAAATTTTTACCGTATTAACAATAACGGGAATACGCTGTTCTTTAAAATTATAATACTGTGCATGTTAATGTAAGACTCAATAGAAGTTTAAAAGTATATGAAAATAAAAATGAAAAACTAATATAAAAATTTCTAGCTTATATAAAAATGCACATTGTTTTTTTAATTTCCGAATTTTAAAATATAAAAACGAATTAAAAATTACTAAGTTGATCCTTCGTTATTCGTTTGTAAAACTAGCAAGCGTACAGCAAATATAGTAGTTTAAAGTAAAGTTGTTGTAGACTTATATAGACGAGCCTGGTATATAATAAAAAAAAACTAAACTATAAGTATATTTAAGACCTGGGCCAAATTGCAATAACTATAAGGGATTAATGAGGGGTAATTACTAATTAAAACTTCATTGAACTATTTTCTATAATAACATTTTAGTGCAACAAATATTTATGTTAAACTAGTGATAATAGTTAGTGCGATAGCACTCAAAACTACAGTTTGATTTTAAAAGAGGCAAGTTTATTTTGTTTTAAGTACAACTCTATATACGATGGAACAGTCTGCCAATTCTCTAAAAATTATGAGTAACTAAAAATACAATAAAAATGACTGACAATCAAAATTTAAAATTCAATACATATTTTTAACAAATCAGAATAAAAGTTTTATGTAAATTTTGTATTTAATATTTTTATTAAAAAGAAAATCAAAGAATAAAATGAAATAAAAACAAAAACAACAACAATAACAATAACACTAATTACTTATGGTGTGACGATTCGCACTTTTATTTTTTTGTATTTGAATTGTATATACGCGGTTGCATTTTGTTATAATAGTGATAATCCGGTATCGATTAAAGTAAATCTACAGGCTATCGGATTTCATTCAATTGGATATCATCCTCTTCATCATCGATAACAGTAATAATCATAAAAGCAACAACAACAACAAAAACAACAAATTTTATATTGTTCAATTTAAATGCACATTTAAACATATGTATATATCGTGACGGAAATATGAAAATGAGAACATAAATATACATAATAATACATATAGATAGATTTTCGCTGTCAAATATATGTATGAATATATTTTACAATATTGGAAAACATTAAAATATTAATTGTATGTAATGGTTTTGGTTATGGATTTTTTTGTGTGTTATATTTGCGTTATGACGTAAAATCAATTTGTTAAAACGGATTTTTTTTTTAATATTAAAAAAATGAATAATAATTTTTAAGTGATTTAATTTTTGAGTGACACTTAATGGTATGTGTATTTTATTTACTATTTTTTTTTTTTTTGAAAATTTTTAATTAATGTGAAAATTACTAATAAGCCTCTAATTTATATGCAATTTTATATGAAAAAATTATTAAGATATCTATCGGTTATCATAATGACAATGAATATTTTTTTTTAGAAAATATTTAATTCAAATTAACTCGTTACTAGTGTTATACTTTATTTGTAACTTCCATATTTAATTTTATAAAATTTTTATATATATATAATGATGCAAACTTTTAAACAAGATAATTTAACCAAATTGGAGTTTTAGATTCTAAAGTAACCTTATATATATAAAGAGATGTGAAACTTTAAAAAGGAAAATGTGCAAATTATTTTGCTTTATCCTTTAACTATGAACATGTTGTCAGTCCAAAAGTTATTTAAATAAATACTTATATAATTTTTAAAAAGTGTTTAATAGGGATGAATTAGTCTTTCCTATGTTATTGAAAACTTCATATATCAATTTTAAAAGCTGATGGGACGCTTCAAGAGTCGATGAATGAACACATATATACTCATTTTCCCTTCCCTAATTAGGTATATAGTAATTTTTTTTTTTTTTTTTTTTTTTTTGCCCGCACCTCTACGTGCTAACTGTTCACTGTGATAGGCTAAACAGCCTGACTATATATGTGCATGTCGGAACAGGGGAGATATATTCATATATTAGAACTGATCAAATGAATTCCACATACAATTTAAACATGAGATAGTACTACGCCTTATAACATGTAGAAATGTCTTAGATTTTCAATAAATGCAGTTCTATTTTTGTTTATATTGTAATATTTTGTATTAGATTTATATGGTATTCTATATCAGTGAGTTATATTATTTAATTGAATTATTTGTTTACATTTTGTATTTGTTTATATTATTATATTTATGTATTTTTTATTAAAGATATATAATTATTAATTATTAATTAAGCCATTAATTTGAACCCAAAGGCGAATGGTAGCTGAGTCGAGTTGAAAACCAGATAAAAGTTTTTTCACTTTCACTGGGATTCGAACCCGGGGCCTTTCGCATGAAAGGTCGGCACTCTAACCACTGTGCCACCCAGCCGATATTATTCTTTATTTTGTAATTTAGTGGTCAAATTGATAGCATGTTCAGAGTTGAGGTCATTGGAAAGCAATATTTATAGCCGATGAAAAATGGGTTAGTCTGTTAAATTTAATTAAAATAACGGAATATTTTGATAATATAAAAATAAACCAATTCAGATAAGTTTTTAAAAAAATAAAATTTATACTAGTTCAATTCAATTTGGGCTTCAAAACATAATTCCAGTAGTTTTGAGATCAGAGTCCGCATATCTATCGTTCTTGCACTACAATTTCCATTTTCAAATACAAAAAAAATGTACTCTGAAATATTATTTCAATTTTTTAAATTAAAAGTTTTATTATAAATTAAAAGTAATTTAAAAATTTTCTTTAAATTTTAATATAAATTAAATTTTTCCATTACAATTTAAAAAAGGCACCTTTTTTAATATTATTAATAAGAAAAAACAAAAAAACGAAAAATTAACAATGAACAATAAACCTTTTTATAAAATTAAATTCAAAAAGAAGGACCAAAAAAGAAAACATCAGAAAAGCAACTACATATTCATATGACTCTTGATTACTTACCCAGGTTGTAAGAAAAAGAATGAAAAGAAAATTACTAAAAAGGAAATATATGGTGAAAATTATTATTATTATCTGAATACCAAGTATATTTTATGTATTAAAAATATGTGTGTGTATATACATATATATATATAAATTTCTTTTACAAGTTCTTCATTTTTTTAACACCTTATCGTTCATTTTATACAGTATAGTGTACTCGTAAGTATAACATGCAATGCCTTACTTAAACAAAATGTTTTCTTTGACCATTCACGCGCATTCCTTCTCACCTTTGCTTATTAATATATAAATAACAGTTCCCAGAAATAAAGTCAAATGAAATAATATTAAAAAGCGCTTTTTTGGCTTAATTTCAATTCAATATTTAAAATAGTGGCAAAAAGCGATGATAATTTGCATTCCTATAATGTATATGATAATTTGACAAAAAATTTTCCCTCTTAAGAATCTTACATTTTCATAAAGACAAATATTCTGAAAAAGGTGACATTCCTAATTTTGAATCCAACCCTGAAATCCGTCTTTTCAAAAAATTCAGAATTTCACATATACCGTAATAATATAAATATTCTTTAAAAAACTTTATAACCCTGCTTTTGAATACAGCCAATAAAAAATTAACTATTCACAAAATTTCTGAAAAATAACAATTCAATTGTTCGCATATTTAACAAAAAATTAGCAATTTTTAATAAAATCTAAAATTTTTCATATTGAAATAAAACTAAAATTTCAAAATTTTTTTTTTTTTACTTTATTTCAAATATGACAATGAAATGACTCAATTGGCTTTATTTAATCTGAATTTTTTCCAGGGAACCTATAAATATCTATTATATATCTGTCATATAACATTTAGTTGTATATGTTTATACCCGTATGACTATATAGTCAAAGGGTATAATAAATTTGCCATTACGTTTGTGACGCAGAGAAGGAGGGGGGGTAGATATAGACTCAAGTGTATGGAACGGATCAGAATCGAAAAATAAATCGATTTAGCTATGTATGTCCGTCCGTCCGTCTGTCCGTCCGTCCGTCCGTCCGTCTGTCCGTCCGTCCGTCCGTCCGTCCGCACGATAACTCAAAAACTAAAGGAGCTAGGAACTTGAAATTTTCGCAAATTCGTTTTTTTGCAATAGCCGTCATCGCTATTTAAATCCAGCCATTTTGGTCCATGGGTTCGGGTAGCTGCCATACAACTCCTTTTTTTATATGAGTATTACTCTGTACCTATTACAGCTGCGTGTCTGAAATTTTGCCAAAAGTAGTTTAGTTTTATGGCCAAAGTTTCTGCAAAATTTGGTTGGTCTAGGGGAGTGGGTTCAAGTAGCTGCCATACAACTTCTTATTTTATATGAGCATTACTCTCCACCTAATGAAGCTGGGTGTCTGAAATTTTGCTAAAAATAGTTTAGTGTAATGGCCAAAGTTTTTGCAAAATTTGGTTCGTCTACTGTAGAGGGTTCGAGTAGCTGCCATACAACTCCTTCTTTTATATGAGTATTACAATACACCTAATGAAGCTGGGTGTCTGAAATTTTGCCAAAAATAGTTTAGTGTAATGGCCAAAGTTACAGCAAAATTTGGTTGGTCTACTGTAGAGGGTTCGAGTAGCTGCCATACAACTCCTTCTTTTATATGAGTATTCCACTACACTTAATTAAGATGTATGTTTGCAATTTTGACAAAAGTAATTAACCGGATGATATTATGTATATGATACTGTCATACGGGTATCCCAGAGTTGACACAGTCTACTCTACTACACTCTTCCTCGTTTTTAATTATTGTCATGCTAATGTAGTACAAGTACAAGAAGTTCCATTAGATTTTATTCTTGTTTATAACTTGCATATGCATTGTTATATCGAAGTTGTATTATTTATAAGAAACTTCATTAAATGACTTTTTCTAATTTCATATAATCAAATTTTTCACTTGATTAAATGATCTTCGTTGTTCACTATCTATAAAATTAATTGTTTTTAAATATATTTTTGTAAATCTAAGAATATTCGTTTAGAAAAAGCTCCAAAAATTAAATAAAGGTAGTTTAATGACATTTGACGCTCCTTACTTGGATTTTATGTTATTTTAAAGAAGTTGTTGTAAGTAAAAAATCAATTAAGAAAACCTGAAACAAATTACCTATAACATATTTTTCACTTAGGTGGAACATCCTGTATATTCAGTTATTGATCGCAATGCATTAAATTCTTCACTATTATTCAGAACAACTTCCCTTAGATATAATTTAGGGGATGCAAGTGTATAACTTAGCCAAGTATATATATTTAGTTTTTATACCCGTATGACTATATAGTCAAAGGGTATAATAAATTTGCCATTACGTTTGTGACGCAGAGAAGGAGGGGGGGTAGATATAGACTCAAGTGTATGGAACGGATCAGAATCGAAAAATAAATCGATTTAGCTATGTATGTCCGTCCGTCCGTCTGTCCGTCCGTCCGTCCGTCCGTCTGTCCGTCCGTCCGTCCGTCCGTCCGCACGATAACTCAAAAACTAAAGGAGCTAGGAACTTGAAATTTTCGCAAATTCGTTTTTTTGCAATAGCCGTCATCGCTATTTAAATCCAGCCATTTTGGTCCATGGGTTCGGGTAGCTGCCATACAACTCCTTTTTTTATATGAGTATTACTCTGTACCTATTACAGCTGCGTGTCTGAAATTTTGCCAAAAGTAGTTTAGTTTTATGGCCAAAGTTTCTGCAAAATTTGGTTGGTCTAGGGGAGTGGGTTCAAGTAGCTGCCATACAACTTCTTATTTTATATGAGCATTACTCTCCACCTAATGAAGCTGGGTGTCTGAAATTTTGCTAAAAATAGTTTAGTGTAATGGCCAAAGTTTTTGCAAAATTTGGTTCGTCTACTGTAGAGGGTTCGAGTAGCTGCCATACAACTCCTTCTTTTATATGAGTATTACAATACACCTAATGAAGCTGGGTGTCTGAAATTTTGCCAAAAATAGTTTAGTGTAATGGCCAAAGTTACAGCAAAATTTGGTTGGTCTACTGTAGAGGGTTCGAGTAGCTGCCATACAACTCCTTCTTTTATATGAGTATTCCACTACACTTAATTAAGATGTATGTTTGCAATTTTGACAAAAGTAATTAACCGGATGATATTATGTATATGATACTGTCATACGGGTATCCCAGAGTTGACACAGTCTACTCTACTACACTCTTCCTCGTTACTTATATATAAATAATATATATATTTACAACCGTACATATTTACATATATTATATAATATTTTTTATTTGGAGTAATTACTTTTATTCTGGGATACAATTTTTCTTATACAAATTTTTAATATGTTTTTTCTTTAAAATTTGTTTTTTTTGGATTCAGGTACATTGTATTTAATCTGGTGGTGTGTTGGATGATTTTTATTTATTTACAGTTATAAAGTGTAAAATATGTTATACTATTGTGAAAATTGTTTATTTTTAATTTTTGGAATATGCATTTGTTTGTTACGACTGGTTTCAACTTTCATTATTATTCAAAATTTTCTTTTAACTTTTGTCATAAACGAAGGTTTTCTTTGTATGGCAGAATTTCTTTGGATTAAAATTTTGATTAATCAAAAACATATATACATATTATGTATATGCATAGTATACAATTTTCCGCTACTGCATATACATATCTTAATAAAATGTTTATTCTTTTTTTATATATAGAAGTGATATTATTATAAAAAAGAAATTGAATGATTGTTATAGGTTTCAGCACTTTCATGGTCATATATTTTAATTACTATTTTAAAATGTACGAAACGTATGCAACTTTGAATTCAGATTTAAGATTTTATAAAAACGGATAATTTATATGATGAGTGTTTTGGATTTCTTTGGATTTTAGTAAATATATGGGCTGCATAATTTCCTTAGTATACGATTTTAAGAACCAATCCAAGTTAAATTTTTTAAATTGTTTATTTAAAAACTGATACGTATCATTACATTAGCAAAAAACTATTAGATCTTCTTTTAAAATTGCATCTTACTTTACATATATACATATTTATAATATGCTTCCACCCCAACACGAAAACTTGAATTTTGAAATTTTGAAATTTAAAGGAAAAAAAAAAATTTACAGCGAAAATTAAAAAATTTCGAATTGGAAGATCAAAGTAATTTTTTTTTTATTCTAACTTTCTAAAAACATAAAAAAACAAAGAAAAGAATCTGGAAATGCAATGTAGTCGCGACAATTTCAAATTAATACAGAAAAAATGTTTAATGCTACAATGAATAAATATTCTAGATTTTTTTCTTGATGCTTTTTTTTCAATTTTCTTTTTATGTTAATTAAAAATTTTTTTTTTGTTCTTTTTATTATTATTCTTAATATTAATATCAATCAAAAAAACAAAAAGAATAAAAAACAAAAACAAACAAAATGAAAAATTATTAAGAAATTCATTATTGCTTAGTTTAAACAACACAAAAAAAAAACACTGAAACCTAAAATATATTGAAAAATTATTAAAAATATTTCTCAGAAAATCATCTTTAAGAAACTTTTGATGTAATTGAATTCTGGAAGGCATATTTTTGAATAGGTGGCCTAAGTTTTCAGCTTTAAAATATATATATATATATAAATATAAAATATGTTATCTAGTGTATATTTGTTTTAATAATATAAAGTTAATCTTAAATTCTTGGAATTGATTTTGTACAACATGAGTATAATATATACAATAATTTCTTAATATAATCACTTCCCTGCGTGTAAATTTATTTAAATTCATAATTATATTTTTAAATACATTCTTATTTACAGAATGTATATATGAATGTTATACCTACAGTAATTTCCAATGTATATATTATTATTATTTATTTATTGCTTGAATATGTATGTATATATATAAATATATATATTATAAAGTTATATGAAACATAAACTAATTTAAGGGTATTTTCAATCTATGCAAATTCACGTAATTATGTAAAACTTATTTTAAAATTACGTATGGGAGATTATAGCAATTTAATTATGATAAACAGACACTTTTAATATGGAAAATGATTCAATTCATTGAAACGATAAAAATTATTTATTTTTTTTTTTTGCACTCTCATATAAAATTCCAAGTGAATATTAAATTAAATATTGTATGTCCTTTTTTTTAAACTATAGTTCAATGTAATGGTAATTGATTATGATATTGATAATGATAATATTTATGATAATAATAATTATAATAATTATAATGATAATAATCAGCCTTATAGAAAAGATTTCATTATATTCTTTACCAATAAATCCCATATTTTTTTTGTTGTGCTCTGAAACATGTTTCGTTTTTTGTTTTTGTATAAAAATTAAAATTTTTAAATTTACATATTTTTATTTCTTTATACACATGGGTATGAAAAAAAAAAGGTTTGCCAATATTATATTAAATTTAAAATTGCCAATCTAAAGATACTACTATATATACCCAAATATAAATAAATTATGTATAAAATTTTTTTTTCTATAAAAAAGAATAACAATTCATATATTTAACTCATTATGTCTCATAATTTACAATATGTTTTATTTTTTTTTTTTGATTGGGAGTACAATTAAACTATGAATTTTACATAAATCTCTCAAAAAAGCTATGTAATATTGTTGTATGTACCTATATACATTATTCTATACATAAAAAAATAGTTTATTGTACAGTTGTGATCATAAAAACCGAAATCCTTACCTTAGTTATGAATAATTCAACTTTATTTATAGTAAGATCGTACATTTTATAGATCGTCGCTTTACAGCAAAAAATGACCATCTACAAAAATGGCAATTTTTTTGTTAAATATGCCAAATTCAAGAGGAAAGTTTAATATTTAATAATAAAAAAGAAATTAAAGAAAATCTTTGTTGCAAAAGGGGGAAACCGTAAATTCCAAAATTGACTATCTTCAAAGCCAAACATTTTTTACAGCTGCAAAAACTTTGAAGACGTTTGATAAAAAACTATGTTTTTTCAGATGGTCAATTTTTATTGTAAAGCGACGAGATAACAGTTCATCGGCAATGTTTAATAATATATGTATATGTTGAACACATATGTATATACATATATATATTTTTAAAAATAATTTAAGTCAAAAAATAAATCTGTTTAACTGTGAAGACTTAAAATTATTTTTACAATAACATAAAATTAAGTGCATAATATAAGTAGATTACATAACTAAAGGTGTATAATTCTAATCACTTAAAAAATAAATGGTTAAACCTTTGATTTCATAAATGTTCAAATAAATTAAGCTAAAAGTAACACAAAAGTTTTATAGTTCCTTATTCTTGTATACTACGTACACTAAAAACTTTTAATAAAATAATTTGATTATAATAGTAACTTTTTGGCATGATTGCAATTTGAAGTGTCACATTGTAACAATTACAATATTATAAGAACCATTTTTTGAGCATATTCAATTATTTAAATAATTAAACTATAGTAAATCTGAATTAAATAGTGCTTTTATTAAAAATGTCAAAATTGTAATTATATTGGGTATATGTTTATTTTGATATTTATGAGTATCATATACAATACTGATTCTGGTTTCATATTAAATCATATTAAATACTTCAAAAATTATATTTAATAACTGAAATATTGTTCCTTCATTGATTATATATATATATATATATTCGTATATATTAAATCAATTTTCATAATAATTTTTTTTTTTTATCATCCTGGTCATATTAATACGGAAAATGTGTTTATATATCTGTATATGTACCTATATCAATAAAGTAATAATATATAATATATACATATAGTGTATAATACATAATATACACTTAAGTGCAAATATAGACAGTTTGCAAAATATTGTAATTTTATATTGTTTTCTTTCCCAAAAATTTATAATATAATGATTGAATTAATTGCGTTAATAACTGACACAGTATAACAGCTTGACATTTGAAATTGATTGATTTTATAAATTTCATATGAAATTGATATAGTATTCATTATTACTATATATATTATAATTTTTTTACTACATATATATTTAATATATAGTATATTTATATATGTATATGATATTCATAGAATAGGTATTATGGATATAAAAATATTATTTAATTGTATATAATCTGTTTATAATAGCAAAATAAAATTAAAGTTATTAAGGTAACAACAATTTTAACATTAGATTTTTAAGTTTAGATAAATTATAACGAAACGATTTCCTAACCCAGCAAACATTGGCATTTTATTAATTGGTTGTGATTTTGTTCACAGTTTTGTATTATGTATTAAATATTGAATAAATCACTTAAATTTAAAATATAAAACAAAATTATTTCATTTCTTACTTATATTTTCATTATTATTTATTTATTTAATTATTTTAATATTAATTATGAATATAAATTTTCTTTACAAATCCCCATGGTCACCAAACGTATGTAGTAAAATATACTATATAAACAATATTGCTTATACAATGATATTATTGGCCCACATCCGAAAGGAAAAGGACCTGTCAATTTGCAAAGACAGTGTATGCACTTGTAAATAACTTATAAATAAATAATATTTATGTATTCAAAGAAATCTCAATTTCAATTATATTTAGATTTTATCCTGTCTTTCTTTGAAGGTATCCACTAATTCATACAGAAATACTAAGATTTTTTATCGCTACGAAATTAATCCAAAAAGAAACTCGAACAGTCTTAATATAAACCTTGTTTTAACTGAAGGGGCAGAAAATAATTTAACTATGGGTTAATATTTGGGTTTTTATTTATCCTATAAGATTAAAAAGTAAGTTTTGATAAACTAAATTAGTCCTATTAAAGCTATAAATTAATTAATACAAATCAAATACCTGCAATGATTTAAAAAAATATTTTTATACATTTTCATAGAAATTAATATAGTAATTCAATGGTTTAAAGAAATTTTTAACGTGTATTAAAGATTTAATTCAACGAGTATTGTCGGAAACAAATTATATTCAATTCATTGATGAATAATTTACAAAAGTACCAAAGTCATAACATTAATTCCCATTTTAAAATTAACTAAGTTTTTGATGCTTTTATTTATATTATAAATTTTATATTTTAATTATAGAATTTACTTATTTAAAATTCGTTAATCAATATACGTAACATAATTAAATTGAAATGTCTATAAATTCTTTCATATCAAATATCTAAATACTTTTGATATTTGTATTACCGCAATATATTTAATATTAATTGTATTAAAACATTTAATTTGTGTATATATTGTGAATTATTTATATACCGTTATATGATATATTTCTATATATTTTTCAAAATATTGACTTTCAAATACGATATACATAGGTAATTTTATAACAAAATAAGTTTTCTAATATTCATAAACACACGTACATTATTTTCTACTATATTTATTATTAATTAGTATTTAACTAAAAAATAGTTTTCAAATAATAAATGAAATTTAGATAATCAATGATCTAAACTTTTTGGTTTCAAATATATTATATTATTAGTTATTATGACAAATCCAATAAATTATAATAAATGTATTTATGATTTACATATATATATACCCAGTTATTTATGATAAATGTTATATTATATAGAATTTTAAAACTTATCAATATTAATGCAATTTTTAAAAGTAAAAATCATTTCTTGGTAATAATTTGATTAAAAGATTTTAAAAATCTTATAATATTTTTTTTCATATTGATTAAAAATTTTTGATATTTTCGTGCAAACTTTTGAAATGTAAACTAAATTTACAATAACATTTGCAATTGTGATGCTGATATACACCAAAGCGACCGAATCGGATTAGAATCGAAAACTGAGTTTTTTTTAATTATGTGTGTTCATTACACTCCGCTCATCAGTTCGCACATTAATTTAAAAATTGTTGTTTGCTATTAAAGTAAAGCCAAGTTTGCTCATTGGCTTCAGAGAACTGCTATTTAACTTAATTTTTATATGAGTATAATATTCTATTATCAATTAAATTGGGTATTAACGGCTCGACGATAACGGCACCGTGGTTAAATTGCCGAAATTTCAATCGAGGAACCCAAGATTCGGTAAAAGTGAAAAAATTTTGATCTATAATTTAACTAGACTATATTATTCTCTATATTGGCGTTAAATTAATGGATTAACCAAATATTTGTATAAAGGAAAACAAAATATATACAAATAGTTTAATCAAATAATATTTCTCACAGATACAGAAATATCTTATATAATTCAAATATAACATTATATTGATTACTATTGAAGTTCTAAAACGTTTCTACACGCATGTTAAAAGGCCTAGTACTATATCGTGTATAATTTATAATCAATTCTAAATAAAACAGACCCTCTGAACTCCCTTTTACTGTTGCAACATATTTCTATAAGGTATAAACACGCTTATTAGCCTAAAAGTTTAACAGTTAACATAGTTAGCGTAAAGTTAAAAATATGGATAAACCAGCATCAAAAAATTTGGAAAAATTTATTTTTGCATTTGCCTTTTAAAAATTAATAAAGTTTATAAAACCAGCTATCTTTTGCAGTTTTTCGATTGAAAATACACTTAACAGAACTCTTGTTATTCTTCTACGAAATTATTTTTTTTGTAATATCTACCCGTGGTTAAAATTTCTTTACTCTATTTCAAACGGTGTAAAAGTTCTGTAAACCTACGGACAGACGGACAGAGTGAAGCTAAGTAAAAAACAAATAAATAGACTAATAGATTAATAAACATTCTAAATTAAAATTTTATTAGTTTCTCTTTTTCTTTATGTTATGTACGTATGTATTAGTGATTAAAAGTATATTACATGTTTAATTAACATTTGCCAAAACACAGGGCACGCTATCAGCAGCAACAGCAGAAGTTTATTTTTATTATAGATACTAGATTATTTTATTTTAGATATTAGATTTTCATAATGTATTTGTTTTTATATATTAATAATTTTTTTTATATTTTTATATCTTCATTGAAAAAAAGTTTCGAATAGTCAAAAACTACATGGAGGTAATTTTCACAAATCCAGAAGCGATCTGATTTCCTTTGACAGATAAATTTTTGAAAAATGTATGGAAAATGAAGAAAAACAAAGGACAAAATTTACTCAATTCCTCAAAATCTAGGATTTATGAACAATAGTACGAATAAGATTAATAAATAACTATTATTACCCAGAGCAATTATTGCGTTCGAGTATGCAATAAATAATTTATATTATATATAATTTTACATGTATTTTTTTTTTGTATTTTACATTGTGTAATTTATAGTAGACTACTATTACGCGAAAATTATTTATTTTTGCTATACCAATTAAAAATTTAATTATATAAAATTATATTAATAAAAAATATTGTCATTAATTCGAACTATTGTTACGCTAGAAATCCATAATTATAATTAGGATATAAAAAAAAGTTAAATAAAAAACGCGTGGTTTCCTTTTAGTTTGACTAACATTTTTTATGCTTACAAATACAAGTATTTTGTCTACGACATGCAGACTTCTTCAGTGCTAGTACTCGATTTTCAATCGAAGGAAGTTTCAAATTTATCAGAGTTTCAATTATAAAACGTTAAATTTTATGATTTTTGATTTTTATTCCTATACCTTAAACCGCTTTAAAGAGATCAATAATTTGGTGAAGCAATAGTTAAAACAAGTGATGAAAAAAAACCAAGGGTTTTTAAAAAAGCACATTTTCAAATTTATAATGTATTACATACTGGGTTTAACTTTGGAAATATTTACTTGGAAATAGTTACTGCTGACTTATAAAATTTACTGCTAACAGTAAATTTTTAATTTTAAAGTTGTTATAGCTCTTCATTTGGGAAGGTTGCCAAATTTCTCAAGGATCTAACTTCATCTAACTCCCCCTCCCCCTTCCCTCCCCCTCTATTTTTTTAGGTTCTAGGAATTAAATTGTGAATTCCACAAAAATTTGAAATTTTACTTAGAATTATACTATCTAAGCAAAAATGGGTAAAACTGAGAGACTCTTTCTTCAATTTAAGGAACCACTTTTAAATTTTAGAAAAACCTTTAACATGTGTTAAAATATAATGTTGGACCTTTAAATTTTGTACATTAATAAAAAAAAATTTGGACAGGTATTCAAGTTACAGGTGCTTAAAAATAGCAAAATTTCAATTTTCAAGCCCTTATAGTTCCTAAATTGGGGGCTTGACAAAAAAATTTTGTTAACCGACTCCTACTAGTTTTTTAGGATATAATTTCTCCCAAAATTTCAAGATCCTATTTTAAAACGTTTAGGAGATATGTGGGACCAAAAATTTTGCAAAAATTGAGTTTTATGTAATGGTAAATTTTAGTACCGTATGGCAACCCTATATATTTAAGCGACATATTTTTGTAAAGCCTATAAAAGCAGCTCTCTTATTCCGCTTTTCGATTGAAAATAAACCCAACAGAACTCTTGTTATATTAATTTAAATATAGGGCTTTTTTGGAATTTGCAGGGGCTGTAACTTCGTCACCCTTCAAAATTAAGAAAAACTTTTGACACATGTTGAAATATAATTATAGAGCTTTCAATTTTGTATATCACTAAAAAAAAATTTGAACAGGTACTCAAGTTACAGGTGTTTAAAAATGGCAAAATTTCAATTTTCGAGCCCTTCTAGCTTCTAAATAGGGGGCTTGACAAAAAAATTTTGTTAACCGACTCCTACTAATTTCTGAGTATCTAACTTGTCCCAAAATTTCAAGACCCTACCTTGAACCGTTCAAAAGATATGTGTGGTCAAAAATTTTGCAAAAATCGGGTTTTGCGTAATGTTAAATTTTAGTACCGTATGGCAACCCTAAACACTTGCCTTTTAAAAGTTTATAAAGTTTATGAAACCAGCTATCGTTTGCCGTTTTCAGATTGAAAATATATCTAACAGAACTCTTGTTATAACAATTTAAATATAGGGCTTTTTTCAACTTTAGGGGGCTGTAGCCCCGTAGCAGGTGGGGCTACAGAAAAAAATTCTTCTACGAAATTATTTTTTTTGCAAAAATTACATATAGTTAAAATTTCTTTACTCTATTTCAAACGGTGTAAAAGTTTTTGTAAACATACGGACGGACGGACGGACGGACGGACGGACAGACGGACGGACAGAGTGAAGCTATATAGGCACATTTTTACAAAAATTTTTGAAAATGTGCTAAAAATGTAAGCGAATTTAATTTTTTCAAAAAACTTACCTTTATGTTTTGCCTTGTTTTCATACTACCCTGGAAGTAATGAATAACTGGTAATGTTAGGCCAAAATCACGACCCATTAAAATAAGTGTACAGCCAAAAAATTTATTTCAACATATTAATATCCCGCAACAATGTATTAATTAATTTTAAAACCAAATCTGGATACATTACAATTTCATCTTTAATAATTAACAAAGCGTCATTTATTTTATGAGCAGCATAACTATTGACTGTAAAGCTTGAAGTAAATATTTTCAATTTCGAATTTGGAATATTAAAAACATTACGCAAAGTTTTCCACCTGATTATAAAGAAGAAGTGATACCGCTATATGCACATAAAATGCATAAAAGTTATGATGAATTTAATGTATAAATAATTGAATTTGGTTTATTCGCAGGGAGTGGACCCAACCCAAAACAAAAAATATCGAATTTAATTTTTGTAAAAAAATACGGAATGTTAAAAAATCCTAAAAAAAAGCAGCAAATCAGAAATTTATTTTGATAAAATTTAAAAAAATACAAATTTGGAAAATAAGATTTTAGATAAAAAGATTTTAAAAAAATAGTATTAAAAATAGAAAGATACAGACCCTTTTTAGAAAAATAAAATAAGAAATTTTAAAAAGATTTAAAAAGAATTTTAATTGTTTGATTGAGCCCTGAGTCACAACCGACAATGAATTTTTGAACATTTCTGCAGAAATTCGGAAAATATATTTGAATCATAACGGTAAACCAAAATTTGCAAAATTTTAAAAAGAATTATTCTAACTTTATGAACGCAAAAAAACAATTCTTGTGGCTGTTGTTTCAATAAAATTGATTCAGTAATTTGGTCGAACGTTTATATTTGTATGGGAATAACAAACCGATTAAATATTATTATACCTCAATGAGTTAGTTTTTTAATAATTCAAATTTTAATTTACAAGCCGAGCACAACACAAACCCGCACTCTGTTTGATTCCCGTACAGGTCATGTAATTTTTAATTGAAAAAAAAGGGGCAATAATTTTTCTTTACTTGGTGACCAAATGAAATTGGAATATACATTTATTATATATAACATAAACCAAATAAATAATATTTAGTACTTATAAATGAATAGAAAGTATTGCACAATGGGCCGGAAGGCCTACGTGTTTGGATGGCACATTTTATCCCCCATAACAAACAACAACTAAAACAGCAACTAGAAATATAATGGTGATGATGCAGCAGTTCCATTTGTTCAAAATGTTTCTTAATGGATTCTAAATGATTCAGTTAATTTGAACTAAGCAATTACTACCTTAATTAAATAGTTGTAACTGGTTCTTGAAAGCTTCCCAAACATTTGACAAAATTAACTTGTGAAAAAGAATAAATCGAGTATTATTAGTATTTTGCAGTAGGAAACACAAATATGCTTACAAATAGGTCAAGGATGTATTGAAATTGCACCTCCATTACTAATGCATTGATCTAAACATTCCTGATGTAGACCCAAAGTAATATATCGAATCAACATCCATAAGTTAATCTTTTTTGCTTCCATACGTAGCAAAAACTATACCTCAAAAACTATAAGAGCTAAAGTTTTGAAATTCATACAAAGTTATTTCTTTTGGTTAAAATCGAAGTAAGTCTTCGGAGAGCTGCTATACAAATTAATGAACAAATATGAATTTCTTAAAAACTAATTATACTATGAGGATGACAATTACATAGGTAAAGCTATATAATAGGGCAGCACTTCAATGGAGTTTCAAAAAATTAAAGTTTCATTTTCGGGCAGCTGTCATACAACTTTTTAAAACCAATATAAATTTTTCAAAACTAATAACACTTGAAGGATGAAAATTACATACGGAAAGTTACATAATTGAACAAGCACTATTTTATGAATGTTAAGCATTTATTTTCTTTGAGTTAAGGCTTCATATATGTTAGTTTTAGAAAGAATAGAATGATGCGAGCCAAATGTTTTTTTTATCATTTTTTGTTAAACTTAATATCACGAGGGCAACTTTAAACATCTTCGTTTTTATATAAAATTATTTAACCAATATGCAGGATTAAATTAAACCTAAAAAATTTAATTTTTTTGAGTAGATTTTAAATTTAATATTAATTTAAATTTTGGGTTCAAAGTTGATTTATTTGTTATATAGTTGCAAAGTAAAACTAACAAAAGTGAAGCAGACTCCAATTTCACAGCTCTATTCTATAAAGGTTATTAAAAATTTCAAAATATAAAAGAAGTCAACTATAAAAGCTTATTACATTTCAAATTTCACATTTTTTTTAAAAATGTCCAAAGATCTGAAGCAAGTAAAGACAACTTATAATGTTTCACTGAGTATGTTTGAAATCTACGTACAAATATACACACTTTATTATACTCTCCATAAAACAACCTAAATTATAATAAAAAGCGGTTAAAAGCTATAATAAGTGATATGAATATCTAAAAATATTCTAAAATACATACACAACTTGTTAAATGACTTCCATTAAAATTAAAATTAGTGTCGTTAGATCATGAGGAATTAATTAAATCGTTATAATTAGTAAAAATTAATTAAAGTAAAATTAATAATGAATATTGAAACTACATATACCCATACATATATACATATTATGTATATGGGTATAATAGATATATGAATATATACGAATAAATTCAACAAAATATTAAAAATTTACATTTGCTTTTATTTTTTTAATTATAAAAAAATTAGATTTAGATGAGCGGAGCAAAAAATCATGTATTTACAGGTTAAACTTGAAGAAAAACGTTTGAAGTTTTCCGAAAAAGAAAATTTATAAGAAAAAATTTGAATTGAAAAAACGAGATTTTTTTTTTTTTTAAATAATTAATTTATGAGGAAAATATTATATATATGATCATTTTATTTTTATTTTTTTATTTATTTTTATAAATTAACTGTGGCTGTAATTAAGACATTTTTATTGAAATGGAATGGTATGGTTAAATCGTCACAATTCATTCAACGCTTAATGTTGTTGTTTTTGATATTAATATGTATATATTATATATATATACATATATATTTATCTTTATATATATATATATATATAATGATTATGTGATGAAAGTTCAAAGCGATTAGCTGAATGAAAAATTGTTTATATAGGTATGTCTATATATATATATAGATATATCATATAGATATGTCTTATATACTATATTTAAACAATGTACCTCCGTATATATTATGTGTTCTGTTCATATATATATACATATATGTAGATGATTGGATCAAATTATGATCAGTGGATAAAAAAATAGAAAAAAAGGTTCTTGAAAAAAACTGTGTATATTTAAAGTTTAAGGAAAATCTTAAAGATAAAAACATCAAAGAGGAAACATTTTATACTCATAAAAATTTTCTTAAATTATTTTTTGATTTTTCTTTTTTACTTGTTTGTATACAAAATGCTTTTTTATGAGTTTAGAATAAAAATGAGCTGCTGAAATGTACATAGTTTTATATTACATATATATATATATATATTTAGTATGAACCCAATTATTAATAAAATATTTTTAGTTTAATTTTTTTATATTTATATAATGTGTAATTGAAGTGAAACAAAAGAAAATCAATAACGTCTGGTAACATATGGAAATGAATTATAAATATGTTTTATAAGTTTAAGTTCAATGTGCTAGAATAATGTTAGATGAGAAAATGAGAACGATTATTTTTATCGTCTTAATAAGTGTTTAGTGGCAATTCATTTTGTTTTAACATTAATATCTTGTAATATCTTGTATAATAATAAGTAATATGAATGGAAATGAAGGTTTTTCTTGGAAGTAAAAGGTAGCGTAGAAAGAATATCATCTTTAAGTTTGAGCAAATGCTTTGAAGCAGATGCTTCAATTCATATGAATAAAACTAATTTAAACTTTAAGATCATACTGCTGGGTGGCACAGTGCTTAAAGTGCCAACATTTCATGCGAAAGCCCGGGTTCAAACCCAGGTGAAAAAAAACTTTTTCTGGTTTTCGACTGGACTTAGATATCATTCACCATTTGGTTCAAATTAATGTTTGAAACAATAATTGATTGTTAAATATCTTTAATACAAAAAACATTAAAATAATAATATAAACAAATGCAAAATATAAACAAATAATTTAATTTAATAATATAACTCACAGATATAGAACACCATATAATAACTCAAGTATAAAATATTTCAATATAAACAAAAATAGAATTGCATCTATGAAAAATCTAAGACGTTAGCCTAGTACATGTTATAAGGCCTAGTACAAGCTCATGTTTGAATTGTATGTGGAATTCGTCATGGAATTCATTCATTATGTTATAGACAGGCTAATTAGCTTAACAGTTGAACAGTTAGCGCACAAAAACAAAATAAATATATGTATATTTAAAATATATGTATATTAAAATACTTTTTATTTTATTTTATTTAATTATTTATTTATATAAGATTAATTACAAAATAAGAAAGCTGTGTACAAATTCATTAATTTTATATAATCTACAAAAACCTTATTTTAGATTTATTCAGACCGATTTTAGATTTAAAATTTTTTAAGGTTTGCTGTCTTTTAAAATATATAAAGAAAGTTTTTATTTCTTATAAACTCGGAGTTCAGATATAAGAATAAAATTTCTAATAAGTGGGCGGGGCTCGCATAACTTTTTTCGTGACACAATGGATTTTATAATTATAGATAGCTTTGTTTGAAGTATACCAATATCTCAAAAAAATTTTAATTTTTAGAAAATTACTTAGAGCACCTAAACTCTGCTTCTATTGTTTCACATAGAAAAAGGTTACCTAGCCATAATTTTCTGTTAACCGATTCATATGAAATTAATGATGTGCTACAATCACTGCTTCAAGTTTAAATGATATGAAGCACATACTACAAAATATAAAGTAAATACTTTTTTTTGTTCCTAAATTTTGGAGGCATTTGCTTGAATACTAGAAGTAAAAGCAATTGTTTTGTTTTATTCATATCACTCAATATTCTACATGCACTTAAATTATAAATGTTATAGGGTTAAGTTCCCTATAATCGAACACTTAACGATACTTGCGACTTTAATTAGTCATAAATAATGCGTATATTGACCGAATAACTAGTTTTATATATCAATCGAAAGTAAATTTAATAACCTTTCGAACTAATTAAATTAAATTGAATTATATAAATTATTGATAATTTTATTTAAAAATTTCTAAAAAAATGCAAATTTGCCTATAATCGAGCACCAGTTGCCTATTTTCGAAAGCAGATATTCCTTTGTTCGAACACAAATTTTTTTAAAGAATTACTATTAAAAATACCATGTTTTCATTTTAAATATTGTTATTTCTTATAAATTCAAACTTTATAAATTCAAAGATTAAATAACTTATTTTAATTTAATAGTTTTCTGGATCATTAAACTATTTCCTAATGTTTTCTTCCGTATCTATTACACGCCTTTGTAATAGTTTCTGGATTACGATTGGATATTTCCTTATGCCTTATGATATTTCCTAATAATATTATTTTGCCTGGCCTGCCGTTGGTAAAAGGGGTAATTCTTTTCTTCTCCCTTACTTCTTTGGACCACATCTTGGAGCTCTTCTGGCTTTTATGAAAAGTGGGTTGGTTACGAAATCTCGCTTTTCTAAAACTCGCGTATCAAAATAACGAGTTTTACAACCAAATAATTTTTTTTTTTAGTAAATTGATTTGGACGAAAAAGAAACTCAAAAAAATAAAGTAAATCTACCAAAAAACATATCAAATAAAAATTTCTTAAATAATATTTTAATAAGCAAAATTTTTGATTTTTTATTTCTTTTTTTAACTTTTTACTTAATTTTTAAAGAAAAGGGTACAATCCTATATTTTTGAATTGAACTCTAAAACCGCTTCTAATTCAGAATCTAGCAAATTAAATAAATATTCTGGAAAAAGACAACATCCTGATTTCGTAAATAACCCTGACTTTACATAGGTGTTAAAAATTCTCGGTATACCTATATATAAAAAAACTAGATTTCTAAAATTCATATAAAATTAAAAAAGAAATTGTCTAGAAAAGTCGGTCAGCACGAAACCCCGCTAATTTAATTATTGCTAGATTTCGCATCCAAAACTAGAATCAAAAATTAAGATTAAAGATTAAGTCAGCAAATAATATAATATAATTAATTAAATTATTGGAACCCTAATTTTTTATGCAATTCCAAAATCTCACTGAAATTTTCATATATAAGTATCAAAGAATTTGGCTATTCTACGGTTTAACTAGTATCCGCGTAGGACCAAATGACTATATATAAAAGATAGCTGGTGTTGCCAGCTTTCAAAAAATATATAGCTTTAATGGCGCATATTATCCTTTAAGGACGAAAAGGACATTTAAAAGTATCCTTGTTATTTTAGTATATTTTACAAAAACCGTTATAACTAGCGATCTGTTCAATATATATATATTCATCAAAAGTAATAATTAAGATGACGGTCTGGAAAATATTTTAACGTTTATTTGATGACGATAGGTGCTGCCGTTTTTGAGATATTGCAATTTCAAGTGGAAATTTAAAACAAAAAAAAAAAAAAATTTTGAACTTTCAAAAAAACCACTATAACTATGAAATTTTCAAAAACACCCTGTATTTTTTATTATACTGTTAGAAAGGTCTTTTGACACTCTTTCCAACGGTATATAATAAGTATGGTGTATGTTGACAAATAGCCCCACCAGAGAACATGAATGAAAAACTGACACAACAATTTTTTTAAAAAATACATTTTCATACTTTATTTGTCATAAATTTATTTTGCCTTTTTGTTGGATGGTGTCATAATTCCAAAAAAAAAATTCCAAATTTACAAAATTCCAAAGAAAGAAAAAAAATAATTCTAAGAAAAAAAATTCCAAAAAAAAAAATTCCAAAAAAAAATTCAAAATATACTTCCATAGCTTTAGCGAGCAAGAATTTTAGAGTTTGTTACAAAATCAGGATTATACGCTTTTTCCAGAATATTTATACATATGTATACGTGAGATTCTGAATTAGGAGGGATTTTAGAGTTGGATTCAAAATCAGGGTTTCAATAATTTGTTTAGCGGGGGTTTGGGGGCGGCAGCCCCCACTATTTATAAATTTTTTTTTGTTGAAATATGCATGTAAAAAATAATTAGGAGAGATTTTATAGTTGGCTACAATTACAGGATTATACGCTTTTTCCAGAATATTTATATATTTGTATAAGTGGGATTCTGAATTAGGAGGGACTTTAGAGTTGGATTCAAAGTCAGGGTTTCAAAAATTTGTTTAGCGGGGGTTTGTTTACACTATTTATAAATTTTTATTTGTTAATTTATACATGTAAAAAATAATTAGGAGAGATTTTATAGTTGGCTACAATTACAGGATTATACGCTTTTTCCAGAATATTTATATATTTGTATAAGTGGGATTCTGAATTAGGAGGGACTTTAGAGTTGGATTCAAAATCAGGGTTTCAATAATTTGTTTAGCGGGGGTTTGGGGGCGGCAGCCCCCACTATTTATAAATTTTTATTTGTTAAAATATACATGTAAAAAATAATTAGGAGAGATTTTATAGTTGGCTACAATTACAGGATTATACGCTTTTTCCAGAATATTTATATATTTGTATAAGTGGGATTCTGAATTAGGAGGGACTTTAGAGTTGGATTCAAAATCAGGGTTTCAATAATTTGTTTAGCGGGGGTTTGGGGGCGGCAGCCCCCACTATTTATAAATTTTTTTTTGTTGAAATATGCATGTAAAAAAGAGTGAGATTCTGAATTAGGAGGGATTTTAGAGTTCGATTCAAAATCAGGGTTTCAATAATTTGTTTAGCGGGGGTTTGGGGATTTTTTCAATAATAAAATTATTTAATTCATTTAAAAAGTACGGCTGAAAAAATTGTAATACTTATCAACATTTTTTTTTATACAAAAAAAATTACAAAACAAAAATTTTTTTATATCATAAATGCTTATATCTTCTAAACGCTTTGATATAGACATACCTTATGTATGCCCAAATTATAGAAAAAACTAAGAGCTTTCCAACGATGTAAAAATATTTAGGGGGTTTCTTTGCAAAATTTTGAAAAATATGAGTTTTAAAGAAAGGATGTTAAAAATTTTTTTTTTTGCAAAAATTTTCAACTTTGAACTACAATATCTCAAAAACGGCAGCACCTATCGTCATCAAATAAACGGTAAAATATTCTCCAGACTAACGACTTAATTATTAGCTTGAACTGAATACATATATATTGAACAGATCGCTAATTATAACGGTTTTTGTAAAATAGACTAAAATAACAAGGATACTTTTAAATGTCCTTTTCGTCCTTAAAGGATAATATGCGCCATTAAAGCTGTATATTTTTTGAAAGCTGGCAACACCAGCTATCTTTTATATATAGTCATTTGGTCCTTCGCGGATACTAGTTAAACCTTAGAATCCCCAAGAATTTAATATAATGGGGGACTCCCGCCCTCCAAATCCGAGCAAACTGATTATTTAAAACCAGATTTTGTACCCAACTTTAAAACCCCTTCTAATTTCTCTTCATACATAATAAGTCAACAATAAATTATTTAAATAGTTTTTCCATTTTTTCGCAATATTTTAAAAAAATTTTGCAAGAAAACGTTGCCCTTGTCAACTTTTAAATACCCGTGCATACACTATTATGTATTAAATAAATAAGAATTTCATATATTGCAATTGAACTGTTTAACAGAAAATTCAAAATATTTGTATTTTTATATTTAACTAGCTAGTACCCGGTGCGCGTTGCTGCGCCTCTAAATGGAGGTTTAATTGAAGTTGATGTTACTGCAAAAAGTTAACACAAAAATTACACACGGTTTACACATGTAAATTTTAAAATGTATGAGAGCAATCTTTTTAAAACGATTTTTCTAGGATTATCCTAGGATTTTTTGAAACTTTTGGTAATTCAAAGCAGTACAAACTACTTTCCAAAAATTTGACGTAATTTACTTCCAAAAAAATTTTTTGACCAATAGTAGGACCGACTGTTAACAGTCTCAACTCCATTTTCAAGTTGCTTCACACATATAAAATTTGAGGTCAACCAGTCAAATCGTTTCTAATTTAGAGTTAAGTAACGTAAAAATCTATTAAAAGCCACTGTGCCCCACTGGGTTAACGGAACTACACTTTCTCTTTTTGGGCAAAGCAATATTGCGCAAAATTGGACGTAATTTGCTTCCAAATCACTCAACAAAATTTTTTTGAGGCTTTGTTTTTAGCCAAAGCAGTACTACTCAAATTTTGACAATATTAGCTTCCAAAATTATTTTGACAAACCGTCGGGCCGACATGGGTTAACAAATTCCAAATCTGTTAATAGTGTCTACTCAATTCTCAAAGAGCATCACGTATACAAAATTTGAAGTCAATTGGTTAAACCGTTTCGAATTTAGAGAAAAGTTTTGAAAAAACCTATAAAAAGCTGTTGGGCCGCAATGGGTTAATGGAACTCAACAAAATTTTTTTTGGGGCTTTCTTTAAAGCCAAAGCAGAATTTCGTAAAATCGGACAAAATTTGAACCCAAAAATTTTTTTTTACCACCCGTCGGCTCAACATGGGTTAACAAATTCCAAAACTGTTTATATTGTCAACTCAATTCTCAAAGAGCATCACGTATACAAAATTTGAAGTCAATCGGTCAAACCGTTTCGAATTTAGAGAAAAGTATTGAAAAAACCTATAAAAAGCTGTTGGGCCGCAATGGGTTAATGGAACTCAACAAAAATTTTTTTGGGGCTTTCTTTTAAGCCAAAGCAGAATTTCGTAAAATTGGACAAAATTTGGACCCAAAATTTTTTTTGACCATCCGTCGGCCCGACATGGCTTAACAAATTCCAAAACTGTTAATAGTGTCTACTCAATTCTCAAAGAGCAACACGTATACAAAATTTGAAGTCAATCGGTCAAACCGTTTTCATTTTAGAACAAAGAAGTTTAAATACTTGCACCACAGCCCCAACTTGGCGGTCCGTTAGAGCAAAATTTTTGGGTCACCATTTCTTTCCGTACCCAAAAACCCCTATATACAAATTTTCATGAAAATCGGCTGGGCAGTTTAGGAGTCTATTCGCTACAAACAAACAAACAAACAAACAAACATACAAACAAACAAACAAACAAATAAACAAACTTTCGCTTTTATATATATAGATTACAAAAAAAATAATAAAAAAAAAGATGAATTAAAAAAAAAGATGAATTTAAAAAAAAATATGCTCTGAACGAGATTCGAACCCACACTTTTCAATTAACAGGCCAACGTCCTAACCACTAAGCCATCGATTTTTTGTTTATCTTAATTTTATTTAATGAATAATTTTTAATATAAATGAGAGTTTTCTGTTAAATTTTCTATAAAATAAAATTTTTCATAAATAAAATAAATACATATATTTTATTTAAAAAAAATAGAAAAAAATAGATAGCAAAAAATTAATTTAAAAAAAACGAGGAAGAGTGTAGTAGAGTAGACTGTGTCAACTCTGGGATACCCGTATAACCGTAACATATACATTATATCATCCAGTTAATTACTTTTGGCAAAATTTCAAACATACAGTTTTATTAAGTGTAGTGGAATACTCACATAAAAGAAGGAGTTGTATGGCAGCTACTCTAACCCTCTGCAGTAGACCAACCAAATTTTGCTGTAACTTTGGCCATTACAATAAACTATTTTTGGCAAAATTTCAGACACCCAGCTTCATTAGGTGTAGTGTAATGCTTATATAAAAGAAGGAGTTGTATGGCAGCTACTCGAACCCTCTGCAGCAGACCAACCAAATTTTGCAGAAACTTTGGCCATTACACTAAATTATTTTTAGCAGAATTTCAGAAACCCAGCTTCATTAGGTGGAGAGTAATGCTAATATAAAATAAGAAGTTGTATGGCAGCTACTTGAACCCACTCCACTAGACCAACCAAATTTTGCAGAAACTTTGGCCATAAAACTAAACTACTTTTGGTAAAATTTCAGACACGTAGCGGTAATAGGTACTGAGAAATGCTCATATAAAAAAAGAAGTTGTATGGCAGCTACCCGAACCCATGGACCAAAATGGCTGGATTTAAATGACGGCTATTGCAAAAAAATAAATGTGCGAAAATTTCAAGATTCTAGCTCCTTTAGTTTTTGAGTTATCGTGCGGACGGACGGACGGACGGACGGACATACATAGCTAAATCGATTTATTTTTCGATTCTGATCCGATCCATACACTTGAGTCTATATCTATCCCCCCTCCTTCTCTGCGTCACAAACGTAATGGCAAATTTATTATACCCTTTGACTATATAGTCATACCGGTATAAAAAAAATTTACCCCACCCTGGATTCGAACCGAGACATTTTAACTACAAGTCGCATGTTCTAACAACTACACCATGAAGCGATTTATGACTTAGCTACATTTTGTTCGATCAACTTTTCGATGCTGATTCGATACGTACCCTTGACACTATATCTAGCTCGTCTATTTCGATCTGTTACAAACGGAGGAGTAATTTTAATATTACCGATGTTCATATATGTATGCACGGTTATAAACCGGTATAAACGTATGTTCAAAAGGGTATACTAAATTTGGGATTACGTTAGTGAAGCTGAGAAAAAAACTTTCACATATTCGTTTTTATGCTAGAGCCGTCATCGCCATTTAAATCCAGTCGGTTCGCTGAACGTACGGAAGTAGCTTTTTATATAAACATTTCTTTATACCTAATAAAGCTGGGTGTCTGAACTTTTGATTGTACAAAATTGAGTTTCTGAAATTTTGTCAAAAAGAGTTACATTTAATAAAGCCAAAATTTTCAGGAAATATAATTGGTGGTGGAAGGGGAAATATAATTGATGGTTGAAGGGGTGCCATAGCACATATATTTTCTTTTATACATAACACGAAGTCAAATAAGTTTCCTATATAAAATTTTGACACAGTCTACTCACTACACTCTTCCCAGTTTTAATCAAAAGACGCATATGGATTTTAATTTATATTATAATTATTATAAATTATGGGGATTCTAAGGTTTAAGTAGTATCCGCGTAGGACCAAATGACTATATATAAAAGATAGCTGGTGTTGCCAGCTTTCAAAAAATATATAGCTTTAATGGCGCATATTATCCTTTAAAGACGAAAAGGACATTTAAAAGTATCCTTGTTATTTTAGTCTATTTTACAAAAACCGTTATAACTAGCGATCTGTTCAATATATATATATTCAACCAAAGTTATTAATTAAGATGACGGTCTGGAGAATATTTTAACGTTTATTTGATGACGATAGGTGCTGCCGTTTTGGAGATATTGCAATTTCAAGTGGAAATTTAAAACAAAAAAAAAAAAAAATTTGAAATTTCAAAAAAACCACTATAATTATGAAATTTTCAAAAACTCCCTGTATTTTTTATTATACTATTAGAAAGGTCTTTTGACACTCTTTCCAACGGTATATAATAAGTATGGTATATGTTGATAAATAGCCCCACCAGAGAACATGAATGAAAAACTGACACAACACCTATCGTCATCAAATAAACGTTAAAATATTCTCCAGACCGTCATCTTAATTAATAACTTTGGTTGAATATATATATATATTGAACAGATCGCTAGTTATAACGGTTTTTGTAAAATAGACTAAAATAACAAGGATACTTTTAAATGTCCTTTTCGTCCTTAAAGGATAATATGCGCCATTAAAGCTATATATTTTTTGAAAGCTGGCAACACCAGCTATCTTTTATATATAGTCATTTGGTCCTACGCGGATACTAGTTAAACCGTAGAATAGCCTAAATTATATAATCTTTTTAGTTTCTTTATGCACTTATTAAATATGTTTTTATAATTTTATCTAATAATGGTTCGTCAATATATTTTCAAGAGTAAGAATTTATTATATAATAAATTTGAACAAAAATGTAAAACGATTCGATTTAAAAATAAAATTATTTGTTGTTAAGCATGTAAAACAATAAATTATTTTTATTTCACCATATCTTTTTTTTAACTTATTAGTTTGTCAAATTCTTAAAACTATTAAATCCAAAAATCTTAGTACTTCCGCTACATTCTTTAGCCTAACATTTTTGATCCCTTTCTTGTACATATAATTCTTATTAACATCGATATCGAAACATATTTTCGATACTTGATATTTATTACTTACTATCAGTGTATCAAAAAAATTTTTCTTTAACAATACTTTTCGTTTTTATAAAAAAATAAAGCAAAACATTTCTTCTTCTACATAAATAAAATTATATTATGAATAAAACTATTAAAATACCCATTAGATTTTATTTCTCATTTTTATTTTATTCAAATTAATTGTTCAAAGAATTATTTCATAGAAAACAGCTGTAATAAGCTTCTGTAATACTAGAAAAACTTTTCGATCCATACCCACTATTGGAATAGAAAATAGTTGTTTCTGAAACATTTCACTTTCCTGATGTTCGTTAAGGTGCTGTTTTTGAAAATCTATGTGATGAGCATCCTTCTATTCTACACACCAATAATTGTCGATTTTTATCTCTCCATCTCCATCTTACTCTATTCATCTCCGTTAACTCTAGAAATGGAAATATTGCGTTTGTTTATTACATTTTCCACAGAAATTTTTTGTAATACTAACAAAAATTCATTATCCAAAACAAATTTCGTTAAAAAAGTAATAATATAACTATACATAAAATTTTAAAATAATTCTCAGTTGTATCAAAATGCAGTCTTTGAAATCCTATTCTTATATTAGAAATGTAATAAGTTAATATTGAATAAAATTTTCCCTAAAATGATATTGAATTGTTGTTGTTTTTGTTTTTGAAACAAACATACACTGTCAACTTTAGGATACCCGAATGACCGTAATATATACATTATGTAATCTGATTAACCACTTTTTTTTTGGGTACAACAAATGTAATGGCAAATTTAGTACACCCTTTTGACCAATATCATAAGTGTATGATCTATAGTTATAAGGGTATAAAGATTTACCTTAATCAAAAGTTTTTATATCGGTATGACTATAAGTCCATAGGGTATTTGCCACTACGTTTGTGTTGCAGAGAAAGAGGGGGTAGATATAGACTCAAAGGTATGGAATGGATCAGAATCGAAAAGTAAATCGATTTATGTAAGTATGTCCGTCCGCACGATAACTCAAAAACTAAAAGAGCTAGGAGTTTGACATTTTCACAAATTTTTTATTCAATTGCCGTCATTGCTATTGAAATCTAGTCATTTTGGTTTACGGTTTCGAGTACCTGCCATACAACTAAAATTTTGGCAAAAGTAGTTAAGTTTTATGGCCAAGGTTTCCGTAAAATTTAGTTATAATATTTTCAAAAAACAGTATTAGCCTCTTATTAACTCCATCATTAACAGAATATCAAAAATTCGGAAATTTAAAACTATTCTTCAGTACAACAGAAAGTTATCCCCTAATTCTATTCAACAAATTCATAATATTATAAATCAATACCCTCCAATTTAATTTATATATAACAATATTTAAAAAAAGTCATATGTAATTAAAATCCAATATATCTTCCATCAAATCACTTAAAAAAACCACTTTGGAATCAAAAATAATAGAATTAACCAAAAAGACAAAAAAATGTCTTAATTTTTCATATAAAATTAAACAAAAAAAGAAAAGATCACTTTGTCACTTGTAAAATTAACACTTTTATTTCTTTAACATGATTTCAAACAAAAAAAAAATCACTTTTAGTTCTTTGTTTTTTTTTTTTGTTTTTTTTTTTTAAATCTTTTTTTTTTATGAAAATAAGAATGAGAAGAAAATTGTTTCAATTCCGTTGCTACATTTCCTATCTTTTATTTTTTTTTGTACCTAACTGCTGGTGTACAGAAAATTCCTTCGAAAAAAAAGGATTCTATAGAAAACACATATCCTGTTAAATGATATATTTTATAAATTTATATTAAATGACAATTTCCATTTTTTTACATTCATATAAATTCAATCTCACATATAGAAAAGAACAGAACAGAAGTGGAACATAACATGATTTTTAAGTGGATTGTTTAATCCTTTGAACAAAAAATACAAGAGGAAAAACAAACTTAAAGGAAAGAAAAGTATTAAAGGATATACCGCAACAGTAGTAGTAGTATTAGTTGATGGTTTCACTGATATATGTAAAGTCTCTACTGATGTATAAGATGATGATACTAATGCTGGTTATATACCGTTGTTTTTTTGTTTCTTTTTTTTTTTTATTTTGCATCTTCTGATGATTGTGATGATGATATTTTCAACAATTAGTACCACTAAAGTGGTTAAAATGTAAAGCAGTCTCTTTTTAGAATTTTATTGTAACTTGTTTTATATATATATATATATATATATATATATAAAATAAAATTCAAATAAATCCCGAACAACAAAAAGTTAGGAAAATAAACCTTTGAAAAGAACAGCAACAAAAAAATATGAAGACAAATCAAGAAGTACTCGACTCGGAGTTTTTTCTTGTTCTTGTTTAAAAAAAAAATTGTATACATATTCATATGTTATTATACAATAAAATACTTGTAAGTGTCACACAAAAGATCAAAGGTCTTAAAACAATTAACATTTAAATAGATTAATATGAGAATAAAAGAAAAAAAAATACAAAGAAAGGATTTGTTCTTTCAAATATACTTCAATAGAATAAAACAAAAGAATTAAAACATTTAAAGATGTTTTAAATGGTATTAAATTATAATAAAAGCTTAAAAGAAAAACAAAAGACTTTTAGAAAAAAAATATATATATTTTTAAAAAACAAAGACTAATAAAATTGACAGCTATTATTAACTTTACACTCTTCAATCAGGAATGAAAATAAACGATTACTTCGTTATTACATAGTAAAACCAACATTGAACCACAGCGCTGCCCATACTTCATACAAGAAATAGATAAGTGAAAAAAACTATTTTTATTTTTTTAACAAATTATCCCGACAAAATTTAACACTTGTGACACGAACACGTTAGAAAACTTTTGAAAAAAAAAATCATAGAAAATTCCGTACAAATTTTTAAAAATATGTTAAAATACTGTATTTATCAATCAGTACTCAACAAGTGATAACAACAAGTGAGTAAAAAAATAACAGCAAAAAAATCGCAAACTAGTTTTAAAATGGACATATTCCCACCTTAAAGTTTTATTATATACATATACATGATCACTATTATAAAAAAGAAATTTTTGTCGATTTTATTTTGTAGTAGACAACAAGATTATCAAAATGAATATTTTAAAAGTTGATAGTTGCCATACTAAGCAATTACAATACAACAAGTATAACTTATAAAAATCTCTTGTTATTCGTTCAGCTTTTTTGTAATTTGGGTAAAGAAAGAATGAAAGACTGAGTAGAAAAAAAAAACACTTGTGATTTAAATAAAGACTAAAATTTTTAGGGTTTTTTCTTCCAATTTTTATTTTTGAAAAATATGCAACAGTTTTTCCTTTTGAATTTTCTAAGGACATGACTACAATTTAAGTGTAAAAATATATACATCTTCACAAAATATATTTAAATGGCTCCGTGTTTTTTTTTTTTAACTTCAATATGTGTCTATTTGAAATTACCGCAAAACTTTTTTTTTTCTTTTATTATATTATTTTTACAACGAAAAGGTGGTGACTGTTGCTTTCTGCTGCCATATCGTGTTGAAAAGCAACAGACAAAATATAAATTTTTTTTTTTGGTTTTTTTTTGGGGAAATTTTAAGTAAATGATAAAAATTTTGGAAAATAAAATTTATGCATACCAGTCATGACATTTTATTGATATTCTTTCATAAGGCAACCATTGGAAAAACCGATTGTATTGATGGAGTGGAGTTCAAAGATATTATTGGTTAAAAGTAAAATGTACAATAATTCAATATAATTGTTGGTGTTAAAAGACTAACAAATTTTTCTAAAAGAAAATATGACAAAATTTGATAATAGAATTTTATTTATTAAGATTTAAAAATTTTTTTAAATCTTTAAATTAACATTTGTAAAGAATTAAGCGAAAAAATTTGATTTATTTTTAAGAAAATTGTAAGCCACTTTAAAACTTTGTATATAAATTTTTCCAAAAATTTTCTTAGAATGTTTCACTTGTTGAAAATCTTCACTTTCTTATTCAATTATTTTATTCAAATATTATAGCCACACTCATAACGTAAAACATGAAATTATTTAACATTCCCCTTACTCCCAATACTGAAATTTTATCTGAAAGTTCAATCTAAAAATATTCTAGATATTAAAAACAAAGTTCATTTAAAATAAAAAAAAAAAATAGAAAATCAAAAGATTTTCTAATTTCTTAGAACATCACCATAACCCATCTATAAATCCACCTTCTTCTTTTTATTATCAACAAGTCGTTTCGTTAAAAGAAAAAAAAAAAAAAAATCGTCCTAGACGTACTCAATCAAAAAATTACAATACATCACGAAAATCCTTTTCATTTCTTTTTATCCTTATCCAAATTTCATTTTAATATTTTGTTTATGTATTTACGTGTGTGCGTGTTTTTAAAAATATCCTTGAAATTGAATTCGTTTTCTATATATAATTCTGTTATATTTTATTTTTATATTATATACTTCCTATTTCCTGTATTATATAAGATGATTTTCTTTCAAGGTCAAGATCAAATACGATAAACAGACCACCCCAAAAAAAAACAGAACAGAGTAAGTTGTAAAACAAAAATATCAACAAAAATCTACAACAAAATAAACAAGTTTAAAATCATTCTAAAAATACAATTTCTAAAAATGTAAACGAGTTGGAAAAATTTAATATACGAGTACACATATCTATGTACTTGTATACAAGTACCATGTAGTAGTATAGTCAGTTGTGAAATCAAAAATGTTTTGAACTTTGTTACGAATTCATCATCAGTAATTCAATTAAATAACGATAAATATAATGCTAGTAAGATATTAATAATGTACACAGAGCGTACGGCAACTGTGAAATAAGAGTCAAAGATAATTTTAATTTAAAACGAGGAAGATTATAGTTGCCCTTGTCAATTTTTCCTTAGCCTGAATTCGAACCGAGACATTTTGACTACAAGTAACATGTCCTAACCACTACACCATGAATCGATTAATAATTTAACAACATTTTGTTTGTTTTTATATTTGGTTTCTATTTAGTTATTAATTTTGAAAATATTCATATAATTTCGAAAAATTTGTATGGCAGCTACCCGAAGCCTTTGTCCGACTTTAACCAAAAACGAGGAAGAGTGTAGAAGAGTAGACTGTGTCAACTCTGGGATACCCGTATGACCGTGACATATACATTATATCATCCGGTTAATTACTTTTGACGAAATTTCAAACATACAGCTTTATTAAGTGTAGTGGAATACTCATATAAAAGAAGGAGTTGTATGGCAGCTACTCGAACCCTCTGCAGTAGACCAACAAAATTTTGCTGTAACTTTGGCCATTACACTAAACTATTTTTGGCAAAATTTCAGACACCCAGCTTTATTAGATGGAGAGTAATGGTCATATAGAATAAGAAGTTGTATGGCATCTACTCGAACCCACTCCACTAGACCAACCAAATTTTGCAGTAACTTTGGCCATTACACTAAACTATTTCTGCCAAAATTTCAGACACGCAGCTGTAATAGGTACAGAGTAATGCTCATATAAAAAAAGAAGTTGTATGGCAGCCACCCGAACCCATGGACCAATATGGCTGGATTTAAATAGCAATGACGGCTATTGCAAAAAAAACGAATTTGCGAAAATTTCAAGATCCTAGCTCCTTTAGTTTTTGACTTATCATGCGGACGGACGGACGGACGTACATAGCTAAATCGATTCACTTTTCGATGCTGATTCAATACGTACCCTTGACACTATATCTATCTCGTATATTTCCATGCGTTACAAACGGAGGAGTAATTTTAATATACCCGATGTCCATATATGTATGCACGGGTATAAAAAATAAGTAGTTTCATTTGAAAAGTTTAGTTCATATCAAACAAAATTTAAACTAAACGAACCTAATGTAAAGATCTTGTGATATTTGAAGGTCCAATCTATATTGCCAGTTTTAATAAATCAAAGTTTTGTCTTTAATTTTGCACTCTTTCTGATATTTTGTTATTTTGCATTATTTGTATAAAAATCTTAACAAATTTTACTTAGAAAATGCATTCGAACCCAATTCATACAACACTGCTATGTTATTTGTGTATGTGTAGACTTAAAGTAAATTTTTGGAAGAAAATTTTAAATATATAGACAACAATAGCAAAATATTTTAAGGATAATGCTAAGAAGGAAGTTAAAGAATTACAAAATAAATTTATTTCTGGTTCCTTGTCAAAGAAAAGATTTTATTTTACTCTAGAGAAAGGATATTGGCCTTTTTATTTTAATTTCTGGAAAATAAGTTTTCTTGTTTTCTTGTATGAAATTAACAAAGGCAAACCCTCTTTAGTATTTTTAGATTAAAGTATTTGATATTCACCACACGACGACGACACGCAAGAGATGTTGAGGGTAATTCTTGTTGTATAAATAATATGTATATATATATTTAAAATACATAGAAAAACCATTTAATATAGAAACTATATTGGTACTCTGGGCTTTTGATTTTTCCGGTTTTTCTTACATAAATATTTCTTTCAAGTATAAATTTAAAGAAAACGAGGAAGAGTGCAGTAGAGTAGACTGTGTCAACTCTGGGATACCCGTATGACCGTAACATATACATTATATCATCCGGTTAATTACTTTTGGCTTTATTAAGTGTAGTGGAATACTCATATAAAATAAAGAGTTGTATTGCAACTACTCGAACTTTTTGTCATAGACCAACCAAATTTTGCAGAAACTTTGGCCATTACACTAAACAATTTTTGGCAAAAATTCAGACACCCAGCTTCATTAGGTGGAGAATAATGCTCATATAAAATAAGTAGTTGTATGGCAGCTACTCGAACCCTCTGCAGCAGACCAACCAAATTTTGCAGAAACTTTGGCCATTGAACTAAACAATTGTTGGCAAAAATTCAGACACCCAGCTTTATTAGGTGGAGAGTAATGCTCATATAAAATAAGAAGTTGTATGGCAGCTACTCGAACCCACTCCACTAGACCAACCAAATTTTGCAGAAACTTTGGCCATAAAACTAAACTACTTTTGGCAAAATTTCAGACACGCAGCTGTAATAGGTACAGAGTAATGCTCATATAAAAAAAGAAGTTGTATGGCAGCTACCCGAACCCATGGACCAAAATGGCTGGATTTAAATAGCGATGACGGCTATTGCAAAAAAACGAATTTGCGAAAATTTCAAGATCCTAGCTCCTTTAGTTTTTGAGTTATCGTGCGGACGGACGGACGGACGGACAGACGGACGGACATACATAGCTAAATCGATTTATTTTTCGATTCTGATCCGATCCATACACTTGAGTCTATATCTACCCCCCCTCCTTCTCTGCGTCACAAACGTAATGGCAAATTTATTATACCCTTTGACTATATAGTCATACGGGTATAAAAACGGTAAAATTTGATTCAAATACTCATCATTTATATTATTTCTAAATTATGTATATGTATATTTATCAAAAATAAATTGAATAGATTTGATGGGCTGATCCTTTAATCAAGGAAATCTTACCAAATTTAAAGATTCCAATACAAATCACTTTCGGTTTTTCTTTGTTTTGTTGTGGTTTGAAAGTTATTGGATAATATCTGAGTGTGGTAACTTTATATTATTGACTTACTTTATAATATAAGTTAAATTTGTAAAACATTTTTTCAAAACCTCTTGTAAGAATATTATCTATTTTAATAGTTAAGGATATTTTTAACCTTAACATTGGAATGGTTAAAGAATACAGTCATCTGAAGAAGGGTAAAATTTCATGTTATTATGAATATAATCGAATTGGTTTTGAATATTTTGGTAGAAGAAATTGTGATTAGAATTGTTCAGATTAAAATAATAATATCTTTAGAATTGATTCAAGTTGTTTAAAAAAAAAAAATTAATAAATTTAAAAGAAATTGAATTTTGTTTGTTTTTAAAAGAGTGAAAAATGATTTCTGTTAATAGGATACTTGTAGGGAATGCGAAGGAATGAATAAAGTAATAATTATGAGGTAAATGATTTTGATTAAGAAAGTAATACTTATATAAAAATTTTGCTTTTTAATTAAAAATTTTGAGGTTATCTTTCAATTTCAGTGGAAATCGATAACTGAAGAGAATATTTAAAATGAAAATACTAACTCTTTGTTAATGCGACCAAAAGCATCGTGTAGTTAAGTGTAATATTCAAAGTAAAACTAACAGCAGAAATATTCAAAGCAGAACAACAGATGCTTTAGCCATAATATTTGTAAACCAAATTTGGTAATAAAATCTTGAATCAATGGAATTTAATTCGAATTAATTCATATAAATTGTAGAATCGTGTAAATTCGAACTTTAACCTTATATCACACAGTTTTTATTTCACTTTCTTACTAATATAATAAAATACGTTAAATAATTATATGTATTAATAAATTACTAATCTACAACTTCACACCGCTAAACAAAACCTAAATTTCAAATATAATTTTATATATAAAAAAAATATTTACAGTCTGAGTTTCACTTCAGTTTAAGTCTAGGAAATTAGAACATAAAAATTAGTTATTATATTTAAGTATAAACATTTTATTATACTATTATTAATTTTCTTGAATGATGGAATTGTAATGAAATTACTTTTTTTTAATTTTCCTTTAAAATAACTTCTCTGTGATCTGTGCGGGATCGAATGCATACTCCCTCAGTTGATACGCCAGGTATTTTACCGTAATGCAACCGAGGTTCCACAGAAACGATTTACTGTCTTTTCTATATCAAATCATTTTTGTATTGAAAATAATTCAATGTTTTACCACGTATCTCTGCTACAAGATCGCGTTAATATATTCCATTTCCAATGATGCTGTTTTTAGTTTCACTTTTAACTTGTTGTCCAAAACTTGGACATAATTAATTCATCTGGTATGGAATGGAAATCCAGATGAGACTCAATTATTTGCTCTACCAAAGTTATTGAAGCTAACTGCTTGCCATTATTTTATAATAATATATAAATTATATATATTTTTAACAATAATGAAGAAAATTAAAATATACAAAATATTACATAAATACTATAGACAATATTTATGCCAATTTTTATTTCACTATTATGGAGATTAAATAATATATTTTGTTACATATAAGTAAGAAATTAAACGTCCAAAAAATTTGAATCCAACTAAAATTATGAATACTAATAACTTTTATCTAAATTAGTTGTTCTCTGAATTTATAACCTAGAGCTTATAGGTACGATTATATCGTTCAATGCAATTAACATTAGTACTCCTTTTTTATTTCTTGTAATAATACTTTTTCTCATTTTTATTTGATAAAAAAGATGCCTTTTACCTAGTTTAAACTCGGCTCTTAAATAACTGAATCCGACGCTGTAAATTAATATTTTAAAACTACAATACCCAACAACTAAATTTTCATTTATATATGAGGATATTATTATTATTTTGTTTTATTTTGACCTGGATTCATAAATAACAAAAAAAAACACACAATTAGCTTTTATGTCTAACAATTCCCCCAAACCTCGATAGACTTTTCTTTTCAACTAACCAATAAGGAAAAAACAACGACTGGTTATATTAAAAGAAACAACAAGTGAATAATATAAAGCTACTTCCCTTAGGATATAAAATGAAAGTTATTTCAAAGACAGCAAGCAAAAATAAAGATAACAACAAAAAGTAGAGCAACAAAATAATGTAATATTCTTGACGTAGACTGAGAAGACAAGGATTCCCTAACAAAACAAAAATGTTTATGATATTGATAATCATGATGTTATATTTGATCATCACCAAATCCGACTATATAGAAAAACAAGCCAAACCAACAACAAGAGAATAATACTACTGCCATAACGACGGCTGAAAAAATCCAAAAAAAAAAATGATGGTGCTGATAGTACTGAAGTTTTTCCTGAGAATAGTGATGATGATATTGACGACAATTATGGATAAAAGAGATGACAAACTCTGGGTGATAAAATACTTAAACCCGCACATTAAAAATATTTTTTTTTTTATTTCCTGAAAAGCATCCTTATTCTAACAGTAAAAGATACGTTTAAAAAAAGGATTATATCAGTATTTGTTCTCATAATGTATTTTATTTTTGTTTTGTAATGGAAATTCTTGAATTTTTGATATATAAAAGATATATCAATAACACTTAGAAAATAATATATACATATGTGTACTCTTTTAGTTGATATGTTTAAATTTTGTTTTATTGTACTGGATTATATCCATATTGAAAAAAAATGGTTTTCCTTTCAATCTGAAAAATCCTTTAGGGACTTTCAACTTTAACATCTTCAACTTGGTTAATTTTTTTTATGTTTTGCTTTAAAGTCGAGAGGTTTTTGAAAATCAATATTTACATGAACTTTAAAGCGATTCTACAAAAACTAAAAAAACAATAAAATGAATTGTTAAAATCTCATTTAAATTAAATTTCTTTGAAACAATTACGAAGAATCACTTCTATTTTAAAAACGAGGAAGACTGTAGTAAAGTAAACTGTGTCAACTCTGGGATACCTGTATGACTGTAATATAAACATTATATTATATTTAATATAATTACTTTCGTCAAAATTTTAAACATTCAGCTTTATTATGTACAAATTAATGATCATATGAAATATGAAGTTGTATGACCACTAATCGAACCCATGGATCAAAATGTCTAAACTAATTTGTAAAAATATCAAAATCCAAGCTCCTTTATTTTTTGAGTTATCGTGCGGATGGACATACTAACATAAATACATAGCTAAATTGATTTATTTTTCGATTCTGATCCGATCCATCCTTTGCCCCCCTCCCCTCCACCTCCTTCTCTGCGTCACAAACGTAATGGCAAATTTAGTATACCCTTTTGACTTTTGTCATACGAGTATAAAAAATTAATTGAAAGATTGTGTACGAAAAATGTTTAGATTCGATTGAATTGTTTAATATGTTGCAAAATTAGTAAATAATCAAGCTTTATTTACAGTTATTATTTTTATTATAATATTTTATTTTTTTAACATAAAATTATTGTCATGGCAGCCAATTGGTTAAAGAATCGTATTACTTTATCGTATTTAATTGGCCATACACTCGTACCAACTAAGTAAACTGTTATTTTTACTAACATATATATATTAATTTTTCTTATATGTTTTGAATTAAAAAATAAAAACTTTCAAACATTTAAATTTAAGTATTGATTATTATTAAAAATAGAAATATTGTAATTTTCTCCAAAAAATTACATTTTTCTTATTTTGGTTTTATAAAATTTTAGTTGTATCCGTTTTCCTTTAAATTTATTTGAGAAATTTCAAAATCAAATTTAAAAAAAAATATATTCGAATATACAATAAAAAGTTTAAATAAAATAATCTTAATACCTATAATATAATATACAAAAATCGTTCCCTTTTGAAAGAACCAAATTTTATTTACCGTGAAAAAAGTAACAACCAAAATTTTAGACTGTTAAAAAATAAAAAAAAAACTGGCGCCATAGTTAAAACTGTCAAAATAATATTATTATAAAAAAAATAATAAACGAATAATATTTAGGAAAAACAATAAAAGTTATTTACTTCATCAATTTTTTTCAAAAACAAAAAAACAAAGTTTATGGAAAGGTAAAATAAAAGGAAGTTAACAAACATCACACCGGAGACTTGTAAAAAAATCCTAACAAAATTTTAAAATAAATTTACAACTTTTAATTTTTGACCCAAATTTTTTTTTTTTTTTGCAAAAAGTATCTGAAGTTTTAGAATTAAAAATAGCAAATTGTAGTTTTCAGTATATATATGTATATTCTAAAATGAATAATTTTAATGTATACCTATGTCACAGAATTCGAATAATCTCAGAACTGTTTAAACATTAAACTTTTGAAACTCCGCAGTTACGTGGTCCAAATGCCATATGAGGTTACCTTTATCGAGTAAACAGATTTAACTAATAACTAGACCCTACTTAAACGGTAAAGCGGCACATTGATTAGATCAGCATTAGACAATTTATTATCATACATTTAGGAAATTGATAATTTATCCCATTAATATAAAACAATATTATATGATACGATAAGGTCCAAAATTTTCGAATTTTAAAACATAAATTTATTTTTAAATAAAGCAGGCTAAACAATAATTGGAACAAAGAATAATTTGGGATAAATTGTAAAGTTACTTGTGCTTGAATAGGTTGTGCTTAACAAACGAATTTACGAAATTTTCGAAGAAATAGTGACTTAGAATATACATTCAATGTACTTATAAAGTATAAGACAAAATAGTTTATTTATAAAAATAATTCCATTTCTTTGTGTTTTAAATTTATATAAATAATAATAATTGTTTATTTTTTTTTTTTTTTTTTTGAATAATCACATATAATTTTTTATTATAACAAATTATTTTTTTTTTGTCATTGTTTCATTCTTCTCTGATGCCTCACTATAATTTCTCGCAGCTTTTTTGTACCATAATAACGAATATAAAAAAAATATTTAAACAAAAGAACAGATAATTTATATAAATATATATATATATATATATATAATAATATGTATATAAATAAATATATTATAAAAACACCCATACAATTTTTTTTCTCTCCTGACTACAAAGTATAATAAAAAAGTAATAAAAAAATTTATTTTACTCATTCCTTCGTAACTCTCCTCAACGTTTGATGCAACGCCTCATGTTAGTACCGTAGGAAAAATCATTTGGCGAATATTTAATAAAAAGAGAAAGCGAGAAAGAAAATTAGTAATGAGGGTTCATTCCAGTACTGTACTAAACCAAATTTTGCTTATTTTTTCATTTCGAATTTTTTTTTTCAATCTTTCGAGATAATAATGTTATATGATGCTGCATTTATTTTGCTTTTTTTTTGTTTTTTTTTTATATATAAATTATGTAAATATATTTTTTATTTTTTTTTATTATTATTTTTTTTTTTTTATATTTAATCATAATTTTTTATAAAATAATATTATAAAAATACATATAAACACTTTTTTTTATATTTTTAATTTAGCGTCTACAAAAAAGTATTATGGTACACTTTATTACAATTCAGTCTCAGTGTTCGCATGTAAGAAGATACATTTTATTTTTACTTAACAATGTATTTATAAAATTGCATTATATTATATTAATATATATTTATATCGATATATGCACATATTTGTTTATATTATTATATTTTTTATTTTAATTTAAAATATATATAAAATATAAAATTATGTTTTTATGGATAGGGTGCAGAAATATCTTGGAAAAATTTTTTGAATAAAACCGATGGGGCAATCAACGTTTTTGTTTTCGTACAGAAAGAATTGAAATAAATTTTAAAAAAAGTTATTAAATCCAATAGTATTTATTTTATCTTATTATTTTTGTGGTTGTTTTTTATGGCGGATAGTATGGCCCATCGAAACATGTTAGCTTTGCTGCACATTGTGCACCCTACCTCACTTCCAACACTTTTTTTTATTAATTTATAAGTAATATTATTTATTTTATTAATCTTATATATTTGTATATTTATATAATATTTAAATTAAATTTGGTTACCAAGGGGATTTGTAAAGAAAAGATCTTTATGTAAGTTACCTTAGTGCAACGTTTCCGATTACAGCTTCTGACAAATTTTTTATTTTATTTTTCAATAATTTTAAATTTTAACTTGTTAAAGTAACTATATAGTAAATAGTAACTACTATTATAGAATTTATATTATATTATTATATATGAGTATCAGAAGTTAGTAACTGTTATTACAGAAATTAAATTAAACTTAAAAATAAGTTAGTTTATAGAAACGTGTCTTCTAACAGGGTTATCTAACCTTCGTTTTTTATTTTTATTTCCTAAGGTAGGTAAGAACTTTCAAAAGGTATTTGGAATACTAAATTCTCCCCGCTATTGTGAGGATCCTAAATAAAACCGCCACCATAGCCAAATAATACGATAAAGATCCAACCTGATTTAGCAGTTTTATGGTCGATGAGTGACAATGAGGCAATGATATTTAAATATCTAACAAGAGTTGAATAAGAAAAGGAGAAAAATGATTTGATTTCTTTCCTGAAATTTTCTAATTGATAACGTATGGGGGCAATATGTTCCACAATTTTGAGGTGCGATTTGTAAGAGTTTATTTGGTTATTTATCATTACCTTAGTAGATATAGATTCAAAGTAATGGATCAAATCATAAGTCGATCTGGCACACATACCGTCCGCCCGTCTGCACGATAAAATTTTAAAAGCCTTTTTTTTTATAAACGTACATACGGGTATCCCAGAGTTATCACAGTCTACTCTAGTACACTCTTCCTCATTTTTTATTTTCATTAAAAAAAAATACATACTACATAAAAATTTCCTTAAAAATTGTAATTTCCTTTCCCAAAAATGTCATGATTAGTACTTTCATATTACCTGAAATGTACACTAATTTTTACTTTACTTTAACATCATTAACACTTCTAAATATAACTTTAATAAGTACAGTACCACCTATATTAAATGAGTTCTTTTACAATTTAATTTTTGGTATGTGACGACAAAAATGATGGGCGTAATATTATAACCGCAAAAAAAGTAAAATTCAAAATTAAATGGTAAGTAATACATAGAAAAAAATTAGCAATCGAAAAAGAAGCTAAAGTGTAAAAAATGAATTTTTAAATTAATATAGAAAAAAGGCGATTAAAAGAAAATTTCTAAATATTAATAAAAAAAAAAAATTAAATAAATTTAAATATAAAAAAAAAAATTGAAATGCTAAATAAAAAAGTGATTTAACCAAAAGAGTTTAACCATTCCTTCTTATTCAATTCCCCTCATTAAAATTTTACAGACATATAAAAACGAAAAACGCTTCTATTACTTTTTCGAAATATCATTGTTGTTGTTTTTGTTGTTTTTTTTTGGTAGAAAAGCATGATTAATGAACGAAACTCATCTTAGTTAAAATTCGTTCTCGTGCTTTTTTTTTTTTTACCTTATTAAATTTTATTATTTTTATTTTATTTGGCATAAAATTTAATACCATTACAATTATATGTATTTCTAATATATATATATTTTATACATATAAATATATATATAATAAATATTTATATTAAAAATAAAAAAAAAATAAATAATATCTTCAACTCCTGCCACTTTCATTATCCTTTCTACAAAGAACGTTTTTTATATTTTCAGCGAAATTTTATTCTAATGTTTTTGTTTTTTTGTATAATTTTCATCAATGTGACATGAAGGTTTGACGCAATTCGGGGTATTTTCCGCGATATAATTTTTTATATATATTTTTTTTATTTTTAAAAATAAAAAAAATAGAAATACATGCACATAATATACAAAAATAAAAATTGTATAAAATACCCTTCTTATTAAAACGATTTCTTTTTTTTTTATTTTGGAAAATTATAAAAAATAAAATAAATACTAAAAAGAAATTAAACAAAATGAAAATTTAATAATTTTTAAATTAACTTATTCTGTCAACTTTAGGGTATTTTTCTTTTTGGTGTTTAATTTTTACTGCAAGTGTAATTTTTATTTATTTATTTATTTATTTATTTGCAGTACCAGACAGTATGGCATTTGAACTTCATATTAAATTATTTTAATCTACACTATATTTTTTTATTAAATATGATCCGACCAGGATTTGAACCCTAGACTTTTCGATTGAAAAGCCGCCATTTTGATTTTACCACTCAGAAGTGTAGTTTTGAATTTTATTATTTTAATTAAATGTTGTAAATTTTCTGTCAAGAAACATAAACTTGTTTGGTTTCTGCTAGCCATTGATCATTAAATTGAACAGTATTGAATATTTTAATAAGCTGTAATTTCAATAAACACTTGAGTATTGAAGAATTATTTTTGTTCTATGGATATCTTGCTTGAGTTGATATTGAATACTTTGTTGAATTTGAATTATAATATTTAATGCTTCTTCCAATGCTTCGGAATCAGTTTAACTAGGATCATCATCATACTATAATGATGATGATCCTAGTTCACATATAATTTTTCATCATCACATATAATTTTTCCTTTCTATTAAATTATTAAAATTTCTACTTACAATCACAATTTGTATTAATTGCAGAACACTTGGTATATAAAAATCTCTTTTCCTAGTTCGCAGTTAGAATCCGGTTCTCATTTCGTTTTCGAAACATGCAATAGATTCTTGTGTTGAATTTCAATGGTCTTATATTAGCTAACAAATTTATTTACATTCTGATTTCAACAACTACAAAAGATTTTTTCAAATCAAATTTATTACTTTTTAATTGAAAAGAGAAGTTCTATCTAAACTTAAAACCAAGTTTATAATACATTAAAAAAAACTGCCTTGTGATAATTTTTAAATAAGCAAAAAGAGAATCGAAGCAAAATGCTAATATTTCAAAATGTTTAATTTTTTTTTTTTTTTGTTGGTAGAAAATGAAAAATAAAAATTAGAAACACGTTTACTCCCCTCATTTTAGAACCAAAGAACTCATGTTGATGACATTGACAACGTAATAACGATAACCGTTGTTATCACGACCATCAGCACCATTATCATTGGAAGAGTAAAGAAAATGTAAAAGTAGTCTGTGTTGTTTTTGTGACAAAATTTTTAAAACAAAATCGCATTTTTTTTTTGGAATATAAAAAGTCCTTTGAAAGGACATTTGAAAACTCAAAACTTTAAAGATTTATATTCATGTAATTTTATCTTTTTATAGAAAATATATTATTAGATACAAAAGAATTTTACATGAATTTAATATAAAAATTTAGTGAAAAAATACTTATTTTATGCAAATAATTTTAATATTTATAGTATAACTATAGCTAAACCGGTGAGCGTTGCAGCCCCTCTTCAATTGGTTTTTAATTGATGTTGATTTTATTGCAAAAAATTAACACAAAAACTGCACATGATGTAAATGTTAATTCAAGAATGTATTAAACTATTACAGTAAATTTTTAAACGCGTTTTTTCTATTGTAGTGCCGATATTGGGTAACTAATTCCAAGTCTCTTAAAAGAGTCAATTCCAATGTTAAAGAGCAACTAATAAAAATTTGAAATCAATCGATCAAACTGTTTTTATTTAAATTCTTGTACCACTGCTCCAACTTGATACTCGGTTAGAGCAAAATTGTTAGACTAGAAATCCTCCCCGTACCCAAAAACCTTTATATACAAATTTTCATGATTTTGTAATATAAACCAGGAAGATTATAGTAGAGTAGACTGTGGCAACTCTGAGATACCCGTATGACCGTAATATCGACATTCTTTCATCGGGTTAATTACTTTTGACAAAATTTTAAATACCTACATCACTTATTAGGCTTTCTGTTATGTACAAAAGAAAACATAAATTGAAATGCGGCTTTTTGAACCTCTTCAACTACACCAACTTTATTTTATTCAAACGTTGACTATTAAAGTTAACTACTATTGACAAAATTTCACCATCCACCTTCATTAGGTATAGAGTTAAAGTTTCAATTAAAAAAACAAGTTGTATAGCAAGTACTAGCTCCGATGCGGCAAACTGGCTGTATTTCATTAGCGATGACGTCTACTGCATAAAAACGATTTTGTGAAAATTTTAAAATCCTAGCTCCTTTATTTTTGGAGTTATCAGGATTTTCTCACTGTGGTTTGTGAACAAAAAAAAATCGAAAAATAAATTCTAGTTGACAAAAATCTGTTAGCTTAATTAATTACAATAAACGTTACTCTGTTTTAGATAGGTTTCTTTATAAATTCATCAATTAAATAAAAACAACCAATAAAATTAAATTAGGTTTGTGTTAGGCGTTTTTATACTTTTTATACTTTTGTATTAGACAAAAGCGTTTGCCTGTAGACTGTATATTGAAAATTTATGAATTTTTATTTATTTAAAATAAAATGAAATAATGAATATTTTACTTAAAGTAAAAGAAATAGGAAAACTTCTAATTTTGAACCGAACCCAACTAACAGGTTTAAGGTTTTATAGATTATTTGAATTTTTTTTATACCCGTATGACTATAGGTCAAAAGCGTATACTTAATTTGTAATCACGTTTCTCTCGCAAGGAAGGAAGGGGATAGATATAGACTCAAAGGTATGGATCGGATCAGCATTGAAAAGTAAATCGATATAACTATGTATGTTCGTACGTCCGTCCGTATGATATCTCAAAAAATCAAGCAGCTAAGATTTTCACAAATTCGTTTTTATGCAATAGCCGTCATTGTCATTGTTTGCTCCATGGTCCAGCCAGTTTGCTCCACGGATTCGAGTGCCTTCCATACAACTTCTTCTTTTATATAGAGATTTCTCTATACCTATTAGAGCTGAGTGTCTGATATTTTACCAAAAATAGTTTGTTTAGTTTTAAAGCCAAAGTTTGTGCAAAATTTAGTTGGGGTAGTACAGTTGGCTCGAGTAGTAGCTATACAACTTCATCTTTAATATGAGCATTTAACTATACCTAATAAAGGTGGATATCTGAAGCTTTGTTAATAGTAGTTAACTTTGCCCAACGTTTGAATAAAAATAAGTTGATGTCGTGGAATAAGTTCGAAGAAGTGCCTTTCAACTTTATACATTTTCTTTTTGATGATATAATGTCGATATTATGGTCATACGGGTATCCCAGAGTTAGCACAGCCTACTCTACTACACTCTTCCTCTTTTTTGGTTTTATGTTAAATTGAAGTATAATTTTAAAATTTTTATTAATCGATTAAAAATAAAATTTTGTAAGACCATATGTACATACTCGTATAGTAAATATACATATATAATAAATGCACTTCTTACTGTTTCGCTGAGAAGATTGAAATATTACAAAAATTTTATGTAGCCGAAACTAATTATAGATTTGAATTCGAACACGGGCAAAAACTAGTTATTACTAGACATTGCTTTCTTTTCAAAATTATAATACTTAATATATTAAAAAAAAAAGTGAAATTAAAAATATTTTTTTAATTTAGCTTTATTAATACCGAATAAGTACTTATGCACTTCTTATTCTATTCGTTTCTAAATGTTTTTCCTTTAATATTACAAGTACTCTGTTGAAATGTTTTCAAGCAAATCGTTTTCCTCCAGTGTATAACAACTAGTAGAAATTGCAAAATATTTTCTTAGAAGAGCGAAACAGTTCTACAAAGTCCGTCAATGTCCAGAAAAGCCCTATATTTAAATTATTACAAAAAAAAGCTCTATCTGAAAACGTTCTATCATTAAGAGTTATAGAAACTTAAAATTAAATATAAACTTGTTATATGACTGGTATCCCTTTTAAAAATCTCCAAATCATATTCATTTGGAGAATGGATTTTGGTTTTAAACTGTTTTGATTAGACTTATGTTCTGTTAATTTCTATAAAATTCCACATTTTGTTTTCTTAACTTGAAGTTTACATTCTAAAATCCTTGATTGTAGTTGTAAAATACTGTTAAGTTAGAACAATGATATATTAGAATTTTATATTGTAGGAATTTTTTTCTCAATATAGGTATGTATATATTTCATAAAACAGTATTTTTTAACATAAAAAAAATAAAAAATTACATATTTACAAACACAAATACATATTGAAATAAAATTGATAAAAAAAAACGTCAAGTTTTGTTATAGATTTTTTAATATTCATTCTAATATTTTTTTTTTAAATTTTTAAATGGTGAATAAAAAGAAAATTACACCAGAAGCGAATAAAAAATTGAAAGCAAAATAAAAAATAGAAAATTGTAAAAAGTAAAAACAAAAAAATTAAAAGAACAGAGAAAGTATATCAAGGATAAATACAAAACAAAACTTTCGCTCGTTGTCAATAATTTTTTGTTTTTTCTTTGTTTGTTTATTTTTGTTATATACGCGACGTCTAAAAATTTTTTATTTTTTTTTTTTTTAAACAAGTAAAAAAACACAAAAAAAAAAAAAAACAAAATACATATATATAAAAACTTCAATACGATATGTTTTAAATGGTGGACGTCATGTCGTAAGTACTTGGTTTTCAGTCTTGTACTCAGAAATCGAAATCTACTATGAATATATTTAATATGTATGTAGCATATATTTAAAGTGTACACTCAAATATCATATTAATGTTCGTGTCTAGTTTTATTCTTTTTTTTTTTTTAATATATCATTAGAATCCTTTTTTTGATTATAACTTTCCTCAATTTTTATTTTGTTATTCTCCATGACATGTACTAAATTTAGTAGCAGATTTCTTTATAAACATCATTTTATACCTCAGGTTTATTCCTATTTCGTTTGCTTTGCATAACAATGATGCAACGCAATCAATGATTTACAAAACATTTAAAATAATGCTTGAATCAGGAATTGAAAATCATAAAATACTGCCGTGCACTGCGTATCACCTTTACACCTTTAAGCTACGAAATCATTTTAGTAACTTAAATGTTAAAAAGTTCGGTCGTTTAAATTAATTATTTTAATAATTAAAAGTTTGAGTTTTTTAAATTCGGTTTTAGGGTTTAAAACTGCAATAACCAATTGATATTCAAACCATGAGTCTTAAATAATTAAATCTGACTTTTCATTTGATCATATTAAATCTTGTAAAATAATATTTTTAAGTTTATTTTATAATGCAAGACTTAAGATACTATGACTAAAGTTCTTTAGAACTTTTTGATGTACATTTTTAGCTCCTTACAAAATCCTTATTTTAATTATATTTTATGTCATCATTGTATTGGCGTACCACGAAGTGATTCATTTCTGAATTTTTGCATTTTATATAAAATATTTTGAAATAAACATTAATATTTGAACTTCTCAACTCTAGACCCCATTTATACACATATTTATATTATATACACATGTTATGTTTCAACTAAAGTTTTCAGTTGTCCTCCAATAATTATAGGTAATGGGTATATATCCGTCGTCGTCCTTGTTTTTTTTCTCTGTTATTTCTGTTTTTTTTTTTTCATTTTGTTTCGTTCAATGGAACACACACCTTAAGTGGAGGGCATCATAAAAATAACAAAAAATTAAAAGCGAAAGCACGGAGGACTAAAATATAAAATATAGAAAAGAAAAGGAGAGAAAAAGAAAATTCCTTTTGGATGAATGGTAAATATTGGTGTATAATTCCTTTTGCCTCTTGGGCTTTTGATGATTCTATATATGAAATACACTTCATAACAAAAATAAATAAAAATAAAAAAAAAATTAAGATACATATATAGGGCTGGTTGGTACATGTTTTATTAACAAATACATTGCTGAAATTCAAAAATGAATCGAATTATTTTTATCAGTTATTTATATGAGTGTTTGTAAATATGAATGGAAATATTTTCAGTTATGAATGTGTATTAATTGAATTTTGACGAATTTTTTTACTAACGAATAACGAGACGCAATCAATACGATAATAATAGTACGTATATAACATATACGTGAATGCCTTAGTCTTTTGGTGCATGAATACCTCCAGCCTAACAAAATATACATTATATAAGAGAATGGATTTCCGAATGTTAAGGCATTCAATTTTTAGGTATTGGAACAATTTTTATTATTGTTTTATTTTTGTTATCAACACAGATGAGAATATAAGTATATATATATATATATAACTTTCTTATATTTAAGTAATATATTTGTAGATATAATATGAAAAGTATATAGAATTTATTATAGCGTGGTGAAAAAAGAATTTGTTTTTTTTTTCACCTTAATATTGTGCTTTGTTACATCCGAATAGAAAAGAGGATCAGAATTTTCTAGGGAAGGATGAGACAAAAACAAGGAAAAAGTTTTAATAAAAGAAACAGAAAAAAACAAAACAAAAGTACAGTGAAGAGAAAAATAAAAGCAAAACATAAACTTTACAATTTTTCAATAATTTTTCTCTCCGACTGAAGCGTTATGCAGGAAAATCTAAAAAAAAACAAGAAGAACAAAAATAAAGCAAAAAAATTCGTTCATTTTTTTTTCTAATATTTTTTTCGCGGATATATGAAAAAAAAAAAAATTTATTTAACAATATATGTATGTACATATGTACTTTTTTATTTACATATAGAGACCTCTAAACAAAAGTGGAGCTGGATATATTAGTTAAGAACCATATGGATCTTAAATCCTTGATATTAAAATCAGAAGAAAAAAAATTGAATTTTTTTTTTTTCAAATTTAAACATTGTTTGGTGATACGACGTTTTTGGGGGGATTGCAGAATGAATGGTATGATACACTTTGGTCCTCGTTTTATTTATATATAAAATACAGTTTTAATGTAAAAACAAGGAACTGTACTCATTTTTATTTTTTTACAGTATTTTGTTGTGTTTTTCTTTGGTTTTTTATTTTAGATTTTGAAATTTACAACTACAACAAAGACTATTTTAATCTTATTTGAAAATATTTCTGTGTTCCCTTTTTATTTTAGTGATTTTAAAGGGAACCCCTCCTGCAACGTATGTATTTTGAAATAAATTTATAATTCCAGATATATATATATATATTATTTATGATATTGTTATTGTGTTTTGTTTTTTTTTTTTTTTATTTTTGGTCTAGAAAATGAAAAATAAAGTTCAGTGCATTGTACTAATAAAAACAATAGACAGGATTTGATTCTCCTGATTCCCTTCAGTGTTCCCATTCTTGGTTTATTTTCGATACTTGTTTTTTAAATCAATATTATGATAGAAATTCGATTTTTAAAGAAATCGTTCTATTTGGATTAATAATAATAAAAAAATAAAAAAATAATAATAATATACTAGTATATTGTAAGTTTACTTTATTTTATTTTATTATATAGTTAAAAAAAAAAAAAAAACATTCATTATTTTTATTAGAAATTTTTCTGGATTAGCAAATTGTAGGATTTTTTTTTTTTTGTTGTTCTTCATTTTATTCCAGGTAACATTAGAAACAGCTTAAGGGATATGAGTTTTATCGATTATTTGTGCACTATGATTGACAGTACAAAAAAAAAAAGAAAGAAAGAAAAAGAGTATATAAAATAAATATGTACACATATTTCTGATCTAAAAATATTATTTTTCTATTCAAGTGGAATTATATAGAAACTTGTTTCGAAATAGAGGGGACAAAAACAAGAATTTATTTTATTGAATGAAATTAATTTAATACTTAGAAGTTTTTTTTTATTCATTTAAATATTTTAGTTACACAAGTTTCTCGTTTTTAATAACGCGCATTGTTAAAAATGAATTATGAAGGCATTTAATAAATTCAACTTAATAAATATTTAAAAATAATAAGACTACAAGCTTAAGATCATAATGTTTCCGGCTATTAATATACGTGAGTAAAATAAAGAAGAACGAAATAAATCCGAATCAACTTTATTACCAAAAACAATTAAATAACAACGAGGGTTTTAGAGTCTTATTCAAAATCAGGGTTATACACTTTTCCAGAATATTTATAAATATATATATATATATATATGTGAGATTCAGAATTAGGATGGATTTTCTAGTTGGACTAAAAGTCAAAGAATTCCCAAAATGTTTTGCATTCAACATTTTTAAGTTGACATTTTGTTTTCCAACAAATCGAAAAAGAATCTTGTTTCTTATATCAATGGTAAATTTTATAAAACGATAACAAAATTTTTTAAATAATGAATGTAGAACCTGCTATTAAATGATTTTTTAATAAAATAATAAAAACCATTTTCAAAATATCAATTCCCAAAATGTCGACTTGTACAAAATGTGGACTCCCAAAATGTCGATTTCCAAAAGGTTGACTTGGATAAAAAGTCGATTAAAAAAATGAATAACATTTAAAACTATCCAAATTCATAAATATATACCCTAATCTAGGAACCAACTCTAAAATCCCTCTAAATTATTTTTATTATACAGATATTTGAAATAGAGGAAATAAGCAGATTTTTGAAACTATAAAATTTACAAATCGACATTTATGCCGACATTTTGGGAGTCAAAATTTTGGAAGTCAGCATTTTCGGAATCGACATCACTCCGTTTTATTTGAACATTTTTTTAGAAATAAGATAGAATTGCTAATTCGACTTTATTTCCATTTTTTTGGTAACAAGCCGCATTGACTTTATTTTACCCATCCTCTTATATATAACTTGGCATTAAAGACAAGTCCAAGCTTTAATCATTATGCCACCCAGTCGTTTCTAATTATAATTTTTATTTTAAAATTTTTTAGGTCTCATTAAATTATTTAAAAAATTTTTTTTAATATAATTAACTTAAATTAAATAAAAGATTTAAAAGTAAAAAAAAAAATTAATAAATACAAATATGTGCAAACTAAAAAAATTTGGAAATAGAAACACTCACTCATATCTACATTGTAAAAAATTTTAAAACAAAAACGTTTTTAAAAAATTCTGAAAAAGCAACAAAAAAGTTTTACTTTTGCTATTTTTATAATAAATTAGCTTTTATTATATATTTTATTTTATAAATTTTTTTTTTAATATTTTTTATATTTTTTTTTCGTTAAATTTCATAAATTTTCCTTTTTAGTTTTCTATTTAACATTTTTATTTTATTTTTTTTTGTGTGCTTTTTATTCACAAAGGAAGTAAAATTTTTTTATACAATTTCTTCTATATACTGTGTAACTAGCAACGATAGTATTTTATATATATATAAATATCTATATTTATTTGTTCTATATTTTAAATATATATATATATATATTTTGTTTTTAAATACGTTTTATTTATAACCAATGTCTGTTAAAAGAAACCATTTTAAAGCGTAGAATTCGCTTTATTTCTTAATACAATAAAAAAAAAATGGAGTTTATTTTTATTATTTTAACTTTTTTAATAATATTTTAATAATTGTTTTTGTTCAAAGCTATAGGTATAAATAATAAATATTTTTAAATTTAAATTATAGTTTTTCTTTATTTTCTAGTATTTTAGTGACGAATAAATTATTGTATTTATTTTGAAATTTTTGAAAGTGTTTGCAAAAGTTGACTGTTAAAATATTCTATAGAAATTTAAATTAACTAGTAGAATCCCTGCGCAATTGCACAGGTCATTTTAGACATTTTTGCTAACGTATTTTATGTTTTCTAGCATTAGATACATATTACTGTTATTTTGAAATACTTTGTAATACCGAGTGTCTTTAGTAAAATTTTTAATACTTCGACTAATTTTTAAATTACGTTTTATATTTATTTTGCTAAAAAAATTAATATTTAGATTTTAAAAAGTTATTTTCGAATACGATACTAATTTGATTAGTCAGAAACTAAAAACTTAATCTTTTTATTACTTTAAAATTTTTCTGAATATCATACCAGCTTTCCTATTACAATTTTAACAAAAATAAAATAAATTCAATTCATTTTAATTTTTGTTTTATATTTGCCTCTATATTCTATTTTAAATACATATCTGTTGCTGTTCTACCAACACAATTGATAATCTAATTACATTGAATGAAAATGAATTGTGATGTAAAATAGCTAAATCTCGCTAACAAATTTGTGTATTAATTAGTAGTTTGATTGGTTATCGTTTTAAAAAAATAAAAAATTGCAATTAAAATATTGTACTTTGCACCTTTTTTCTTATGTAAAAAATCTTCGAAAAAATTTATGCAATAGTCGCGTTCAGAATGAAGTAGTGCTACACTAAATTGCAACGGTGTAGCGTCTAACGCTAAATTGTTGTATTGCAAAATTAAAATTAATATAAATTTTTTGGTATATTTTTATTTTATTTAACTTATGGACACAATGAAAATTTCTATCGTATTTAAAGTCAGTTCTATAATTTTATTTCTATCCTTATTATTCTTTTATTTAAAATGTAATTTAAATTTTTAAAATTAATCAAATACGTATGTTGTTTTTAATTTTATATTTTTTATTTTTTAACCAACTTATATTTTTAATTTTATAAGAAATGTTTTACTTTTAAAAATTATCAGAAAAATCTTGTAAACAAATACTTTTTACATTAAAATGTAAACATTTAAACGTCAATTAAAAATCGCTACACAATACATTTCGTACAGTAGAAAATTTTATCGTGCGTTGCACTTTTCTTGTAGCGCTAGATGTTAATATTTTTTTCTGGATAACACAAAAGTACAATTTTATTTAAATTTACCCACATTTTGTTCGATTTCAGACTTAAATAAAATTGTACTTTTATTTTACACAAAAAAAAAATATTGAAATTTTTAATTCAAAATTTGACGTTTTATAAAATGACAAATAAATTAAATGATACGTTTTTATTGTGTAAGAAAGCAAATCGTACCAACTGTGAGTAAATTTAAATAAAATTATACTTTGTTTAAATAAAAAAAGATATTGACAGCCCGTGATTACACAACGAAAATATATTTTTACAAAGCAATTGTTGACTTTATTTCAGTTAAAAAATAAAAAAAATAAATCATTTTTAATTTGCAACTGTCAAGTTTATGTATATAGAGCAGTTCCAAAATTTGACGTTTTATAAAATGACTAATAAATTATATGATGATATGTTTTTATTGTATAAGACTAAAATCGTAACATATTAGTAAATTTAAATATATTTGTACTTTTGTCTTACACAAAAAATTACGTTGACTATTCTATACTACACTCATAATTCTAATTAAACGTTTTAGTTTTCTTATCTGTTTGCCACTATTCCTTATAAAATCGGTTTGTATTTTGTTATCAATGTGTAGGTATGTAAAAAAAATAAAACAGGTTCATTGTGTATGGGAATCTGACCAATTGCGTAGTGTTTATATTACGCCGCCTTTCATGTAGAAGGTCTTGGGTTCAAACCCCGGTCAGATCATATCCAATAAAAAAATATCGTAAAATTGTTTAATTATATCGTAATATAAAATAAGATTTAATAAAAATATATAAATAATTCTTCTGTAAGATAATAGATGGCGCACAAAGTTAACATTTTTGCATTCTTATTTCATAACCTTATACAGCCGAGTAATCAACGGCTTAGTAAATATTATGTATAACTTGGTGAATGTTCTATACTCCTTAAAGGAGTGGAAAAGGAATAAAAAAAAAAAAAAAAAAAATTGTGTATGGGATACATGATAATAAATTTAAAGTTTTCTTATAGGTATTGCGATCGTTATAATTTTGTTGTGCAAACTAGTGTATTGTATATATGATATATATATTTTTTTTAATTTATAGACTGTATTATTAATCCTTTCATATCTGCTGTCAAAATTATAATATTTTAAGAAATCCGGCTCATTCAGCGGGTATGACATAAAATTTTAATAATCAAATAATTAAGTAGTACTAATATGAACAAATCGTTACTTATATAATGAAATATTTAAGTTTTTATAATTTAATATAATAAATAATAAAATATTTAATTTGGAATGTCAATTTATCATTTAGTATCTCAATAATAAATATTTACATGTATTGACATTTTTGGTTAAAATTTTACTATCTAACTGTTATAATAACTATACAAATGATAGGTTTTTTTTTTTTTTTTAATTTTTGAAATAAAATTGACTTTTCAACATCAAAACTTACAATCATGTTATTTAAATTAAATTTGGAATATCTTTTAAAATAAATTAATATATTTTTTTAATAGTTAATTTTAAATTTAATTAAATTCATATTGTTTATTTTATTATTTTTTTTACTAACATTTGAATTAAAAATATTTTTTTTACATTTTTCGTTTAAAATTTCATTTTAAAATCTTTTATTTTTTTGCATTTTTCTATGTGACTTTTAAATTCATTAAAATACACAGCAAAACTGTAAAACAGGATAACAAAGGACGAAAAAATAAAATAAAGTAAAAAAGTAATCAAGAAAATGCAATGCAAATTTTTTACTATATAGTTAGGTATAGGTATAATACATTGTTTAGTGAAATATGTTTTACCTATTCTACTTATTATAAGGCGTATGATATTGTATATAAATATAAAATTTATTATGTATATAATAATATGCATATATCATTTTGCATGATTACGTGTTATATTTCAAATATAACTTATAATATCAAAACATGAATTTCAATAATGCCTAAAGAATTTAATAGAAATAGATAAAAATATACATACTTTTATAAATATCTTAAGGTGTGGTGTAAAAAATGAATATTTATAAATTTTTTCAAATTATTACAATAATAAACAACAAACTCATTTTATTATTAATTAAAATAAAATAATAAAAGTTTTTAATAAATTAATTAAATATTTTTAAATATATAAATATGATAGATCACATATAATTATTCCAGGCTAATAACTCACTTAGGGTGTTATGACTAATATTATGGAACTTAATATTAAAGAAATGTTCAGTTCTTATTAGTACAATTTTAATAAAAAATTGAATCTCCATTTATAATTTCGTAAGTGCGAATATTTATTTTGAGAGGATCCGTGCCGGGAAATTAATAATCGTATCTGTTGAACCAATAGTTTTGGAGATATATCCAAATTTTAAATAGACGTACAAAATATTTTAATGAAATATTAATTTGAAAATGGAATGATGCACATGTATATTAAAACAAATTGTAAATCATTTTTTATTTATTAACTGAAATTACTTCTAAAATGGTTAGTCATTTGATTCGATTTAAAATTTACATATGAATTCAAAAAAAATATGGGTATTTATATCACTTTAATAAATTTTAATTAAAATAAATATAACATAACAACAAAATAACATAACAAAACTAAAATTTTAAATACAGAATTAAAAAAAAAATTAAAAAAAAAAAAAAAATTATGTTAAAATAATCTGTATCTTACAGATATATGCAAATCTTTGTTTTAAAAAATTTGAAAAAAATATTGTTTAACATCGGCAACCCTTGCGCTTATAAAAAAATTTATTTAAATGGGAACATACACACCACACATATATAATAATACTTAAAATTTTTCAGAAAAAATTAACCATTTTTAGTGTAGTTATGATATGTCTACAGGGTGAACAAACATGATATAGTTAATGAATAAATAATTAAGTAAATAGAAATAATTTTATCAGTTTTTTGAACAAGCGTGGAATAGCAGTTTAGCGATTAATGAATTGAAAATAATTTCTTTACTAAAATTGGAAATACTCTATCGATCGGTAGCTTTTTTCAGCTTCTGAAAATGATTGAAATTCAAACTGAAATTTTTTTTAAATCAATTTTTATTCACAGAAAAGTATTTTTTATTGTAAATTTAAATTCTACTTCAAAAACAAAATTGTTATGTCTTATTACCTTATATTAGTTGTCTAGGTATATTTCTATAAATTTTAGAAAATGAAAAGCTATTGAAAAGCGTCCAGATTTTAGTATACAAGAATTTATACAAAATTTTAATGTTTTCTACAATTTGGAAATATCTAAATAGGAATAACTTTTGATTATTAAAAAATTGTGTCACATTTTCGAGACACCCGATATGAAAACAAAGTTTTTCAAAAGATTTTTATTTTCAGATACACTTAAATAAATTATTGGTAAATCATAACATGAACATAAAAGAAAAAACAAATCGCATTTTTAAATTTTTTGGAAGGTAGCAAATTTACTGCTTTTGAATTTTAAGATTAAAATCTTCATATATATTTTTATAATACAAAATTAAATTTTTGTTAGCAATTAAGTGGCACGACATTTGACAAATTTATTTCCGATAAGTGATTATATATTAAGAGTTATTATACCAGTGCATACAAATAAGGTCACGGGTATATTAAAATTGCTTTTTCGTTTGTAACACATCGATCTAGAGAGCTAAATAGGATGACTCAAAAATTAAAAGGGCCGAAGTTTTGAAATTCACACAAAGTCATTTTCAGATAATTATTGTTTCCCTATTGTTTTTGGTTAAAATCGAACCAATGCTTCGAGATGCTGTAACAGCTGGGTGGCACAGTGGTTGAGTGCCGACCTTTCATGCGGAAGGGCCCGGGTTCGAATTCTAGTAAAAGTGAAAAAAAACTTTTCTGGTTTACGACTCGACTCAGCTACCATTCGCCATTGGGTTCAAATTAATGGCATAATCAATAATTAATAGTTATAAATCTTTAATAAAAAATACTTTAATATAAAAATATAAATAAATGCAAAATATAAACAAATAATGTAATTAAGTAATATAACTCGCAGATATAGAATACCATATAAGTAAAATATAAAATATTACAATATAAACAAAAAATAGAATTGTAAATATTGAAAATCTAAGACGTTTCTACATGTTATAAGGCCTAGTACTATCTCATGTTTAAATTGTATGTGGAATTCAATAAGATCAATTCTAATAACACGAATATAATATGAACCCTGTTCCAACATGTACCTATGGTATAGACAGGCTTATTAGCCTAACAGTTGAACAGTTAGCGCTTAAAAAAAAAAAAAAAAAAAAAAAAAAATACAACTTTTTTACACCAAAATGAGTTTATTCAAAACTAATAACGATGGTATGATGAAAATCAAACGTGTGCATGCTTATATAATAGATCCAAGCTAAGACCAAATTTCGTCAAAAAATTATGACTTATTTTATGAACTCCATAGAGTGTTATGTATGAATCTGGGAGTAAGGAGTTAGGAAACGTTTTGTTTATATTAATATGTAAAAACTTTGTATTTTTTTCCTTTATTAAGCAGCTCTTAACTAGAACTGCCGCAATCTTCTTCCATTCCAACTTCACATTAATTATAACTTACTCTCTACAAAACAGCTTTTCAAAGTTAACTCTTAAATCTATAAATACAAATAGATGATTCAGATATACTCTTTTTTATATTTTAGATATACTCTTACATTTATTTAAACTTAATTTGAGTTACAAAATTATTCCTATATAATTTCTAAAACCCAAACTTTTAATTTTTAAATTTTAATTCAATTTGATTTCTAACCTAATTAAGTGAAACCAAAAATACGTTGATTTTTTAAGTACAAAATTAATTAAGAAATGAATATTATATTATTAATTTCTATTTAACTGTGAATGCAACCATCTGTCTTTTAGGTCTTTTCATTTTTTTTTTTTAATTTAAAACACAATAATTTCAAACTTTATTAACAGGTGAAGCAGTGTCTCAAAATGCCTCTTAGCAGGATTTCATTAAAGAATTAAATTAGGTTTTTTTACTTTGTTATATTTTATATCATATAGAATTTTATTAAGAAATTTATATTTTTAATTGTAAAATTTTTGCACCAATAGATATTCGTTTAAGCCCACAACGAAATTAATAAAAAAAAAAATCAATAGAAAATTATAGTAATTATATTAAAAAACTATAGAGACATTAACTTTACACCGACAGCACACCGCAACAATTGATTCCCAGGCACTTTTGTTAATGAAAATATAAAATTATTTTAAAACAATACAAACCAATGTTATATATAACGTAACATACGTATAGCTATGTACATAACTATAACACTTTATGTAGACAATTTAAACCGTGAAGTCTACAATTATTCTTTTGTTATTCATTTTTTTTAATTTTGTTTTTATTTTTGCACGGGCCACCAAAAAGAATATTTTGTATAACCGTGTATTCTTATATAAATTTTATCATTATTATCATCCAAGTCATCATCAATACTATGCTCTCTATCATCATTATTACTTAAAAGAAATTTTCTTTTTATCAATTCTGGATTTTATTTTTATGATGTAATGATGATATTGGTGCCAATATTGTTTGTGGTTTATTGAAACCTTTTGGTAATGTCTTCATTTTCATTTATGATTTCTTTTATGTTTTTGGTTTTTTCTTTTTTTTGTATCCTGCTTTCTGGAGGTCTCTACAATGTGATTCAATTCAATTCGATTTTCTATATTTATTTGCAAATTGTGAATTTAATTTTTGTTTTATTTAATTTATTTATTTTAATTTAATTTTTTTTTTTTTTTTTTTTTTTTATTATCAACTTCAAAAAGCATTTTAACCAATATTGGTTGATACCAATTTTATGATGTGGTCGCAATCGTTGTTACTATCATTGTTTGTTTTATTTCTTCCTATAGTTTTATATTTATTTTTTACTCTTTAGTTTATGAATTAATTCGCAGGGACGTTAACGTAAGACAAAACTCATTCTTGAGTGCAATATAAATAAAGAAAAATAAAAAATGAAAAATGAAAAATAAAAATGAAAAATATTAAATTAAAAATTAAAAAGTGGAAACAAAATAAATCAATAAAGTTAAAAAAAAAATTATATTTGTTGCGTTATTTGAAAATGTCAATGAATTTTTCTTATGAACTAATCGCAATGAGTATTACGAAGATGATCATAATAATAAGAAAAATATAAATTTTCATCTTAACTGGTTCTTATAGTGAAATATCATGACGTAAGAACAACAATATTGTTAATTAATTACTAAAGGTTAATGCCCTGTTGCATAAAACATGGAAACTCTAAATGTTTGGGTTGTACAACGATTATAAAGTTAACATTTATAAAAATATGATTTAACATTTTCTTCTACGCTTATTATTTAACATTTTCTTCTACGATAATTATAATAATTTAGGATTGTCAATTGATAAAACGATTCCAATTCTAGTGAAACAAATAATAATATACAAGATCTTAAAAATAAATTTGAATTGGAAAAGAGAGCAGTAGCCTATGTCATATTACGTTCATCCGAGTACACAACTTCATAAGATCTCGAGTTATAACTCTACAAAAAAAAATAGGGAAGTATTATGGATATTTCAACCCTTCCACTACTCTAACCAAATTTTGTGGAAACAATTTGAACATATAAAACTTGGACTACTTTTGATCCAATTTCAGACACCGAGCTTTTTTACTTGTATGGCAGCAAACGGAATCCGGCTGAGCAAACTATACTAATTTCAAATAGAAAAGAAAGCTTGACAGATGTTTTTAAAAACAAATTTGTAAAAAATCTCAGTTTTTGAGCTATCATGCGAACTGTCAACTGATTGGACATTCAGACACACATAACCGTTAACAATTTTGACAAACATCTGCTGTACGCATTTATAATGTTATAAATAGAAATTGAAAGTAGATTGTTTTCTTTGCTACAAACAAATCTCTCATAAACTTCCAATAATTTTACTGCGAATGATCATTTGCTATTAAAAATTATAAAAAATAATTAAAAACTCTCTAAACCACACATTATTTCGCTAATTTCAACTTCCATCATTGCATTCACATCCTAATTTCTTATTATAAATTAAATATGAAATTTGATAAAAATATATATGAATGTAAAATTCTTAATTTTCATTGAGTAATCGAAGAAAATTTCAAATAAATATTAAAATGTATATATGTATATATGTATATGCATGCATGTATACATACATTAATATTTAAATAATTATATTCGCATTAAATTATATACCTAAAATTAGTTTTTCCAATATTCATAAAGATGTTTGGCATTGAGATTTGTTTATTTACTTTATTCTAAAACATATTGAATAAAATTTTATATTATGTAAATTAAAATTATATTGAAAATAAAAATCGATATATTAAATTTCAATTTAGAGAAAAGCCTGTAGTTATTAACAAATGAAAAATGTTTATAATATTATAGTTGAAAATTTATTTATATTAATTATTTATAAACAAATACATTATTATACGCATATATGTGAATGTATATACTTATACTATTGTATATATAAAAACATTCATTTATTTATATTCGCTTAAAATTTATGTTAAATAATAGCTAATAATATTTTAGAAATCGCTAATATATACTTTGTTGAAGTAATTTGTAAAATAAAAATAGTTTTAAAATTAATTGTATAAGTATACTGTTATATATGCCTTAACGTCTATAATACATATATATTAAAATAAATTTTTAAAGGTTTTTTTTAAATCTTTTCATTTTAATAGCACTGAGAATATAAATGTTCTTAGATAAGAAGCAGTAAAATTGAAGTTTATATATTAAGAAGGAGACTTCAAATGTCCCAATTGTACTTTTACAATACAATTACACAACACAAGGCTTACCAAGTATGATTATATATGATTCATACTTTAGTCTTTTTCGTATACAATATCGAAATATTATAATATGTAATATCGAAATATTATAAAGTTCTATAACTGTTTTATATTGGAGTTTTAATAAAAACTACAGTATTCTGTATTTTACCTTCAAAAAATTTAAATATTCTTCAGAACGTAATACAACTAAAAAAATAGTTTTTATGCTTTAAAATTCTATAACTAATTGAATAAATTTTTGCCTCCTATTATAAATTCAAAATTATGATTGCAATACCATAAATGAATTATAAAATAATTTACAGAAATTTTATTAAGAAAAAACAAAAATATATATAAACATAATATAAATTCAATAAAACCAAAAACTAAATATCATTATTATTAATTTATTACTTCCTTTATCGAAAATTTTCTCTATATTTTATTTAAAATACGATTTTCTAATCCGCCTAAATTATTTTTTTTGTTGATGTAATAAAAGAAAATGTATTTTAAGTATAATTTGTATCTTTTACCACCAAATTTTCACCTACAATTAGCATTTTACTAACAACCACCCAAAAAAGTTCAATAACTTTTAGATTATCTACAAACAATATATGTTTATACATATAAATATATATATATGAAAAAAAAAAAAAAAAAAAAAGAAAGGAAAGAAAATAAAAGAACACCATCTGTAAACAAGTTCAAAATTATTTATACTTTGTATATACCATTACTTTTAGAACTTATTCACTTGTATATAAATATTTTGATATTTCAATACAACATAATATTAATTTTTCATAAATAGAATATGAAAATAAAATAAATTTCGCTAATCAACAAAAACACAGCACAAAAAAAAAATACAAACTGACTCTCTTCTAACACACAAATTCATCCATATTTTAAAAGATAGAACATTAAAATATTCTTTATAGTACGATTTTTGTTTTTGTTTTGGTTTTTTATTTTGTCTTTTCCTGGGTTCCCATTACGAACAATTAAATGCAAAGTAGTTTCCGTTTAAAATTTTATTCCAATTTTCGTTTTTATAAATATAAAAAAACTAAATTTTTAAATTTATAATAATGACGACAGAAAGAGTTAGAAAATAGTACAATTTTAATTCTATGCAAAAATAATATTTGTTAAATACAGCAAAGTGTATCTGCTTGTATATTTTATACATATTATGCAAAAAATAATTAGTATATGAACCAGAAATATATTAAAATTATATATATATTTATATAAATATATATGTATATATGTATATATATTTACAAACATTTTGGTTAAAAATTAAAATTACAAAAGAGGCACATCTTATCTAATCTACAACAGCATATACTATTAAGTATAAATTGAATACTAATGAAATGAAAATAAAAAGAAACAGAAACTAAAACGGGGGGTTTACACATTCATTCATTTTCTAAAGGTTTTTTTTACAATTCAGCATAAATATTACCACTTTTATTTCAAAAAATTATGAATTTTACAAATTTTAAACTTATTATAATGTACAAGGAATCATTGAAAAGTTTGCTATAAGGCAATTACAATTAACATAGTTGCTGCAGAAACTTTGTATATTCTTTTTTTTTACATGGAACAGCTTGGTGGTATGCACATTCGTTAGTGTATCAAAAGGTTCATTCAGATGCCCGGTTTAAAGTTAAAAAAAAAAAACTTTAATCTGAGTCTCGATTCAGCTGCCATTCACCGTTGGATACAAATTAATGCATATACAATAATTAATAATGTTTAATATAACAACTTTATTAATTTCTTTATGTACCAGATTTATATATACCAAATTCAGCCTTTATAAAATATATTTAATAACAGATTATATCTAACAAGAGTTTAAATCCGAGACTCTTCATTGGCCGACATCCTACTTGCTACATCGCCGGTCAAATATAACAAATAAGTATCTTACATATATAGATATATAAATACATATAGATAATATATATATATATAATATTTTCTTTTAAAAAGATTATATTATGACAGATGTCTATTTACATTGTAGGAACGATTTCGATGAAAATCTAGCTTTAACTCAGTTTTAACAACTTATCGCCAATCTTTGGAAGTTTTTTTATGAATTCAGCTATTAAGATTTATAAAAATAAATTTTCTTCTATTTTAAATACTTTTAATTAAATTTAAATTACAAATGATTTAAAAAATAAGTCAGATACTATCTTTTAAATATTTAGTTAATGTATGCGCATAAAATTTCCTGTACATGTACAAGATATTTTTTGTTTTCATATTTTAAATTTCTATTGTTTGGTAATTTAACACAAAAATAAAAACAACTTACATTTAATATTAACATTAAACAATATTGAGTACATGCTGTTTTCAGTTTTTATTTGATTGAAAACTTCAAATAGTTTTTTTTTTATTTTTATTATAAAAACAAAAAAAAAATGTAAACAAAAAAAAAATATTAAAATAGACAATAGAAAATAAAAAAATTATACAATTATCATAATATATAGTTAAAGAAAAATGGGTTAAAAGAAACTCTTAAGTAATTTTTTTTCTAACAAGTAATTATTGATTTTCTTTTTAACTTAATTCACATTTTAATTTTAATTTTTTATATTTATACAAGTTTTTAAAAAGTACATTAGCACATTAATAATGATATTTTTTTTTCAATACTGTCTTTCAACACTTTTGTCTTTGTTTTTCTTTTTTTTACTTTAATTTATTCCTTAATTTTGCAGTTCATTGTCAATAATTTGTTTCAGTCCACTTATTCCCCCATTTACAAAGTATCTAATACTATCATATAGTTTGCTTGTCAATTAGTAGTAAATAATTTGAATACTGTTTTCAAAAGAGCACATAAACTATTTTTATTGGTGCAGCGTCACAACTCCCAGGGTCATAAATCTCTAAACAGGGTCACAACTCCCAGAGTCATAAGTCCCTTAGCAGGGTTACAACTTCCATAATCATTAGTCCCTTAGGCTTATATCCCTAGCAGTTTTATCTCAGAGTGATGTGTCATAACTCCCTTATACAGTTCTCAGCTAATTATTAATATTATATCATTTAGATGATTATTATTAATATTAAAATAAAAATAAAGTTTAATTATATAACATCAGTAATGGGTACGAATATATACAGACTTTCTTGAACTATAATATGAAAATTAATTTGTACACATTTTGAAGCAGACTAATTTGAAAAAAAAAAGGTTAATCCTAATTTTGTAACCGAAGTCTCGCATACATGAAATCCTAAATATTCTGGAAAAATGGTCAACTTTGATTTTTTAACCAAATATGCTTCCCAATTTAGAATTAGGCATAGACAAATATATAAATACATATTGTTTTACATTTAATATTTTTCTTATATATTTTTATATTATTATACTTAAATCATTAAGATCGGAAAAGACTTATTTATTTATTTGAAAAAATTATTCCAAAATAAATTTCAACTCAGTATATTAGTATATGTATAAGAACATTCACACATTTTAGTTATATGATTCTCCAAATTTACTAAAAGGAGTTATAACTCACTTAATGGCTGATAATTTCCAATAGGAACATTATGTCCCACGTAAATATTTAAAAGTGAGTCAAAAGTCCCTTAGGGACTTTTTTTTTTTTTATGTCCCTGGGAGTTATGATCCTGCATCAATTTCATTATATGTAGGTACATTCCCATAAAATTATCATGTTTATATTTGAATATTTGGGCATATGTTAGTTTTAAGCATAAACTAAAATAGTGTGTTGATTTTTTTAGATGATATTTAATTTTAACTATTGTTTTACAAATGTGTATTAAATTAAAATTAGTATTTAATATGTACTTTTTCGAATCACAAATATTCAAATTTAGGGCTTTCGAATGAGAGATAGTCACTCTATACATTGCAAGATCCAGGCTTGTTATTTGTCTTTTAAAAATTAAAAAAATTTTATTAATCTTTCAAATTAAAATTTTTTTTTTATATAAGAAATAGAAAAACTTAAAGCTAAAAAATTGGACTCAACTTTAAAATTTTTAGATAGGTCAAATATTTAAAAAAAAAAAATTAAAAGGTTCATACAAGAAAGTTATAATTAACATAAAATGTTTGCTTAAACTGGGTCGTTACTAATATTTTTATTACTTTTTTTACTAAATTGTTAATTAAAAAAAGGCCAAATCTTCAAGAATAACAACTTGTTCAGTTCCGCAGTGTGAAAATATATACATATATATATATATATATAATATAATATATATAAATTTTCTTTTACTTAATTCAGTTTTTAGGTTTAATTTAAATAAAATAAAATAGTAGTACCTACAGTAAAATACGTCATATTTTATAATATGTTACCCAACAGTAGTAATTTTTATTTTCTTTTAGTTGGTGTTTTGTTCAGTGATAAAATTTACAAATTGATTCGTTCCAGGGTTTTAAATGACTGTTTACGAACTGTGATGCTAATTAGTAATAGTTTTCAAACTAACAGAAAGCAAGAACACCAAATAACATACCTACTGGTTTTACCTAAATAAGTTTCAGAGTGTTCATTGGTAATTTAAAAAAAAATTACATAAAAAAAATTTATAAAAATTTTTCTATTATTTATTTATATTACCTTTTTATGTTATGTTGTGATTTATAACTTTAACTTTGTTTTACTTTCTTTTTCCGTTGATTAAGTTTAGGTAATTTCATTAAAATTTGTTGTCCCCTGAAAGTATATATAGAAGTAAAATATAAATTAATAAAAAATATGTAAAGAAAAAACCAAGTTCATTTAATAAAGTACATTTTAAAAAATTATATTTCACATAACGGTTTTTAAAATACACCGTATCGCCAAACTACAAATATTTATTTTAGAAATAATATTAATGCTTTCAATTGCAGCAATAAGATAAAATTTATGGTTGAGTGGCACAGTGGTTAGAATGCCGATCTTTTATGCGATAGGCCCGGGTTCGAATCCCAGTGAAAGTGAAAAAAACTTTTCTGGTTTTTGACTCGGCTCAGCTACCAATCGCCATTGGGTTCAACTTCAAATTAATGGATTATATAATATAATAATCAGCTGGGTGGCACACTGATTAGAGTTCCGACCTTTCATGGGAAAAGGCCCGGGTTCAAATTAATAGCTTAACCAATAATTAATAATTATATATCTTTAATAAAAAATACATAAATTTAACAATATAAACAAATACAAAATATAAACAAATAATTTAATTGAATAATATAACTCACAGATATAGAGTAACATATAATTTAATTACAAAATATTACAATATAAACAAAAAATAGTATCTATTGAAAATCTAAAACGTTTCTACATGTTATAAGGCCTAGTACTATCTCATGTTTAAATTGTAGGTGGAATTCATTAAGATCAATTCTAATAACACGAATATAATATGTCCCCCTGTTCCAACATGTGGCTTATTAGCCTAACAGTTGAACAGTTAGAGCTTAAAAAAAAAAAATTCCCAAAAAAAAACAATTCCCAAAGGAAAAACTCCCGAAAAAACAATAATATTTTCTTCATCGCGATCTTCATCTTTGATAGAATTTTTAAATATTTAGTTCATGTTGATTTGTTTTTTAATTTAATAGAATCTGCAGTGTTATAAACATTTATAACTGTAGGACCAACATTTAGGTAGTTTATATAATAAAAAAAAAGTTTTTTTTGCAATAATTAAGAAACGCCTGATATTTTAATTAAATTTTATTATTTGAATAGAAATTACAAAATTTTAATATTAAATTTAATTAAATATTAATTTAATAAAAATTATTTTAATATTATTTATTTAAACAAAAAGAAAACTGCAAATATGAAATGAATAATATTAATTTCAAATCATTATTCCTTATATTGTACTCGTACTTGCAAAGTTGCAAATACAACAACTTTTGGGTTGGGCAGCACATTTTTTATTTTATTCTTATTTATTTTTCTCACACTTAAAAATAAAATAAAATTAATATTAAAATATTTATTTTTATTTTTTTAAAAATTCGTACGTTGACACGCAAAATACTAATATTACTGTTGTAATAATCTACAAATTGATAATATCTCCATAGTAGGTATCTAGTGGAGAGTAAAGATACAGATTGCATCTATATATATAAAGCAAAATAGAGGGGAGGGCGGAAAATAAGACAGAAATAAATTTTTATATGCATGGTTGTTCTGGTGCCGCATTTGAAATCTTATTCATAAAATAAAAAAAAAAATTTATAAGAAAAAGCAGTTAAAATTAAATGTAACAAAAGAAAATAATAATATATGAATGTTAAAAATAAAATAAAAATATCGCGAATAAAAAAATGGAAAAATTTGCATTTTTACTTTTTGAAGCCGGAGGAAGCTTAAGATGTAAGGAATAAGAGATGGAAGAGGTGAATAAAACTCATACCCGCAATCTTTTTGAAGATTAAAAAAAAAACAAACAAATACAATGTAAAAATATATAATAAATGTATACATGTATATAATATATATATATATATATATATATGTATATATACATATATTATAATTTATTGTTTTACTGTTTTTATATTAAAATAAAAAAAATTATAAAAGACAGAATAATAAAAAGATATAAAATGTAAAAATACAACAGAACAAATAAAATAAAATTTGTATAATTGTTTTTCCGATTACAATAAAAATTATTATTATAAATTTTTTTTTTTTTAATTTTTTTTTTTATTTTTCGTAGAAAGTTCATTTGAAAATGCTTTTATCTTTATTGTAAATTTATTAATGGCATATATACTTGTATATATAAATGTTTATATATATATATATATATATATGCTATAAGTACACTATTAAACATTAATTTATAAGAAATATATATATATAAATTGTATATATATATACGACAAAATAATAAAATTAAATATGTAGTAAATAATAAAAAGTATTCATCAAATTTAATGAAGGCTACACTTTCGAATAGTGTCCATCTACAACCACATTGTCTATATATAAATTATATTTTACCCAATTAACAGTAATTATTATTTTTATTTTTTCTGTCATAATATTTTTAAAATTTTTTTGGTTGTTAATTATGGGTACAAATTTTTTTTATGACATATAATTTTTCCAAGTTGGTTGGGTATTTTCCATGTCTAGATGCTTTATAAAATAAATTATAAAATAAAAATTTAAAATAATAAATTTTTAATAAATTAAAATTACGAAATTTTTTTTGGATGAAAAGCAAGATAAACCTGAAAAATTAAAATTTGTAATTAAACAATTAGTAAGTATGTACATATTTATCCAAAACTGATAAATATTCTAAATAAATATTTTTTTTTTGTTCAATCTTAGATCTTTAGATTTACACTTCCTCCATATTCAGATATACATTCGACAAAAACAAGATTTAGTGAAGCACATGTTAAATCATTTACAGAATGTTATGTATGTAAAAAAACGTGATTTTGGAATAGCTGTAACATTATTTAAATTTTCAGAGTTATAAACGTAAAAAGTTCAAATTTATATACCTCTCAAAACCATTTTTTTATCCGCTCAATTTCAACTCAAGACAAACTTGATTTGCCATTACGTTTGCGACGCGGAGACGGAGCAAGGTAGATATAGACCCAAAGGTATGGATCGGATCCAAATCGAAAAATAAATCGATTTAGCTATATATGTACGTCCGTCCGCACGATAACTCAAAAAATAAAGGAGAAAGGATTTTGAAAATTTCACAAATTCGTTTTTATGCAATAACCGTCATCTTTATTGAAATCCAGCCATTTTGGTCCACAGGTTCGAGTACCTAGCATACAACTTCTTTTTTTGTATGAACATTTGCCAAAAATAGTTTAGTTTTATGACCAAAGTTTCTGCAAAATTTGGTTGGTCTAAAACAGTGGATTCGAGTAGTGGCCATGCAACTTCATATTTCACATAAGCATTACTTTATACATAAGAAAGCTGAATGTTTGAAATTTTTCCAAAAGTAATTAACCGGATTATATATTGTTTTTATCACGATCATAGAGGTATCCCAAAGTTGGCACAGTTTTCTTTACTACACTCTTCCTTGTTCTTTAACAAATTTGTTAATATATTCCTAAAATACTTACTTTGAACTTATTTAAGGACATTATTCGACAGTTTTTCCTAAAATGCAAATTTGTGTTGTTGGTTGTTATTTGACGGTTGCAATAATTTACAACAATTGAAAATGTGGTAATAGCAAAAGAAGCAATTGAGTAACGCATATATATGCATACATATAATATTCAGACATTTTTCTTCTCATCATTTTTATATTTCACATAAAAAATTTACATACGCGAAATATTACTTGTAAAAGCGGAAAATAAAAACAATATTCTTTTTTTTATTGTATATTTATTATTTTGTTTTATTTACAATATTTATTACTATTAATATATTTTCTATCTTTCAAGTTCTCTTTTTTATTTTTTTTTTTTTTCTTTATTTTATTTTATATTTTGTTTTAATTGTTTTTTTTTTGAATTGTTACCTTAACATTATTCATATAAATTTTAATAAATTATTAAATATATTCTACATATTATGTATACATATAAGTATCTACAGATAAAAGAAAATCATTTTCTTTGTTTTGATTTTTTTTTTTAATTTTTCTTTTTTTTATATTAATAAAACAAAGAAGGTAAAATTTAGGTCTTTGAGTTCTTTATGAATGTTATATTACAACAACAAAAAAACAAAATAACAAAACTATAGTAAATCAATATAAAATTTTAATTTATGAAATAAAAACGTATAAACATTGTCATACATGGAAAATAAATATGTAAAAAGTATTTTTTTAAAAGTATATTTTTATTAAAATAAGAAAAATATAAAAAATATATTGATTACTTTTCAATTAAATTAATGTTTTATTGAAATTTATTGTACCTACTTGTAAAAGTTTTCATCAGAAAATAATATTATTGAAAATTGCTTGTATTATGCAATGTTTGTATTTTTTTTTCTCAATTTATTCTTATGTGATTAAATTAAAATGAAATTGAAAATAAATTATTGATTGATTTTTTAAAAATTAATTATTGATTGATTTAAATATTTAATATTTTAGTAAATAACACTATCACAGTAAATATAATATATATTTTATATAATGTTAGTATTCTCTTTGTTTGATATCCTTTTTTTTGCAAGTAAAATAGAAAGATGGACTTTGTTTAATTTCATGAATTTTTTCTTTTTTTCTTCATAAGTTTTGACAAATATTTCTAACTAAGTGTATACTTAATTTCTATAGTAGAATTCTTCAATTTATTGCGCTAATTGACTTTACAAAATTATAATTGATATATAATACAAAATATAGTATAGTTCAATCATGGGGAGTATTACCCAAGTTATTTATTCAAAACTTTAGCTTTGTTAATCATTATTTTCACAAAGCATATATAGCATTTTCCGACAAAATGAAACCATTTTCCACTTAAATGAAACTATTTTCCAATCAAATGAAACTATTTTTGAATTGTATTAAACTTCAAACTTTCTAATAGAATGAAACAATTGCCAAAATAATTCATGTAAATGTGCCTTGAGCAAGTATGTAAATATAGAATATAAATTGTAAGAAGTATTTTTACTAATAATAGAAAACACATGTAGATGGTAACACTAATGTTAATCATATTGCTTTAAATGTCACAGGTGGCAGAACATACATTTAAGTCAGCCATATTGAATTGTTAGATAACAAATTGTAGGTTAAGTTGTTGAAATTTTATATATAGTTCAATAAAGAAATAAAAAAACAAAATTTGTCAAAATAATTGAAATCATTTTCAAAGCAAATGAAACCTTTTTCAAAATAAATTAAATCTTTTTTAAAGTAAATGAAACTAAAAAAATTCAAATAAAAATAAGGTTCGGGATATAATAATTACTATTTTTATTAATTTCCAAGATATCTTTGTTAGAGTTGCGTGTTAGAATTGTGGTGCCTACTATAAGAGGACGAAACATTTCACTAATTGCTGCAATAAATAATTTTGGTATGGTGCACCATAAAATAATATCTAATGCCCAATTTCTTCAATGGTCAGTTTCATTGAATTGAAAAATAATTTCGTTCATTTGAAAAATAGTTTAATTTAATCTAAAAATGCTATATATGTAATCGGAGTCATAACAGCTTCGATATTTGTCAGATAAACAGTATGGGAGCTTCAAGTTAAATAACACCCTTTTTTAAAGATATTTAATAAAATGTTAAATCTTAAAAAATCTTAAAAATAAGAGATCCCAACTTTAAAATAACAGCTAACGTACAGTTATTAGTATCATCATCATCATCATATGGCTCTACAGCTCGGGGTGAGCTTTGGCCTGCTTTACAACTGCTCGCCATTGTTCTCTATTTTGTGCTCCTGATCTCCAATTTCGGACATTAAGAATTCTAGCATCGTTATCAATATTATCAGCCCATCTATTTCTTGGTCGTCCCCTTGCTCTTGTTCCTTCAGGGATTGCATACATAATTTTATATTGAGCGCGGTTTTCCTTCATTCGAGCAACATGGCCTGCCCATCTTAGGCGCTGCGCTTTTGTATATTTTACTATGTCTTTTCCTTCTATTAACTCGGAGAGTTCAGAATTAGTTCTTCTTTCATATTCTCCACTTTCGAGTCTTTTTGCGCCAAAAATTCTACGCAGTATTTTTCTTTCAAATACTCTTAAGCTATTTTCATCATGCCTCGTCAGACTCCATACTTCACAGCCATATGTTATCACTGGTCGTATGATAGTTTTATAAATTATTAATTTTGATTGTCTGGTTATTAATTTAGATTGTATTAGCTTTTTATGTACGTAGTAGCATTTGTTTCCTGCATTAATTCTATCTTGTACGTTATGATGCATACTGTTGTCATTTCTGACTATTACTCCGAGATATGAGAAACTCTTAATACCTTCGAAATTGTATTCCCCAATGGTAATATTCTGTGGGTATCTTCTACTTTCATTTCGCGACATTTTCATATATTTTGTTTTATTTTCATTGATAGCTAAACCAACTTTTTTTGCTTCACTTTCGAGCACAATAAACGCCTCAGTCATATCTCTATAACTTCTTGATACGATTGCTATATCGTCAGCATAAGCAATTATTTGATGAGACTTTATAAATATGTTTCCTCCCTTATCGAGTTTCTCAACTGCATAATTCAATACCATGTTAAACAGCATGGCAGAGAGAGAGTCGCCTTGTCTTACACCCGACTTAATATAAAATTCTGTCGATATTTTTGATTGTATCATTATTTTAGCTTTAGATTCGCTCATTGTCATCATAGCTACGTTGGCAAGTTTTTTGGGTACTCCCTGTCTTAACAAGGAAGCAAGAACTTGATCCCTACTTACACTATCAAACGCTTGTTTAAAATCAACAAACAAGAAGTGTATGTCTTTATTGTACTCATAACATTTTTCCATTGTTTGTTTCAATATAAATACTTGATCAATTGTTGATCTTTCGCTCCGGAATCCACACTGGTACTCTCCTATAATTTCCTCTGCATATGGTTTTAATCTTTCGAATATTATATTTGATAATACTTTATATGCAGTATTTAATAATGATATTCAGTTATTAGTATATAAGACAAAAATTTTAGCAAAAAACAAACGAATTTATTTTGAACTGTTCTTGGAAATTTTTATAAGTTTTTATTGCATTTTGGTTGTTTATTTCAAACTTAAAGATAACAAAGTATCTTTTATATTATATTTTATTACATACATAAAACTCTGTATATATTCATATATATAATAATATATAATATATAAATTTAATATAATATAATAAGAATAATAATAAATATATTTCTACTTTAATAATAATTTACTTTTTATATCATTGTGTAGATCGCGTAATAAATTTAAGTTTAGAGTTCATTTTTTAATTTTTTTTTTTTTTTTTTCTGCCAAATGTTCATTTCGAACTTGTTGTTGTTTTTTTTTTATTTATTAATATATAACAATGTATATAAATATTCTTTACATAGGTATAAATAAAAAAAATAAATACTTATTTTTTATATTACTCAGCTAAAAAAAAAAAAAAAAATATAAATATAAAAATATTATTAAAGAAATAAAGAGAAATACTAGAAAAAAAAACATAATAATAATAAGTATGAAAAACATAACATGAAAATAACAAGACAATAAATTTATATTATGGCGGTGAGCATTTTTGTAAGTTGTAATAATCATAAACGTTTCCACACCACACACCACCCTCAGTTCAAGGAACAAGAAAAAATAAAATATAAAATGTTGAAAGTAGAAGAAATTATTAAAGTATTTTTTTTTTTTTTTTGCTTTCTTTTAAGTGTGTTGTGTGTGTTTTTTTTTTGCAGTTTAGTTTTTATTCAGGAGCAATAGCAGTAGGTTTACATTAGGACAAAAGAACCAAAAAAACAGCAAATAACGATTATACTTGGAGTTTAGTATACTTGGGAAAAGATGATGATAAAAGGTGCAAAGAAATTCATTTAAACTTAAATGAATCCAATAAACTTTATATGAGGTTTTATATAGTATTTATATTTACAACAAAGTAATTTGACTCATAAATATATACATCACATATATATGTATATATATATAATAATATTACTCACATAAGTAAGAAAAAATTAAAAAATTTACAGAGTGACCTTATGTAATTATAAATTTCTTAATAAATAGTTTTGTTTAACATAAAGTTAGAATAATCAGATAATAAATTTCATCCATTCCTATAAAAGCACAATTATACAATCTCTAATTTAATATTGTAAAAGAACATATACTTATATCCAAAAACAAAGAAATGATTAAAGATGAGTTAAATCACTATTGATTGGCTAGAAATTAGAAACTCTATAGGTAGCTATGAATTCATTGGTTCAAAAAATATAGCATTTACGAAACCTGCAGAAATAATTATAGATTTTAAAACCTAAAAAATGTAGCCTGAGTTCAATACCGAAGACACAATACTTTTAGCAGATAGTTTTAATAGTGTTTTTGTTTTTTTCTTGATAGTTAACGCTCATAGCTTAAATTTCAGTCTAAAAATCAATACCATATAACGCGGTTAGAGTTACAGTCGACCATCAGCCAATTGAGAAAGTGTTTCCAGTTAAAAAAGTCATAAGTATTGGCTGAATGAGCATTAGACTGTTAAGAAATAAGATATCGTATTAAAATTGCGAGAAGTGCATTTATTAAGTACAAAAAAGTTTTACTGCAGATATTTGAACTTGAATCTTCCTCTATACGTTATATGAAAAGTTATTTATTGTCTTTTTTATTATATGGTGTAACTAGGAATGCTCCAAGTAGGACGCCCCAATATAAGCACCTCTATACAAAATAAACGCATCCTTACACATAGGGAATGGGGTGATCTAGATGGATCGAAATGAATACAGAATCATGTGATTGCTAACATCCAGTAGTGAATAGGAATCAAAGAATTTTAAAATGAAACACATATCTTTTTTAGACACCCTATTCTAGTCTATATTTAATGTTATTTTTTAAATGTTATATACAAAATTACACATTAAAGTAAAAAAAAACTAAAACATAAAACAGATAAAAAATATAAAAGTTGATGAAAAACTTTGTATTATAAAGTGGAATAAATAAATTTAAAAAAAATGGTGTTGACTCATTTTTTGTATTTAAATGCTTTCACTTTGCACTTTTTTTATTAAAAAATTTTATGCATTACAAAAATTATTGATTCGAAAATTTGTGAAATTATTTCTGTGAAACACTTAACCTATATGTAAATATATATTATAGGTATATACTTAAAAATAAATGCGTTTTAAGTAATTTCAAATATCGCAATAAAATATCAAAACAGTATTTTGAAATTTTCTTCAATATAGGTATAGGTGTACGTATCATCTTTTATAACTTTTCATTTTTAAATTCATTATTTTTTTTCCAAAATTCATCAATTTTAAGATACAATGGTATTTGTTTAAACACAGTTTCAGTTCGATTGTAAAAATTATAGCCTACCGGAAATGATAAAAAGTGTGTACATATATAAAAATTGAAAATGAATCGCAAACTTACAATTATTTAATATTTCCATAGTATATAGTTATTACATATTATTATCATATGTATATTAGTATAATTTTTATATTGCGAAATGAACATAAAAGGAAAACAGGAGTAAAAATGCATTAAACAGAATATTTAATAATAAGGGAATATTTTTTGTTTTAAGAATCTTTTATTTATACTTTCATACACAAACGAGGAAGAGTGTAGTAGAGTAGACTGTGTCAACTCTGGGATACCCGTAAGACCGTAACATATACATTATATTATCATCCGGTTAATTACTTTTGGCAAAATTTCAAACATTCAGCTTTATTAGGTGTAGAGTAATGCTCATATAAAAGAAGGAGTTGTATGGCAGCTACTCGAACCCTTTGCAGTAGACCAACCAAATTTTGCAGTAACTTTGGCCATTACACTAAACTATTTTTGGCAAAATTTCAGACACCCAGCTTCATTTGGTGTAGTGTAATCCTCATATAAAAGAAGGAGTTGTATGGCAGCTACTCGAATCCTCAGCAGTAGACCAACTAAATTTTGCAGTAACTTTGGCCATTACACTAAACTATTTTTTGCAAAATTTCAGACACCCAGCTTCATTAGGTGTAGTGTAAAGCTCATATAAAAGAAGGAGTTGTATGGCAGCTACTCGAACCCTCTGCTGTAGACCAACCAAATTTTGCAGAAACTTTGGTCATTATACTAAACTATCTTTGGCAAAATTTCAGACACGCAGCTTCCATAGGTATAGAGTAATGCTCATATAAAATTAGAAGTTGTATGGCAGGTACTCGAACCCGTGGACCAAAATGGCTGAATTTAAAACTCGATTCCGTTTTTTGCATAAAAACGAATTTGTGAAAATTTAATAATCCTAGCTCCTTTACTTTTTGAGTTATCGTGATGACGGACGGACGGACGGACGGACTGACGGACGGACGGACGGACACACGGACGGACGGACATACATAGCTAAATCGATTTATTTTTCGATTCTGATCCGATCCATACACTTGAGTCTATATCTACCCCCCCTCCTTCTCTGCGTCACAAACGTAATGGCAAATTTATTATACCCTTGGACTATATAGTCATACGGGTATAAAAAGTACAGCTGTTAAAATAAAAAACAGGGACAAAACAAGATGACAAAATACAATTTGAAAGATACAAGATATAAGAATAATTAATATTTTTTTTTTTTTAATATTAATTGAACTTGCTAAAAATGGATACAACACACATTTATAACTAATTAATTTTAATACAAAATGTAGAATATAGAAATAGTATTTTCATATCTCAAGTTAAAGATTAGAAACTCAAATTGGATTTTTTGCTCAAAGATAAAATTAAACCTTTTGTATCTCAACTTAGAATTATGAATTTAATTAAACAATTCGATTATTCCGAATTTTTCTAAGATATATGTTTTATTCTTAAAAACCTATAAAGCTTTTCGTAATTCAAACCAGTAGTTGGTTTCAAGTACTAGGCCTTATAATGTTAATGTACATAATTTCCATTTGACATTACCAAAATATGCCGCTCACGCTGATCCTGTATAAAAATGAGAAATAAAAATATAATCATAAATAAAAGACAGAAATAAGACATCTTCGAATGAATAGTTAAATGACATTATGCGTTTTTGAAAAGACGATTCTCTTATAAGCCCCTTGCTATTTTAACATGTACAACTCTTTCATAAGAGACAATTCCTTTTTCTATATATTGTAATAATGTTTCATCTCCGAATTATACGATTTTTCTGTACATGTTAGTTATATAAATTATATTAAAATTTATGATTATATTATTTATTTTGTTGTATTCTTACTGGAAACCCACTTGTGTATGGTAATTGAATCTAGACTAAAATCAACCTTGGGTCCTATAAATTAAAGACCAGCAATCTAATCACTTTCCAATCAATTGTTAAAAAAAATAATGCATCCAAACAAAACTTAAAAGAATTTTTCAAGATTAATGTTTATGCTTTATTTAGAAAAATGCATATACATGATATAAAATACATATACAATATATATATTGCGGTCTAGTACAAAATCTCGACATTTTTAATCTTAAAACCTCTTTCTGTTATATTCTGAAAAAAGTTGATAATTCTGGTTTTGTATCCAACTATAAAGTCCTTAAAAAAGCGAGATTAAAAATGTCGAGATTTTGTACCACTCCTATATATTGTCGTTGGAATAGATTTTCTGAACCATATAGTAAGTATCCATTTAAGGTAGTTGTCTAAAATTTTTTTCTTTAATAACAGAAAACATTAAAGTGTCGCAATAAAAATCTCTTGGAAGATTCAAAAATATAAAAATATGCATGAATATATAAATTGGGCCCTAATTAAAAGCCTAGCAAATTTTTTTACTTAAAAAAAACCTTGTCACATATATATATACTTAAATATGAGATAACAATTTTTATCAACCTCATTTTACTTTATGTAAAATTTTTAATTTATAATTCATCTAAATATGAAATATTTATTTAAACAAAAATATATTATATGTACATAAACTCCATATATTGTATACTTTATATAAATTTTATATTATTTTTATTTTTTGGTTTTTGTTTTTTTATTTTTTTTTTTTTGAAAGTTGAAAAAGGCGATTAACACAATAAAGAAGAAAAACAAGGCGAAAAATAACAAACCTTATTTTAACTTATAAAAAATTATGGTGTAATTTTTTTTTTAAGATAATGCTAATATATTACCTTACATTTGTTTTTATTAGCGTTTCTTTTACCTTTAGTCCCTACAGAGGAGCGAATTTCTCATACATGTATAATGTATATATTTATATGTATATACAAAAATAAAATTTAACAAACACATTTTTAATCAAATTTTACGAAGTTTCATTCAATACAAAAAAAAAAAAACAGAAAATATTTTTTTAAATTATATATATTTTATTTAATAATTCATAATTTTTTTTTAAATAATATTTGTTTGTATGTATTTCTACAAAACATAACTTTATATCAGTGTTTATATTATTATACATATATAATTTATATTATAAATTTTTCATTTAACATTAACTTCTATTAGTGAATTCTGGATTAATAATAAATAAAAATACAAAATAAAATAAATACAAATTTTTGTTTTGTTGTTAAAAATGTGTATCCCGACTGCCGCCGACTTCGTAATATCGAAAATCTTAATTTTTTGATATATCATGAACTTCTTCACATGAAATCTTTTACTTGTAGATTTCACTGTTCACTGTTTTCTTCTCTTAAACCCGTTTTCACTAACAAATTGAAAAATATGACAATATAACAACTTAGTTATTGCAAAGTTTTCAATTTTACCTATTACTATAGCAGCTGGGTGGCATAGTGATTATAGTGCCAATTTTCATGCGAAAGTTCCGGGTTCGCATCCCAGTGAAAGTGAATAAATTTTTCTAGTTTTCGACTCAACTCAGCTACCATTCGGTTCAAATTAATGGCTTAATCAATAATTAATAATTTTATATTTTTAATAAAAAATTCATTAATATATAAGCAAATACAAAATATAAACGAATAATTTAATTTTAAAAATATAACTCACAGATATAGAACACCATATAAATAAATAAAAAAACTTCGTAATGTCTTTTTGAAATAATTTTTTTAAGTTATTTTAGAGACAATTCGGCAATTTGCTCGGTATTTTGGAAAGACTATACGAAGAGTTTTGAAAACTCAAATATTATTAGAAACTACTATAAGTAATTTGAAATATTTAAACTGCTTTTCATAATTGAGTCTGCAGCAGCAAAAAATAACGATTTATAATTCATTCAATTTAAAGCTAATCGTAATCGGAAAAATTATAATACCATCCAAAAAAAAAATGTAAATTAGAATAGTTTCAATTTTAAAACATGTGACGACGTATAAACGTGGAAACAAATAAAAATATTATTTAATTAATTTTTATTAATTTCAAAGCAAAAACAAAATAATAAATTAATTTATTTAATAATAATTCAGAGATGTATAACGTGCACCTTTACTACGGTTGAACACCTCTGTTTTATCAGCATTTATTATTTTAAATTTTTCATTTATATATATATACATATTTCTTATATTATATTTTATTATATAAATTAAAATGTATTTAAGTGTGTGCAAAAAATAAGTATATATTAAAAAAAAAAAAAAAACAACTAAAAAAAAAATTCAAGAAAAAAATAAATAAAATTAAAATAAATTAAAATAAATAAGATATTCTTCTTTAAAATTAATAACTACTTTTATTGTCTTATTTAACATTCCATTTTTCTTTTCGAAGGAAAAGATTTTATTTTTTTTTTTTACTTAAAATACCACCCCCTTGTATAACGTAAAATTGTACGTTGGTAAAACTCATAAATTTAAAAAAAAAATGCTTTGTAATTAATTCCATGATTTATTCTTTTTTTTTTCCTTCATATTCTTTCTCTTTCTTTCGCAATATTTTTATTTTTACGCTGTTTTTTGTGTGCTGTGTTGTGCATTCAGCTTTTATGCACGGGTTTGCATATATTTTCACCACTAATTTCTCAAGAGAATTAAAAAAAAAAGTTTTTCCTTACAATTTATTATTTATAAAAATTAAACTGAGTTTTTTTAAATAAAATTAAAAATTAAGAAAAAAAACAAAAAATTGAATTTTACGTTAAAAACAAACGAAGAGAAAACTCTAAGGACAGTGGTATAAAAAATGTAACAAAAAATTACTGAGGTAAATTTTAAACAGGATTTAAAATAAAAATAAAATAATATAAAAAAATTATAAATATCAAAAATTTTTTTTTTTTTTTTTTAGATTAAATCAAGGAGAAAAAAAGTTTTTATTATGAACACATAAATTACTCAAATGTGACTTAAAGTGAGTTACGAAAAAACGAGGAAAAGTGTATAGTTGCTTGTGTCAACTCTGAGATACCACCAGCATACGGGATATTGATAGTGTTTAAAAACAATGGATAGTATTTAAAAATATTGAACAATCACTCTGCTTTAACATTATTTTCTTAATTTGTAATTTTTTGTTTATATGAAAAATGTTGATTTGTAAATAATTCGTAATCGGGAAGGTACCTGAAGTTTAGATCGTTTCACAACTAAAAATAACCTAGAAACTATAAATTACCCCAAAAATATTGACGCCAGCTTTGGATAATTTTCTAATAATTTTCTAACTGGAGAGCTCTGAATTTTTACTACTAAAAAAAAATTTCGTCAGTCGACAGGTAGGTATTCGAAATTGTGGTCGAATCCCATCAAAACGAGGAAGATTATAGTTGCGTCACAAACGGAGGTGCAATTTTAAAATACCCTTGGTCTTATTTGTATGCGCAATTATTTAAATATGTAACCTTACAAAGAGAATTTCATTACTGTATTGGTTTAGGAGTTATGGGTTGAATTGGCAGACGTACAGACATACGACAGACAAACATAGCTAAATAAACTTATAATTTTTTCCGAAGCAAGATGTCCAAATCAATGTAACGTAACAAACATAAAAGTAACTTAAATATACCCATGAAGGGTAAACTATTGTTCTTTATGGTTTTAAAAAGATACTTTGCATTGGTAATTTCAAGCTATGTTCGCAAGTGAAAAAAAACCTTGTACTTACTAAAATCAGAGTTATATTAACAGAATATGTATTTATATGTATTTTTACAAAATCGAATTTTGCAAAGACTGGATCGTGGTATATCGACTTTCTCTCATACATACTAAAATATTTTGTAAAATTACAAAATTGAATTAATTAATTTGAGAACTAAATTATTATTTACAAAATATCTTTATTACACCTATTCTATACCAAATATTTTTTTTCTCATTTTTATACCTGTGCACACAAATAAGGGCACGAGTATATTAAAATTGCTCCTCCGTTTGTAAATCGATCTAAACGAGCTGGATGTAGCGTTAAAGGTACGTATTGATTCAGCATTAAAAAATTAAATCGATATAGCTATGTTTGTTTGTCTGTTCATGTGTCAGCACGATAACTCGAAAACTAAAAGGGCTAGACTTCACACAATGTAATTTTTAGACAATTTCTAGGTTCTTTATTGTTGTTTTTGGTTTAACTTTTTTGCACCAATATGAACTTCATGAAAACTAAAAACGCTGAGAGGATGAAATTTACGCACGGTTAGTTATATAATAGATCACGCATCTATATGAGATTTCAAAATTTTACGGCTTCATTTTCGGGGAGCTGACAAACAACTTCTTTGCACCAATATGAATTCCTTCTAAAATTACAAACTGTAAGTAATAAAATAGAACAAGCACCTACGTTAAAATAAACTTCGTAAAGTTGTACATAATTCGGACCAACTTTTAGAGTAGTTTTTGTTTTTATGGTTTTTTTTTAAGCAAAAAATATGGGGTAGAAGGAGTTAAATTTTTTTTTAATATAATATGAATATATTATATCCTTTATTGCATAAATGAATTCATTACTGGTTTGTTTGATTTTATGCATCATACTGGGTATGTACGGTTATCTAAAAGTTGACAAAGGCAACTATAATCTTTCTAATTTAAATTAAATGACCTTTATACTTTAATGATTTAATGTTTGACAGTAAAGTAAAATTTGGATATATAATATATATACCAACTTTTAGGCTGGGAGATTACGATACCAAATTTTAGGACATATACATAAATCTAGAACTGAAAGGATATGAATTTTTTTGTTAAGCGAAGCTTTATGTATTTGAACAACACCAAATATTGGGTTATGGATCCATTTCTAACGGGCGGCGACCTTTAATTGAAAAAAGCTTTTTAAGCATAGGCTTTATTTTAATTAAATACTCAGGTGCTTCAAAATAGTTTTTTTTTTTTACATTAAACAAATTATTTAAGTACAGATTTTTTTTCTATTATATTAAACAAATGAATGATTAATATAATTTACATTGTACTACTAATTCACTTTAAAATTTATTCAAATATAAAATAAATATTATTTTAAAACTATAGTTCTGTAATTTTTTCATTTTATTCAATAATTATAATTTTATTTTAACATGAAATAAATAACTAATTATGTATACCTATATTTTAAAACGAATCCAATAAATTTATTCAATTTCAATTACATGCAATTTATGCCGCAGATCTGTAGATATTTTTCTGTTTCAGAGATTTGACATATGAAAACAAGAATAAATTATGAAATATAATAAAAGAAAAGAATTTCTTTAAGTGGTACTTTCAATTATTTTTTTTACGCATATTAATTTAATAAATACTTTTAAGAATTATATTTTATATGAATACTAGAATAAGTTTTGAATTAATAAAATAAAACTAAGTATGTTATATTTGAAAAGTATAACATATAATAAGATAATAAAGCTGATTTATTTATGACACATAAGTATATATACATATATTATAACTTATATTTATTATTTTATTTATTTATTTAATGTTGTCTTAGAGCACAGTCTATTTACTTCAACTTAAGATGATATACTTTAAAATAATTTTTTACTTAAAGAATACTTCCATATTTCAGATGTTATCAGACAAATGACTCAGTGATTAAGTTCCATGTTCAAAACTTATTCTTAACTCATATTTAATAGCAAAAACTTCGTAAAATTGTTGTGTGACGACGCAGTGCATTGTCGTCTTCTTCCATTCATACTATACAGTGAAAAAAAAAGCACTGATGTACCGACACCGTGTTTTGTGTACACACACTATTTAGAACAAAGATAATATCCTTTTTGATTTTAAAATAAAAAATTTTATTAAAAAACGCGGACCTTATTATAAAGTTACTGACGTGATACGCACGTAATCTTTTTAGTTTTAAACATTTCTGTTAATTGATTATTTGCATTTTGTATGAATATATTCACACTAAACCAACAACGACATCGGACGGTAAAATAAATCTCATCGTCCGGTGCATAACGTTAAATGTAAATATATTGATGTAATTGCTTAGAAGAATGAAAAACACTGTAAGTCATCTTCACTGTGCCAGTCAAGTGGGTATCGACCTTAATTCAGAAATATTTAAAACAAGAAAGAGTGTAGAAAAGACTGTGTCAACGCTGGCATTTTAGGATTCATGAACTACATATCATCTGGTTATAGTTACTTTTTGCATAATTTTAAATGCTAGACATATCAGACTCTAAGTTAAATTAAAAAGAAAATATATATTATGTGGCAACTGTTCGAACCTCTTGCACTACACCCAGTTAAATGTTATGTTGGCCATTAAATTTTATTACTTTTGAAATTATTTCAGATATTCAGCTTCATTAGATATAACGTTATACTGAATTAGTTTAAGGAAAATTTAATACATCTAACTTAACCCATTGACTCAACCGGCATAACAAGTTTCAGCCACTCGAACCAGTTGAGCAAATTTGCTTAATATAAATTGCAAAGAGGTCTCTTGCATAAAAACGATATTATAAAAATTCTACCTCCTATAGTTTTGAGTTATCGTGCTCGCGGACAAACGTATAGCCATACCATACACAGCGTCACCAACGTAATGGCAAATTTGGTATACCCTATGGAATATACGTTTATGAAGTTATAAATATAATTTATATTAACAACTGTATACCAATATAGCTGCAGCCGAATTATAAACAGCGTAGTGCAATGTCTAAATGACTTAATAAATGCCGTATATTCTATGGAGGTGGAAAAAACTAAAAAACAAACTTTCAGTTGTTAACAAAATATATTTTTACTTAACCTTTATATCTAAATACTTTTTTTCAAACTTCCTTTTTATAATAATTCAAATTTTATAAAAATATTCACCCATTATATATAACACCCTTACATACATAAAAATTTAAAAAATTCATCATTTTATTTTAATTATTTGAAGTGGTCACTCGAAGATGCATAAAAGGTGCACACAAATCAATTTTTATTTTTAATTATTATTTTATAAAAAATTTTATTGAATCGCACAATTAACGAAATCAAAAATGTTGTTCAATATCTTTTTCTTTATTTAATATTACATATTTGTATTTATTAGTTATATTTATTTCTATATAATTATTCACATATTTATATATATAGATTTGTAAAATCGCAGTAATATAAAATTCAATTACTTTAAATTTTAAAATAGGCATCAGGCAGACTATTTGGTTCATGTTTTAATTTTATTTATTTCAAAGATAATAAAAAAGAACGTACACTTTTCCTTACTAAAATCGGTTAGGACACATATTTATTTATATATAATTTTATATATTCACTCCTATTATTAAGAATATTCTATCGCATTTACATATATAGATAGGCATAGCATATTCCTTTATAATAGGAGTGAATATATGATATTAAAATATATATATATGTATAGATATATAAGAAATTCAGAAATATTATTTAAAATTTTGGGTGGATTTGAATAAATTTAATATAGGGGTACAAAACATTAACCCCCTAATATTACTTTTTTAATGTATTTTATTTTCTAACTAATTTTTATTTAAATTAAATTTTAAAATTTCCGTATGTAAAATTTTTCATTTTGATTTTTTGTTTTTTTTTTTTTATATTGTTTTTAATAAGAACGCACATTTTATATTCTATTCCTAATTACAAAAATTTTCAAAATATTTGTTTTATACTATACCCCACGCAGAAATCCGTTGAATTTGGATTGAAAAAATATTGCAAACCAGTATAAATATAATTCTAAGGATGTCTATACTTAATTTGCCATTACGTTTGTAGAGCTGAAAAGAAGAGGGATGAATATAAACTTAAAAGTAGCCATTGAATCAGAATTTAAAAATAAGTCGATCCAGGTATATTTGTCGGTGGAACTTTCGAACATTTTAACACAAGAGAAATATTTTAATAACTTTAAAAATAACCAAAGTTCTATGTAATACGTAAAATTGTGAGTCACTGTATACGCACACTTATGTGGTTTTTATTAAAATCTATAGAAAATATAAATGACTGTGTCCTTTTATCCGTTTTCTACAAAAAAAAAAAAAAACAAAAAACAAAAAAAACACAAATAAATAAAATAGAAAATTTTAAAATAAAATAATTTTTTGAATATTACCATTGTTTGTGTGTATGTATTTCACTATATAATAGTCAGATTTATACGTTTTAATAAGTGCATACGAAGGATAATTTTATTATTTTGATTTTTGGTATTTATTATATATTTGCATATATAAGGAATTGTATCATTCGACCCCATGCAAATGGTGTATCTTGTTTTTATGTATACTTTGTATTTAAAATCTTGCAATATATATATATATATATATAATATAGAAAAACAATGAGAGTGTATTGAATATATCTGTAGATACATTATTTTCTTTTTATGTTTGATTTTAATTTAAATAAGAAAAAAAGATTTAAAGGAAAAACCTTATGTATATATATATATTATAACATATAACCAAAATATTGAACATATTGTGAATTCTGTTCTGAATTATAATTGTACAATGCAAATATAACTATATGTATTAAATCTTTAAAGTAGATATATAATATTATTATATTGAAAGTTCAAAAATGAAAATTCTTGTAAAATTTTTGTTTGCTTTTTTATTGTTTTTTTTTTTACGCATAAAAAAATCGATATTTTTTTTTTTGAAAATGTATTGTAGGTAGAGTTAAGAACCTAAAAAACTGAATGTTTTTTTAATGCAATATACACATATTGCATTGAACCCGTTCATATATATTTGAATAACAAATACTTATTATATATAGTCGTATATATATATATATATATATTACATCTGATACAACTTTTGTATAACATTGTGCAGAATTTTGAAAATTATGAAAGTGCGAGAATAAACGTTCTTTTATCAAATATAATATGAATGTATGTATGTATGTAAAACTTTGTATACGCAAATTATTAATATATAAAATGTGATCAAAACCAGAAAGAGCTTTTGTATCCTTAGAAACAAAAGAATATGTATATATAATATTCATATATATCTAAAACAACTTTTAAAAATATCTATAATATATATATATATATATTTATATATTTTAAAAAGTTGTTAGTTCGTGAAAAACAGGAAAACCGCATATAGTTTTTTGGTAAATACTTATAGTAATAATAAAATGAATTGAAAAATATTAGTTATATCTGGAATATACACAACCATAGTAAAAACATACTCGTATATATGTATATACAAACGTACAGATGACACTAATGATTTTAGTTTTAGAAAAAAAAATTGTTAAATTACATATAAAATGAAATAGGTAGTAATATTTGATTTGAAATTGCAATTTCTAAAGTGAAAAATTTCTTAGTCATTTTTAAGTCTTGAGTTATAACTCATAAATAATAATAATAATAACAGTAAATAATAAATATTTTTGATATTATTAATTTGTTTGTTATACTAAAAAGCATAAAATTAAATTTTGTCACTAATGTATACTGTGTACATATTTATTTATATATTAAAAACCTTAAACTTAAACTTTAAAATAATAGCATTTTTTATAATATATATTAAGAAACTATCTTTCAAGATCTATCCTATGGGTGCGAAGACTCGAATCGGTTTGGACTCGAATTTTATCGATTCTTTTAAATTAATATAACATTAGAAAACAAATTTTCTTATGAAAACGATTGAACCTGAAAAACGATTGGACCTTAAATGCAGGTCCTGAAATTTTCTACTCTTAATTAGCCAAGAGTCTCGCCAGAGGAGTAAACTGTTGTAACAGACTCTAAACATGTTTTTCACAACAGGTAATGGTTTGTAGATGAAGTTAGGTAATTTGTTACAGTTGATTTAACAAATTCGTCGGCATATGGCTGCTTTTTTTCTTGTAGTTGTATTTAAAATAAATACACTAAAATTAAAAATACGTATAGGTACATACGTATTTATACGTGAACTTAAATTTATTTATTTATTTGTAGTACCAGACAATACTAAATATTGCCTAATAATATTAATCCTTTGCCTGTTTGCCATTTAGACTTCTTATTAAATTATTTTAATTTACACTATATATTTTTTTATTAGATTAGATCCGAGGCTTTGAACCCGAGACTTTTCGATTGAAAAGCCGCCACTTTACCACTGAGCTATCGATCAAATAGTGAATTCAAATTTAAACATGTAAACAAATTATTTCAAAAATTATTAATTTTAATTTGATCTTTAAAAATATTTTTTTACTTAAATTTATAAAAAAAACGTCTTCGTTTATTATCGCCATACTGTTATTTATTTTAAACTTTTTTTTTACTGTTATTTTTATTTCATTAAATTGTATACACACAAAAATGCTTTATTCATAAAAAAAAAAACGAAAATGAAAATAAAATGAAAGTTTAAAAGTAAACGTTGGAAACACGGGCTTCTTTTTAACGGTACCTAAAACATAAAAACCAATTTAGAATATTATAAATATTTGCGTAACAAATTTTAATATTTTAACAGTTATTTTGTTTTCATTTTTCTCTCCTCTAATTTTCTATTAGCATTTATATATAAATGCACACCATATAGACATACAAGCAAAATATGTATACCTATAGGTACATATTTAATTATATTATATAAATGTCTATATTATTATGTATTAAAATTTTATATTAGGACCTATAAAACCTTATAAATATATTAATAAAAATTAATGTATATTTTGTTTCATTTACTATATATATAAATTTAAGTATATATAAATTTCTATATATATTATTTATTATAAATATATATATTATTTAGGTTGTGTTATTTTTTAAAAAGTATATATGTATATTTAAAATGTATAAGTATTTATATTTAAAATAAAATAAAATTTTTAGAATATTATAAACATTATAAAAGCCATAAACTAATACATCAGTGAATAAACACAGTTAGTTTATATATATTTGGAGGGTGTTTTATAAAAAAAACTAAAATTTTTAAGGACGTATTATTCAAAATATTAAAATTCATTTGTAATATCCTGTACAATGGAAATTAGTTTTCAATAATTTAAAATATTTATAGCTGTAGATTTAATTATAGCTCATGCAGTTTTTAAATTTATACTTGCTATCACATACATAAAAGGTCTTCTGATTTTTTTTCTTCTTAAACATTTCTTCTTATGTCCAACGTTTTTTGTTTTTATAACTGTATATTTGGTTTTTTTGTTTTTATACAATATGGTTTAATTTTGAAATTAAATTGAAGCCAATGAGCATATCACTTCCTGGAAAGAAGGTTCTTTTAATAAGAAAAAGTTTTGAGCAATTATACAACTATCTTTATTTGTCATGAAATTCCGTTCATCCTAAATAACGAACTTAAAGTAGAATTTAAACGAATTTGAATTTAAAAAGAAAATCAATGAATACGTAACTATGTTTGAATGGAACCACACATTAAATGAAAAATGAAAATGAATTAAATTATAAATTATTTATTTATAAATTGAATTAAATTTGTAATTTAGTTTTTTTTATTTATTTTTTTTTTTTTTTATTATTTCCTTTATTTTAATTTTTACAAAATAAGTACCTACATACAAACAAACATACATGTATGTATGGCACGCTAATGTAAATATTACAAAATTATAATTTTATATCATAATACAATATCTCATTTATATAGTAGGTATATATGTATATATTATATGTGCGTACAAACAAATAACGGTTAATATGTGGAAAATTGAAATCTTTGAGGATATCTTATTTTAATATTATCTGTTTTTGTTTTTTTTTTTTTTTTTAATTTTTATTTTTATTTATAAATAAAATTTTCTCTCTTTGCATAAATAAATATTTTATATTATTTTGAAATATTTAAATGGTATTTATTATGTTTATAATAACATTACCATGTAGGTATATATTATAAATATGCAAGATATAAGCCTATTTATTTTAAATTAGTATATATATATTTAAAAAGGTTCATAAGTAAATATAAAATCCATTCAATATCCACTTTTATACTCTCTGCTTTTAAATTTTTAAAGGAATAAAAAGATATTTGGATTTATAATGGTTTCTTTTTAATATAAGTTTTTAGAAAAGTTATACTTGTATGTTTTTAGATCAATATCAATCTGAAACTTTAGATAAAATGACTATATCACATAATACTTAAGGTATAAATGATATTTGAATTTCATATAATATGAATTATACACCCAAAATCATAATATATTTAAAACGATTGGAAAAGAAAGGACTAACATAAAAATTAGTGAGAGATAACTGGGTATACAAAAATTCATTCATTCAAAATACTATTTATTTGTAAAGTGATTCCTTATTGTTTTAATAAGCGGTAATTGTTTAAATAAAATTCCTTTAATAAACACTGCTTTTTTTTATACAATAAAGTTTGAGACATACCGCATATTCTCAAATACTTAACAAAGGTACATGACCTTGACTACCACACAAACAAAATTTTTTTTAAATCATTCCACGCATTAAAATTAGATCACTTTTTATATATTTATGTTATAGAATGAGCACTCCTATACCTTTAATAATGTGGTAAAAATGAATCATTCTGGAAAAATGCAAAAAAAAATAAAAAAAAACTTCATATTTTTATGCACTACCAATTTTTAATTGAACCCTCAAATCATATGTTCAATTTTTGTGTTTTTTAGCCCCCTCTTTTTTGAAATTTTTTATACCCTTTAAAAATGAACGTGATTAAAAATTTTCCCTTTCAATTGAAACATTTAAATCCCATATATCACCCAAATTTGCAAAATATATAGAAAAGTTTTGACAAACATTATTTATTTAGCTTTATTTGAATAAAATCATCTATGTATAGTATATATATATATACATCAAGTTTACATCGTATTCATATAGTTCTCTTTCAGGACACTTTTACTAACCATCCTTTTATATATATATCAAAAGAATATGTGTGCATTAATTTCATCGTTTGCAACTTTATTTTATGTATGTAAGTAGACATATATATCTACATAAATATATATATTAGGTATTACATTTTTTTTTTGTTTTAGTTAAAAGTTCAAAGAAGCGCATTTACAGGGACGAATGAATAATTGCACTTGCAAAACATGCTTCAGGTTAAATGACTGTTCTATTAAATGTTTTATTGACTATAACTATATATATATATATATTCATTAATGATGAAAATGATAACAATCAATATCATGAAATCGCCGATAAAAATCAATTCTAGATTTCATTTATTTCGAAATCTTCTGTAAAACTGTGATAGGTTTATTGTATATATTTCTGATGAATTCTCTTCTTGAATATAAAGATATAGGACAGATGCATGCTTTCAATTGAATTTTATATGTTCTCTATACATTTCCAAGTTAAATTAATTGTGTATTTATATTAAAGTTAAACTTTAAGTCTAGAGTTTTTTTTAATATCTAAAATTTAAATTTTTTTTAGAAATATTTTCTTCTGTTTCATGAAATTGCCTTTGAAAACGATGATTTAAAATCACTTGAATCTATCATTTGTTTTTTTTTTTTATTAAAGTAAAATTTTCGTTAAATTGTGTGGAAAAAAAAAGTTTTTCCAGTGAATCTTTTACATACAACTTTTTTCCACTGAATCTTTTACATTTTCTGTATCTCTACTTTTTCTATACAATTTACGTAAAAAAAAGGGTTTTGAAATAAAAAAAAAAGCCATTATACTTTTCCATTGACTATAAAGTTAATTTTTTTATATAAAAAAAAGGAGCTTTTGTTTTTGTTTAACTGTTCATATTGAGTACCATTTTACTTTTATCCTTTTTTATTTTTATGTATAGGTGTGTTCAACTAGATTTCTTAAAGTTTTCAAGTTACATAGTAGAAACATATTATGGTATAGACAGTGTTCTAATTTAATTACAGTGTACTCCAGAAACCGTGAAAATCTATTTTTGTGTTACAAGTGCTGAATATCATCAAATATGAATAGTTTTAAGGCATTGTTCTAAACACATTAATTAAATATATGGCTATTCTACGGTTTAACTAGTATCCGCATAGGACCAAATGACTATATACAAAAGGTAGCTGGTATTGCCAGCTTTCAAAAAATATATAGCTTTAATGGCGCATATTATCCTTTAAGGACGAAAAGGACATTTAAAAGTATCCTTGTTATTTTAGTCTATTTTACAAAAACCGTTATAACTAGCAATCTGTTCAATATATATATATTCAATCAAAGCTATTAATTAAGATGACGGTCTGAAGAATATTTAAACGTTTATTTGATGACGATAGGTGTTGCCGTTTTGGAGATATTGCAATTTCAAGTGGAAATTTAAAACAAAAAAAAAAAAATTTTGAACTTTCAAAAAAACCACTATAACTATGAAATTTTCAAAAACATCCTGTATTTTTTATTATAATGTTAGAAAGGTCTTTTGACACTCTTTCCAACGGTATATAATAAGTATGGTATATGTTGATAAATAGCCCCACCAAAGAACATGAATGAAAAACTGACACAACAATTTTATTAAAAAATACATTTTCATACTTTATTTCTCATAAATTTATTTTGCCTTTTTGTTGGGATGAGGTCATAATTCCAAAAAAAAAATTCCAAATTTACAAAATTCTTTTCAAAGTAAGAAAAAAAATAATTCCAAAAAAAAAAAAATTCCAAAAAAAAAATTCCAAAAAAAATCCAAAAAATATTTCCATAGCTTTAGCGAGCAAGAATTTTAGAGTTTGTTACAAAATCAGGATTATACGCTTTTTCCAGAATATTTATATATTTGTATACGTGTGATTCTGAATTAGGAGGGATTTTAGAGTTGGATTCAAAATCAGGGTTTCAATAATTTGTTTAGCGGGGGTTTGGGGGCGGCAGCCCCCTCTATTTTTAAATTTTTATTTGTTGAAATATGCATGTAAAAAATAATTAGGAGAGATTTTATAGTTGGCTACAATTACAGGATTATACGCTTTTTCCAGAATATTTATATATTTGTATACGTGAGATTCTGAATTAGGAGGGATTTTAGAGTTGGATTCAAAATCAGCGTTTCAATAATTTGTTTAGCTGGGGTTTGGGGGCGGCAGCCCCTCTATTTTAAATTTTTATTTGTTGAAATATGCATGTAAAAAATTACTGTTTTTAGAAAATAGTTTGTCATTAAATTTTGATTTTTGGAATTTTTTTTTTGGATTTTTTTTTTTGGAAGTTTTTTTTTTGGAATTTTTTTTTTTTGGAATTATTTTTTTTTCTTTCTTTGGAATTTTGTAAATTTGGAATTTTTTTTTTAGAATTATGACATCATCCCAACAAAAAGGCAAAATAAATTTATGAGAAATAAAGTATGAAAATGTATTTTTTTTTTTAGTAAAATTGTTGTGTCAGTTTATCATTCATGTTCTGTGGTGGGGCTGCTTGTCAACATATGCCATACTTATTATATACCGTTGGAAAGAGTGTCAAAAGACCTTTCTAACAGTATAATAAAAAATACAGGGTGTTTTTGAAAATTTCATAGTTATAGTGGTTTTTTTGAAAGTTCAAAATTTTTTTTTTTTTTTTGTTTTAAAATTCCATTTGAAATTGCAATATCTCCAAAACGGCAACACCTATCGTCATCAAATAAACGTTAATATATTTTCCAGACCGTCATTTTAATTAATAGCTTTAGTTGAATATATATATATTAAACAGATCGCTAGTTATAACGGTTTTTGTAAAATAGACTAAAATAACAAGGATACTTTTAAATGTCCTTTTCGTCCTTAAAGGATAATATGCGCCATTAAAGCTATATATTTTTTGAAAGCTGGCAACACCAGCTATCTTTTATATATAGTCATTTGGTCCTACGCGGATACTACTTAAACCTTAGAATCCCCAAATATATATATAATTTTAACAATAAGTTATATATATATTAACAAAACAAAAATATTAGAAAAATTTTTTGATTCTATCCTACTTGAGAT